>JAYMFU010051006.1:0-502683 GCA_036784835.1 Phaeophila floridearum
CCCACCGAAGAGGTCGAAACACTAACAATCAGGTCTCCAACCCTCTGAAGAAGTTGACCATCAATGATGTTGTCAAATGTGATTTGAGTCGAGGCAGAAGTAAAGGCAATGACTTCTGGGTTCGGAAGAGAACCAGTAAGGTCTCCACCAACCAAAGATACAATGTTGCCTGTAACAAACAGATCATTAGCAATAGACAATGTTCCTGCATCAGTTAGGATAGCGTTGGAATTCTGAATGAGTTTTCCAGTTGTTCCATCAAATTTCGCAAGAGCATCATCAGTTGCTGATGCAGGTCCAGTAACAAAGTTGAATGATGAAGTTACAATCGTATTGAGAGCTTCTTTGTCGGTAGCTGCCAAAAATCCAGCAGAACCTGTTGTGGCAGTTTCATGAAGAGGTCCACCAATCAAGTTACCGTGAGCATGAACGTGGTCTGCTCTCGCCAAAGCGGTAGAAGTGCCCTCAACATTTGCTGTGCCGATAGCCGATGGTAATCCGGTAAGAATGTCGTGTCTGTGATCTGCTCGGGCAGCTTCCAATGAAGAGCCAGCTAGAGCAGCAGATTTTGAAACGGCAACCGGAAGATTGTTCGTAAGAGGTGCACCGATTGAACTTGTTGGAACGCTGGTGATTAAATCACCTACCCTTAGAAGAACTTCACCAGCAACAATGTTGCCGTAAGTAATCTGTGTTGATGCAGAGGTGAATGCAATAACTTCTGGATTAGGAAGGGTACCTGTAAGATCCCCACCAACAACAACAATTTCGTCGATAGCCGCCTGAACATTGGTAGCAGAAAGTCCTGAACCGGTGTTTACATAAGTGATTTGTTCTGCGTTGTAATCACCAGGTTCTGCAACAACAGCACCAGTTCTACCAAACACAGAGTCAACTGCTCCAAAAGAACTTGTTGAAACACTGACAATCAAATCTCCAACACGTTGGAGGACTTCTCCTGCAATAATGTTGTCAAATGTGATTTGAGTGGATGCTGAGGTGAATGCGATTACCTGAGGATTGGGCAGCGAACCATTAAGATCACCGCCAACTGAAGCACTCAAAATGCCACCAACAACTACATTTGTGTCAACATCTACAGAACCGGTGACATTAACCCCACTTACCTGAAGGATGCCACCATCCCCAAGAATGGCGTTTGAGTCCTGAACGATAGTTCCGGTAGTTCCGTCCCATTTCACCAACGCATTGTCTGTAGATGAACCTGGTCCAACAACGGATGCAGAGAAAGAAGAACTCAAATTAAAGATAATGTCATCGAGTTCGTCTAGAACACCTTGTGTTTGAGATGAAGTGATAGGAAGGTTGAATAGAGAGTTGTCTGCACCTAGGAACCTAGCTTCGGTTGCAAAAGCAACATTCCAAGGATTGCCAAGCCATTGACCTGGAGTAGTACCAGAAACTGGTTCAATAAATTCGGCGGCAGTCGAAAGAATGGAAACGTTACCGGTTGCACCGCTATCACCTTCAATGAGTCCTTCAAGGTTTGAGGCACCAGCTTGCATTAGTATTGTAATCGCAGCTGAACCTGAAACATGCACGACAGGTTGACGTGCTCCGAATCCTCCCAAGCTTGTAGGTGGTGAACCAACTCCTGCATTTGTAGAAAGGAACAATAAACCAGCGCCAGAAGTTACATCAATTAATGGTCCATTGTTAGATGCAAGCGTAGCACTTTCATCCAAGAACAAGATTTCACTGTCAAGAATGATTGAAGGCGAAGGTCCGGTTTGAGTAATGCGAACGTTTTTGCGAACCTCTTTGAGGTTTTGAATTACAACACCACTGTCTAGGGCAAGTTCAGCTGGCGGGAAGAAATCTTCTTGAGAGCCAAGAATGGTAACTTCTCTAAGGTTGTAAGTGCCTGCTGGAACAGTTGCTGGACTTGTGAGACTGTCGTCGACAAAAATAACCTTTGGACCCTGAGTAGCACTCAAAGCCGTCATCATGGTTATCCAGGACGTGTAGACGTTTACATCTGGTTGTGTTTCACCGGGTCTATAAACAAAAATTGGGGTTTTGTCATTAGTAAACTGAATGTTTCCAGCACCATCGGTTGCAAAGATAGAACCACTTACTGTGGCATCAGCTGTTGGAAACGTAAATTGGTTTGCACCTGCATTGAGAGTTAGCGTGCCAGTGAGTGCCAGATTTCCAGCATCATCAAGAATAGCATTAGAATCTTGAACAACAGTTCCTGTTGTTCCATCCCAACGAACTACAGCATTATCTGTGGAAGTTCCAGAACTTGTAATAACGTTTGTTCCAGAAAGAGAAATTTTAAGTGCGCCATCGTTGTCTACGTTGAAGTAGCTGGCTGAACCATTTGGTGTAACACCACCAAGCACAAACAAGGGCTGAGAAGCTGTAAGGACAGTTTGTCCTTCAACAACTGATGCTTGTGAACCGCTAGCATCGATAATAATCGACTCTGGAGTTTGATCAAATAGTCCCATGTTTACTCGATTTTGATTTTAAGATTGCCTGCTTGGTCCAATTGAAGTGGACTAGCGGTTCCGTCAGGTTTTACACCAGCGATCAAATAGAAAGGTCGTGGTGGTGCACCTGAACCAGAAATTATATCTCCTTGGCAAACAGAGACGTAATTTCCGTCCTCATCAATGAGAATTATTTCTAGCTGTGTATCTGATAATGGCATGTCAGTGACTTTAAATACAGACAAGCCAAAGAAAAAGGCTCGCATAACGAGCCTTAGTAATATTGACAAAAATGTTTATTTTAGCTTTATGCTTGACGATATTTGTCTTCAAGACGAGCAATCAAGCTGGCAACGATGTTGTTCAAGAAACCTACGTTGTAAAGAAGGAAACGATTTCGCTCCTGAACCTCGTACGATGAAAGAATGTTTGCTCTCATCATCTCTTCACCTTCATCATGAAGCTCACGGGCCTTCTCAATGGTTTCCTTAAGGAACTCGTCAACTCTCTTAGAGTAATCGGCAACATCATCTGGGACAAGATCGTTGGTGAAGTCAAATTTTTCTTGGAGGCCCTTTCTAACGGCTTCCTTGACCATTGCCTTTAACTGACTCTTTCTAATCTTTTTCATTTCTGTAGTTCCTTTGGAGATAAATAGTGGTTTAGCGCTTATTCTGACCAGTATCAGCCTTCGGAAGCCTTGCGAGGTCTCTGGTTGCTTCCATTACGGCAGATCTAATCTTTTCTTTCATCCTCTCCACTACAACAAAATATTGCTTTTGAAGTGCTGGAGGCATCTCATCAGGCTTTACCAAGCCAAGTAGTCCGACGATTTCCTTTTCGAAATCCATCGAAGCCTTCTCGGCAGAGTGAACGATTTGTCTACGTGCTGAGAAATCGCTAGCCTCTTTAAGACCTGCAATCTTTTTCTGAACAGCCTCACGGACCATCATTCTAAGTTCGTCATCAGTGATCTTCATCTTGTCCTCTTTTTCTATATTCCCCTAATAAATAGAAGTAATCTGCGTGCAACATCCCGAAGTGCAAGATCTTCAGTATCCCACAATGCCTTAATTACTGGTGTGGCCTCATCAAAATCCTCAAAATATCTCTGAATTGATGCTTTTACCGATTTTAGAATAACATCAGGCTCTCTGGTTGTTTTTAATAATTTAACTGCCTCATCAGCAATCTTCATTACAGGGTCATCAGGGAGTTCAACATCTTCAGGACCAACAGTGGTTGCAGTGGCTTCCTCTTCCTCTGAGTCGGGTTCTAAACCTTCTTCGCCCGAACCACCAAAGGAAAAACCTCCGCCCCCTCCAAAGCCTCCTAGGCCGCCTCCGCCAAAGTCTTCGGCACCCTCTTCACCTTCTTCACCTTCAAGACCTTCACCCTCGGCTCCTTCAAGGCCCTCGCCTTCTTCGCCACCGAGGTCAAGTCCTTCTTCGGCTCCACCAAGGTCTACATCAATTTCTTCGCCTCCACCTTCTGGTGCATCCACTCCAGTAGCATCTGGAACGGGGGCATCAACAGCCGGTTCTTCTGGCGTTAATTCTTGTTCAAGAAGGGTTTTGCTTACCTCTTCTTCGATTAGTTGTCTGATGTATTTCTTGTAGATGGACATTGCAATCTTAGGTAATTAGTCTATTCTCAACATAGGTGTTTGTTATGAGTGAAAAAGAAGAGAAAAATCCTGAATTTAAGAATCAAGTAGAAGGCCAAAAAGCCGTCGATGCCCTATTTGATGCAATGGACAAGGACGGCATTTTGGTCGATCCAGAACAAGAAGCTAAAGATCTTACAAGTCGTGTCAGGAAGTTAGAGCACGAGGTGGATCTCCTGAAAGACCTATTGGCTCGTGCAGTTAAGGTTAACGATAAGAGTGTTCTCAAAGGCTAGCTATTGGCTACTGCCCTGCCAATAGGTTGTGGCGTTCGAGGAATTTTACTATTTCTTGGTACTGTTCTTTTTCCAAAGCTTTTTCGTTTTCGAGGTCTTTTAGGATAGCGTTTTTAAATGGCCAGCAGAAGTAATAATCTGAGCTGGTCATGTTTTTTACAACGTGGTCCTTTGCCCATTTCATCATTTCATCATTGCTGTTCCAAGCGTATTTGAAGAAAATTAGTTTTACACGGTATGCTTCAAGCTCCTTCAAGTATCTGAATGGTGCCGGAATAGGTGCCAAGCAGAGCAAGAAAAGAAGACATAGAAGCCACCAGAGTCCAAAAGGAATGGCTAAGAATGCCAATAGTGAGAAGACTGCAAGACTCTGTGGGAACAAGTAAAGAAATCCATGAATGAAGTTTCCTTGCTCAGAGCTTTGCTTAATGTGAATGCACTCGTGTGCAATAGTGGAAAGACGGCTCTTTACATCGCCTCTTTCTAGCCAACCCTCTGGGTACCAAATGGTATTTCCGAGAGTTGTGATGTAGCCGGTCATGAATCGATCGTTGAAAAGTCCAACGATGGGTGCGATCAACTTCAAAAGCCAGTTAGGATTGCCCTTTGACTTGAGTTCGATCTTGTCTGCGTATTTGCTACCAACTTCATCAAGATAAAGTTGTGCCCATTCTTCTGTTGTTCTCATTTTGCACCACCAGTCTCTACTAATAACTAGGGAGGATGGTTCCTAAATAGAAGACACTATTTATTATGAGAATATTCTATGAGATTAGGGACTTTGGGCATCTTTTCGAAGGAAATCTTCGATCCACAATCGGCAATGTATGCTGACCAATCTCACATTTATTTGACAATCGCAGTTGATAAAACAAGTGAATACAGACACAAATACCCAAAAATTTCTCGTACGGTTTTTGAAGTAACTTGGAAGCTTGTCGAGAAGAGTACGGATATAGTTTGTGTGGCAATGTACCTATCACAATCAATAATCCCTGAAGAAATCGTTCAACAAGGTGTTGATTTCAAGGTCTCGTCAAAAAATGATAACACTTACAGATACTATAAAATGCTCTTATCATTAGATGGACATGTGAGCACCGTTTATCTTCATGAGAAGTGCTTGTCTTATTTTACTTGGTATCACATAGAGGATACAAGTTCTCATGCGGGCGACCTGCTTTCTTTGCTTCCTTCACAGTAGCAGCGGTCCCACCTTTGTTTTCCCCATTCCAATAACTCAACATAATTGTGGACTTGTTGACAATCCAGCGGTTCCGTTCAAACAACTTCCAGATTTGAAACGGACCTGGAGAAACTGTTTTGTGTCCATAAGCTTTTTCGACTAATTGGACCCATCGAGTTTTCTCTTTGGATGGCCAGCTTTTAGTTTGACCACGGCATGGAATAGCTGCGATGTAAGGAATGTCCTCTTCAAGACAAACTTCAGCAACCAGAAGGTCAAATCCCAAAGCCATTCCGGTAACGACTACGTCGGCATCGTATTGATGTAACTTTTCTCTGACCACCTCTTTGATAGCTTGTTTGTCATGGTCAAGTCTGCGATGACCAGTTACACCTACAATAATCGTTTCCTTTGCCATATTTACACCTGATGAAGATAGAAGAACTAAGAGAGCTAATCCGAGAAACTGTCCGTGAATCTTTAGTTGTGGAAAACGATGGAAAAGTTCATATGGGCAAAGCTTATCGTATGAAAGAAGACCTCATGAAAGTTGTTCAGGATGGTATTCGTGCTTATGCGGATGAAATCGAAAGTCAAGAACAGTTTGAAGGAATTGTTGACCAAGAAATTCAGAAGCTTAGAGAGGACTTAGACCTCACCATGTCAATGATTGGCAGAGCACTGTATCAAGTCCCATTCCAGGCTTTCAAAGTTCCCGAATCTAAGTAGGTCATTCTACAGATTATCGATTTAGATATAAACCAAGCATGCTATAGTCCTGAAGAGGTGAGCATGCTTTTTGATTTAACACAAATCCCATCTGATGCCAGGCCAGCCGAAGTTTTGCACTGGGAAAGAATTAAGCGCATCAAAGCTAAGTCAATCGAGTCTGGAAAGTTTGACGGATTCGAACAACTTGGCTGGAAAATGGTCCGCACTTGTCTATCAGAAGATGGTATTGGACTTGCTGCACCTCAGATTGGGCTTTTTAGAAAAGCAATCCTTTGTCGAGAAATGGATGGCGACGGACTTGAATATAAATTCAAGGATGAGTTCCGACTTTATATCAATCCTGATTTTGAACCAGTAATCGACGAAGAAAAGCAAGAAGCAACCGAATATTGTCTTTCGGTACCTGGAAAAGGTTATCCAATCTCTCGTTGGAAAAAGATTACCGCAAGTTGGGATGTGCCCACAGAGGAAGGGGGGCTTGTCAGACAAGAACGAACACTTGCAGGTTGGGCTGCACGTTTGTTCCAACATGAGTTTGATCATCTCAACGGCATTTCCATTCCTCAAAGACATGAATTTCAAAACAAACCAAAAAAGCTCAAGAGGAAAAAGAAAAAGCGACGATGAAAATTCCTCCGTTCATCATTGATGCACTACCAGATTACCGTGCCTTGCGTAGTGGTTATGAGTTTTTTGATGCCAACGGAGAGTTCTCACCAGGCTTAGTTCAAAATATAGAAAAAATAATTCAAGATCTTGCAAATCTGGAGAAAGAAGATGATCAAATGTAAAACACTTGCCCTAATGGTGTTTGGTTATCGACATGAAAAGGCCAAAGTTGTCCGATTTAAAAGAATCGTAGATCCCATTCGAGAACACGTACAGAAGAATCATGGAACACTTATTTCAATCCAAAGAGTCGCTTTCAAATCTGGTTAGAGAATATAGAAACCGACGTCACTCTGCTCAAGGAGGAGCCCTTGGGTTCAAAATCAATGTGAATCTTGATTTCGATAAAATGTCAGCTGACAAGATCATTGAGCGCATTAAAGTTGATGTTGGAGAAGGCGCAGATATTAGCAAAGCTGAAAGACTGGGGATATGGGGAGACAAATGAAAAACATTAGCTCACTTGTTAAAAGTTATCGTACGGAACGACACACTACAATCAAACAGGAACGAAAAGAGGCAGTAAAGAAAACACTTGGCTTGCTGAAAGTTTTTGGCACTATTGGTGGAGATTTTGGAGAGTTCTCCTATGCCGTCGGTGATTTCGGAAAAGAGCGCAGCCTTATTCAAATAATGGAAGATATCGTAAACGAAGATGAGTAAAATATCAGATTTAGTCAAGATATACCGACATGCCAAGAAGTGGTATCTTCCACCTATTTCAGTTACTTCTGTCCCAGTTACTTCAACTTTTAGAAAACTGAAAGCAAAATGGTCAGTCGAACTCTCTAAGGACCTAAAAGCATTTCACACACCTTCCGCAATCAATCAACTTCAAGCCGAATTTGACAAAGAGACCGAATAACGCACTCTAATTACAAGTGTGAATACTTCGCTCAAAAGATTGATCAAAAGCCTCGTTAAAGAAGAGGTTTCATATCTTCTAGAAAGAACCCGAGCAAAACCTGTGCTTATGTATCATGGCACAAGCTCCAAATTTTTGCCGAAAATCTTTCAACTCGGAATGATTCCAAATCCAACTAAGGGACGCTGGAAAGGCGATGAAGAGCTTGAAGGTGCTTCGATTCACAGCCCATCCATGCATTCCCTTGAGGGAAGTTATTGGACTAACAACATCACAACTGCAAGGTCTTCCGCCAGAGACGCCCTGTCAACAGGTGGCGAGGCACGTCTTGCGCTGATCATTGCACAAATTGTTCCACAATCTGCAAAGTCTGACGAGGATGATGTAAGAATTCCTGTTCAACGAGCATTCAAAACAGCACTTAGCAAACATTTTGGTGCGAGAGATCTCGACCAATCGGTTCCGATGGCCAAAGGTAGGATGGATGCAGACCCAGGATTCTTTCAAGAACTGGTTTCAGACTTTTCCAAGACGCTTCATGATGAAATCAAATCAAGCGACAAAATGCCGGTTGACAACAATATGATGCAAGATGCTTTCGAAGCAGCCTTTGAAAGAATTCTTGGGCACGTTGATATGTCAGAAGGTAGTGCAAAAAGAGCTTACATTGAATCATATGAATACGCTCTAGGTAAAAAGATCGACGATTGGGAAGAGGCTAGAAGACTCGCCCGAGAAAAATATGAAAAGAATGATGTGCCTGACTACAGCAAAACAGAAGGCGAGCGTAAGTTTCTTCAGGCGCTCGATAAGATTTCGGGCAGGTACAGAAAATTCGCACAAAACCAAGGCGGGTTTAATCAATCACTAAGGGTGACTACTCCGGTTGGGTTTAGTGGCCGAAATAAAATTGTTGCAATCGTACTTGGTGATGGTGCAAATATGGAACTTGTTTATGGTAATTTGCCACAAAAGTTCATCAAAGACCATTCAAGCTCTTGGGGTCCTAAGTTCAAGATTACCGACAAGAAATCTGGTCAAGTAATCCACGACACAACTAAAGAATAAAAAAAGCTCGCACAAGGCGAGCTTTGTTATTTGTTCTGAGTTTAAGGTCAGCCGATACCGTCGTATCCGAATCCCTTGTAACCTTGCGTCTCCTGGCTTCCGCTAAATCCTACAAAAGAACCGGTAAGATTGAAGAAGTCTCTACGAAGAATGCCAGTAAGACCAGCAACTACTTCGAAAGTAGTTGTGCCAGTGCTTGATTCAATCCAAAGGTCTTTTACTCGGATATCGCCAGAGAATGACTCATCTGCGGCCAAAGAGAAACGATTGGTACCAAGCACACCGTTTTCAGTGAAACCAATGAAAATATCGTTTGCCCCACTGTTCTTGACGGTGAAGAACTTGGTTACAAATGGAAACTCAATTTTCTCTGGCGTACCTGCTGTGGCACTAGATTGCGTCGCAAAAGGAAGGCCGCTAGCCATGTACTCAAGCACGCTTGCCTGTCCAGCCCTGTTGTACTGAAAGGTTTCATGAGCCTGAAATGGGTTTGGTGGTATTGTCATTCTCTACTCCTACGCTTTAAATAGGTATTATTTAGCAACACCACCTGCAACAACACGAACTTTATCTGCTGGGAACCAACCGAGCTTCTGATAGGTGTCCAACATGATTGGTACAATCTGTACAAAATCATTAGCGCCAAGCCCTACTGCCTGACCTTGTTCCTTTAGCTGAGTTCTGTGGCACTTCTCTGGATGACCGATAACAACACCAGTTGAACCATTGGTGACACCACCAAGCGAATGCACTTGAACAGTGCCGTCATGGTTGTGTACTGGACGTCCTTCTTCATCAAGCACAACACCATAGACGTAAACCAAAGCACCGCTCTGATCCTCATGTACGTGGCTTGAGTTTACAATTCTTACTCTATCGCCTTTCATAGTTCACCTTCTTCGTTTACGATTACACAGTTACAAGTAAGCATTAATCCTACAACTGAAGTTGCATGCTCTAAAGCATACCTAGTAACCTTTACAGGATCAATAATACCCTCTTGAATCAAATCTGTGTAATTTTTGGCTGCTGCATTATACCCAATACGAAAGTCCGGGTTCAGCATCATTTTTTCTAAAAGTTGATTTGTAACAACGTCTTCAGACACGCCAGTATTTCGAACAATCGTTCGAAGTGGATTCTCACAGACGTTAGCAATAATCTTTATACCATTAATGGTATCATCATGATGGATTTCATTCCATTTGCCAGTTCTAAGTTGGCCTATAAGAGCTTGAGATGCATAAAACAAAGCTACGCCACCACCTGGAACAATTCCCTCTTGTGTGGCTGCCATGGTTGCATTTACGGCATCTTCAACTCGGTCTTTCTTTTCTTGAATTTCTACCTCGGTAGACCCACCAACTTTAATAACAGCAATGCCGCCAGAAAGTTTTGCAAGTCGTCCTCTGTAACGACTAATGCGCAAATCATCAAGTGAAGAATCAGTCTCAAGAGCTGTGCGAAGAGAAGTAACTCTTTCTTGAACGGCTGCTCTTCGTTCAGTATCACTTGGGTCCCCAACAATCACACAAGAACCTCTAGAAACAACCACCTTCTTGGCTTTACCAAGGTGCGTAAGGTCTGCACTTTTTAGAGCGACGCTACTTGTCGCTCCAAAAACTTCACCGCCTACAACGGTTGCTAGGTCGCTAAGAATATCTGCTCTATGTTCCCCATAACTTGGAGCTTTTACAGCACAAACTTTAATAACACCTTTCATCTTGTTGACAATCAAAGTGTGAAGAGCATCACCTTCAACCTCGTCAGCAACAATCAACAAAGGTTTTTCTGCTCGTGCGACCTTTTCAAGAACATTCATAATCTCACTGATTGAGGAGATTTTATTGCTTGTGATTAGAATATATGGATTCTCAAGTTCACAAGTTGATTTTTCAGCATTTGTAACAAAGAACGGAGAAACATAACCTTTGTCAAGTTGCATTCCTTCTACGACATCAAGGGATGTTTGAACAGATTTGGCAGGTTCAATGGTGATAATACCATCTTTTCCAACTTTTTCAATAGCAGAAGCAAGCAATTCACCAATTTCTCGGTCACCATTAGCAGAAATAGTTCCAACGTTGACGATATCTTCACGAGAACTTACTGGAATTGAGTTTTCCTTAAGAAAGGAAATGACATATTCAGTTGCCAGTTCCATGCCCTTTTTGACATGAATCGAGCTTCTCCCGGTTGAAATCTGCTTGATTCCTTCTTTGAGAAGGGCATGACCAAGAACCGTAGCAGTTGTAGTGCCATCACCAGCAAGGTCATTTGTTTTAGATGCAACTTCTTTTAGAAGTTCTGCGCCCATTGATTGAAGTCGATCTTTTAAATTAATTGACTTTGCAACAGTTACGCCGTCTTTTGTAATTGTAGGAGCACCAAAATTGCTATCAATGATAACACTATGACCACTTGGCCCCATGGTACTGGCTACGGCTTGTGCTAGGATATCTGCTCCTTTGAGAAGTTCTCCGTGAGCAGTTTCTTTGAAAACTACCCTTTGCGAAGGCGCTTCTGGAGGAGCCATATTTGGCTGATTAGGATGGCTCATGTTTCCTTACTGATTTTGGTTGTACTTTACTGGGATTCTTCTTCCGTCTTCAGTTACAACAAACTCTCCTTCGAAGTGTTCGTCAATTTCCTGAGGATCGGGCTCAGCCATATCTCGTAATCTTGCCCTAAGAACCGACTTAGGGTCAGTAGGATCAACAGGCATGTTGCCAGGAGACCTAAGTGGTCCTTTGTTGACCGGAGCAGTAATTTTCATCGACTGTCCTGGGACTATTTGTTGACCAGGTTGTTTGATAAACTCAGCAGCATTACTTCTGCCTTCAATACTATCAATCAAACTAGCAGGATCAATCTTCCCGTCAGGAGTCTTGTTGGCTTCTTCAGGTCGAGCAATCTGTTTTCCATACCATTGTTCAGTACGACTAGTTGCTTCATTCAAAAGATTGTCAACATACTCCATTAGTCTCTTAGTCATTTCTGCCCTGATGTCGTCAAGCGAAGTGTAAACATCTCCGCTGAGTTCATCCGTTTCAACAATCTTCTTTTTGTTGGGAGGACCAACTGCTACTTTCCATGATACAGAACTGCCATCAAGCTTCTTGACTACCATTTCTTCAACAATAACTGCTGGAACGATAGCCTCTGCCTTGTCCGACAGGACATATACCACTTGCCCAATTTTGAAAGATTGTTTTTTGTTTGACATGTAGATTACTTGTTATGGTTGAGTTGCTTAATGTAGTCTTCGGTCAATACAAGAACCATCTCTTGGTTGGCTGTAGTTTTGCGCTCGTAAACAGTCAAATCTAGATTTGCAACGTGTTGACGAAGCTTACGCTCATCCTGGTAGCCACCATAGGTCTTGTAAAGGTAAAGAAGTTTTTCAACTACTGATGGGTGCAATTTCATATTATTCCTCTTCTACTTCTACAGTCTTAAAGAACTTTTCAGTCAACTTCTCATTGAGGTGTCGACCAAGCTCTTCTTTGACCTGTTCCTTGTTAGCATGTGCATCTTCCATGCTTTTGTTAACATTTTCATAGACCTTGTCCATGATTTTCTGACCCTCTTCTTTAGCCTTGGCTAGAGGGTGTAATCCAATAGCAACTCGAACCTGGTCATTTAGTTCTGGTGTGAGTTTGTCTTGCAAGACAGACATGTTCACAAACATGTGCATCATCATGTCTACAATAGGAGCTTCTTCACCATCAGCACCAGGTTCAAATTCACCAGTATGTCTATACTCCTGAATGAACAAAGCAGTGGGCATATCTTCTTCTTGTTCTACTTCAATGTAAGGGATTGCCTGCTCTTCGGATTCATAAAGTATTACCGGTATCTTTGCTTGTTTCCTCATCATAATTTTCTACCCTAAATCTGATTTCTTGAACTTCTAATCTAGTATCAAAATCTTCTGTGGGGATAAAATAGCCTAAAACTGGTGCTTCTAAAAAAACTTCTAGCTCATGCCAAGGGCTGCTTGCTCCTCTTGAAAGACTTTGTTTGAAAGCGTCAATGTATCTATGAACCTGGCTTGGGTCGATGCTTTTTACATTGACATACCAAGTCGCAAGATACTTTCTTTTAATCAACGGTTTCATATGTCTCAAGAATATCAACAAAAGTGTCGAAAGTATCCTTGTGATCAATCTTTTTCTTAATTTTGACGGCTCTAATAGCAGCCTTCAAGGTTTTCATGTCAAGCTGATTTTTGAATTCATCAACAAGATCCTTTTGCTGCTCACGGAGCAATTCCATTTCGCCCTCAATGTTCTTGAGACGACGTACAAATTCGCCAACGGTCTTTTTTAGTTCGCCAAGCTCAGAAGGCTGTCTATCTGGTTCTGTCATATCTCCTCCGATATGAAGAAAGGATAGATGAACGCAAGAACCGTGTATAGATTACGATTTGTTTATTTTTTGAATCAATGCACCCATTGGCTTGGCAGTAGATGGGTTGCTTTTTGCAAGACCCTGAAGCTGTCTAACTAGAACAGCTTTGTAAGCCTGTTTGAGTTGTGGAACCATTTGCTGCTGAAGTTGTTTCAACATCTGTGGATCCTTCTTTACTTCTTCAGGAATCGATTTCATGTATTCCTGTTCGTACTTACCAAACTCAGGGCCAATGGCTGACTTTAGAGACTCATAACTGTTTGCTGCCATTACTGGTGCTACAACAGCTTGAATAGATTCGAGAGCTGCTGCCTGCATTTGTTTACCAACTGGTCCTTGTTGAATGGCTTGCTTTACTGCTGGGTCCTCTTTCAAAGCAAGAGCAGCTGCGCCGATTCTCTTTTCAAGATCCTGAAGTTGTTGTTTTTGTTGTGGAGTCAACTGAGGTTTTTGTTGTGCTTGGGCTTGCTGCTCGGACATAAGAGGGCCTGAACGATCTACAGATTCTCCACCGAATCCACCGCCAAAGTCACCACCAAAATCTCCCCAGCCACCATAGCCACCGCCACCGAAACCACCTCCTCCACCTCCGGAGTAGTTTCCACTAAAACTTGAAAGATATTCGGGAGTGATGTGATGAACAAGTTTCTTTGCTTGTTCGACTAATTCGGTAACTTTAGGATGACCACCTGTAATGGTTTGCAACAGGGCTAGACCAGCGTATGGCGCTCTCAACATAAACTTTTCAGCAATGCCGAAGCTTGGATCAAGCATGAACGTGATACCCCAAACATCTCGACCTCTAACAGTATCCCAGTTCCTCTTCAAGACATCAGCATATCTTTCATTGATTTTACCTAATCTTTCTTCAAGTTTTCTCTGCGACTCTTCCTGAATGTCATCAATCATGCTTGCAGCGAAAAATGGAATAGCAAGTACAGCAGCTTGTTTTGCCAAACTTGCCACCGTGTTGGTTGTAACAGCAACAGTTTTTTCTATCTCACCTTTTGCAGTCTTGAGAACATCCGTAAAGGGTGAAATGAAAATTTTGATTAGAGGATCTTGAGCAACAATATCATCTTCGATTTCGTTGATGTACTGTTCAACCAAGGACTCAATCAGAACTCGTAGCTTTTTGTTTGCGTCGTCTTTCATTGTATGCTGCTAATCCCCAACCTTTGGGCCGTTGTTTCCAGGAGCTTGGATGTAGTTTAGATTCATCTATGAATAGTTTCTGCCCCGTTTCCTTTTCCCAATATGCGATGACTTCTCTGTCGAATTCATTAATTAGTTGCTTTTTGGTAGAATAGTGTCGCCTAGAAAAACGACTTCTTTCCTTAGGAGGAAACAGGTTTACAAGCTCCTTTTTGATAAGGAACCAATCATTTGAACTTTCACTAGCGTAATCGATTACGTAGTCAATGATTTCTTTTAGCTCATTTGGAATCACATTGGTAATTATTGATGCAAAACCTAAGGTAGAAACAAATGCGACAACACATTGGAATCGTAGGCGGGGGCTTCAAACCTTTTACAAGTGGACACTTCTTTCTTGTACAGCAAGCTGCCAAAGATGCTGACAAGGTTTATCTCCTTGTTTCAACAAGCAACAGAGAAAGAAAAGGAGAGCTTCCAATCTTCTGGAATGAACAGATGGAAGATATTTGGGACAGCTATCTTCACAAGGCAATGCCTTCAAATGTAGAAGTTGTTTACGTAAAGAATCCCACTGGTTCAACATATGAAATTCTCGGCGACGCAAATAACAACGACGGGGATGATAACACCTACATTCTCTATGGAGATGAGACAGATGTTGGTCGCTACTACTCTGATGACAAGCTACAGAAATACTTTCCTCGACTCATGCAAAATGATCAAATTGAAAGAAGGGGTTTTTCTAGAACTGACAACATTGACATTTCCGGAACACAGATGAGAGATTACATCGTTAAAGGAGATGTTGAAGGTTTTACATCCGGCCTTCCACAGCCTGTGCAAAGATATGGGCAAGAAATTTTTGACAAGTTGGCTAAGTCAATCCCAATGATTAAAATGCCAAAACCAAAAAAGAAAAAAGCTGCGCCTAAGAAAAAGTCCTGATAAGGTGAACAATGCCAACAATAACAAAATTCAGAGCCACATCTGGCTCGCAGACAGTTTATTTTGATAGCAACGAGAATCAGCCAACTGGCATTGTAAATAAAGTAGCTGTTTCTGAAACCTTCACTCCTGCTGGACTTGTTCTAACAGGTTCTGATGTGCTTTGGGCCTGGAATGGTGAAGATACATCCCAATTTGATCTCAACGTTACCTGGACTGGTTCAGCAACAAATGTTGCTATATCGGTAGAGTCTGACCCATCCAGAATCTCACCCACAGGCAATATGCTGGTTATTAGTTCATCAGCTAATTCTGAAGTCGTGTGGTATGCAAGTGAATCTCTGGGGACAAACAGGTTTATCATCGAATATTACACCAGCGGAAGCACTAATGGATTTGGTGGAGTATCTTTTCTTTGTGATGGTTCCGGATCTAATTTTCATGGATTTGGGTATTGTGAATCTAATGGAGGCAACGGCTTCAATCTAAAAGTAGAGAATGCAGTCTTGGACACTTCCAGCAATCAAACTGGTGGCGCTGGAAATCCGAGCTTTGTGCAACTTGAAGTTCTTTGTCATGACCGTTCAGTGGTTTCGGGTTCGCCTTCTTTCCGCTGGTGGGCCGATTCTCATGATAGAGCGAACTCTATTAGTACACAAAGGGTGACAGAAATTTTAGCAGGATCAACCAACTGGGGAACTACAACTTACGCATCAAGTTGGGACAACCTTCAACTGAGACGATTTGGTTTGATGTTTCGTGGTCTCCCCGGCGTGTTCAGAATTTACACTATGATAATTAGAAAACACCCACTGGATAGATAAATGGCCGAACCTTTCATCATAACATTCCGAGCTTATAGTGGTTCCCAGGTTGTCTATTTTGATTCCGGAGAACCTGAGCCTGCTGGCATTACAAATAAAGTTGAAGTTAGTAGACGATTCAACCTGAGTTCCGTATCTGGAACAGTGGGCAGTAGAGTTCTCTGGAAGTGGAATGGACAGGACGTTTCCCAATTTGACCCAACACCCGTGCAAGTTCAGGGACTGGGCGGAAGTCTGTCAGTAATCTCCAGTTCTTTTTCACCAACAAGCAAATCTCTGTTTCTTTCGGGCTCTGGAGCTGCCACTAGTTTTGGTGATCATATTGTATTTTTGGCGACTTCATCATTGCCAACAACAAATTATATTGTTGAGATTGGTATTCGAGATGTTGCCAACAACTTAGGTGACTCTTCGGGTGGTCCGGTTGTCCTTGCTTTTGGTTCTGGTTCATCATTCCATGGACTCGGAGTTCTTCAGAGAGAAAACGGCACTCAACTTTCATTACCACTCTGGACAGCTGGTACTCTTGATGACAGCATTAATAATGCAGCCGGAAATCCAGCCGAGCCAACTTTTATGGCTATTGAAGTAAGAGGAAACAGAGCTTTTGGAAGTGTTTATTCATTTGAAATCATCAACATTGGAAGAGGCGGATTTTCCGAGGGTGCACGAGTCATCAAATCTTCAGATTGGCCATCTTTGGCTCTCAGTTGGGCAACTTCATCCATTGGAAGGTTTGGACTTGCTCTACGAACAAATGCCGGCGTAACTTCTCCAAGACTTGTTGTTGACCATTTTCTGATTCGAAGTCACCCATATTTAGCCTAAGATGATTAATACCAATACCAGCACTATTCAAACATTCAGAGCCCTATCGGGTTCTCAGTATGTTTTCTTTACCTCTGAAGAGCCTGAACCAGCTGGCATTACCAATAAAGTTGTAATGTTTGAGACGCTTTCTGATCAAAGTGTAACTGCGTCAGCACAACAAAGTGTAGAGTCTGATGTGCTATGGTCTTGGAATGGTACAGACACTTCTCAATTCGAGCCATCAGTTACACGATTAGCTGGTGGTTTTGGCAGCGCAGATTTGAATGTTGAAACAACAACATCTGCTGCGCTTGGAGCTTATTTAGTTTTATCTGGAACTGGAACTGGTCAAGGAACTGCCATTTGGTTTGCAAATGACTTTTTGCCATCAACTAGCTTTATAATCGAAGCTGGAATTGAAACCATTTCACGTTATGATGCTGGTGGCGTAGGAGGTCAGTATGCTGGCGTTGCACTTTTAGGCTCAGGTTCAGGAACCGACTGCCATTGTCTTTGCATTCTTAGAACCGGTGCAGGCACGGGGTGGCAAGCAAGATTTGATGGGTCTACAACAAGCATTCCCGGAAACACTCCAAGTTTCGGTAACCCAACTCCTTCAAAACTTGTTATTGAATGTATCGCAGGTAAACAAGAGGATTCTATTCCAACGTTTTCCATTAAAGGATACTCAAATGGAAACAATGGGAACGATACGTTCACATGGGACTTCAACACAAACTGGTCATCAACATGGGGCGGTCAGTGGACAGATATCCCTGCTTCTGCCTTAAATCGTTGGGGACTTGTAGTTCAAGCATCTGGTGGTTGGCAAAACCCATTTATTAGGTTTTCTTACGTTATAGTCAGACGTCATCCGCTCGACAAAACTGAAGACCCATAATCAGAGTGAATCGAGCTTGTCTCGGAAATCTTTTTCGGTTTTATTTGCACCAACCCAACGGTCGATCTCTTCACCATCTCTGAAGAAGACAAAGGTTGGTACGCCACGAATACCAAACTCTTGAGTAACCTCAGGAGCGTCGTCGATATCAAGTTTTACAACCTTAACTTTGCCGTCATAATCCTCGGCAAGTTTATCGATAACTGGCGCAACGAAACGGCATGGACCACACCATGAAGCGCTGAAGTCTACAAGAACCGGCACATCACTGGAAATGACTTCGGTGGTAAAATTGGTATCAGTAATAGATTTAGTCATAAGCTGATCTTAGCACGGGAGTATTTTTGAGTATAACCAGTTTCTTCAACTAGTTTTGAGAGACCTATGAACTGAGAGAATGTCGTTTGCAGCCCTCCAGATGCGGTCCTCACGGGTGAAAACTTTTTCTAGGATCTCTGGTCCGTATTCTCTACTTTCCTTCATCATCCAGGCTCCTGGCGTTGATGGCTCGGATACAAAGTCCCAACAAATGAAATGAAGGTCATCCTGAACAATATCGCCTTCACCATTGTGCTCTACTGAACCAAGAGCACGGCTAGAAATACCAACCTTGATTCCCGACTCAATCAAACCTCTGAGGGTCTTACCCATTGGTAGTTTGTCAAGCACTTCAACTTCGCCCATGACTGTGCCATCAGCTTCCATCCACATTTTTGTTATAACGTGGCTAACGTTCTTAAGATTTACAACTGGGTCATCGGCGTGGTCAAGTTCTCCAGTCGCTCTACGCTCGTCTACGAGCTTCATGTAGTTCCTGATTTCTCTTTCAAGAACATTGCGAGGGTAAATTCTTCCGTTTGCGTTCAGGGTATCTGCACGCTGAAGTACGCCCTTAACAATGATTCGACCACCGTTCTTGTCGATAGACTCTTGGACCTGACTCTGGTCGTAATCAAAAATAGAAAGTTCTCTTAATAGCTTCATTTTTTACCCTTCGTGATTTAGTAAATATTACTCTGATTCGAGTTCATGCTTCAACGAGCAAACCGAAAGGTAGAAAGTAATCGTCTCTTCGGTTGGATTCTGGATGTTGTAGTTATCTTCCTTGAGACAGGTTCTTACTTCAGTAAGCGTATCCGTTGTAGTTTTATCATTGTCCGTAGAAAGCTCACCGTCAATCTTTCTAAGAACACCTTCTCTGATAGAACTAAGCTTGTTTTCAAGTGCTTGTCTTGATTCTTCGCTTTTATTTGCAAACGTGTAAAGTCCAATGATTTCTTTTTGTTCTTCATTGAGAACTTCACTGTACTTGTCTTCAACCTTTTCACGGAATACGTTGATAACAAGTCGGTTGATATCCTCTTGCGAGGTTTCAAGAAGAGAGTCATTGAATGGTGGAAGGTTTGCCTTACCAGAAACCATGTAATCTACGACTTTTTCTTCAAGGTGATTGATTGCCGAGAAATTCTTTGCGTGCTCATCGTCACCGTTGCGCCAGTGATTCAATACCAACTGAATGGTTGCGTTTGTTTTGTAGTCCTGAATCTGACGGTCAAAGAAGTTATCATCGGAAAGCTCACTACGAATCTCGTGAATCAAGTTAGTCTTTTCACGGTCGAGTCTTTCCTGGCTTTGTGTTTTTACATGCCTCTTTACCTGCTCAAGCATCTTGTGAGCAATGGTGCGGTCTTTTAGCGTTGAATTTTCGATGGCTTCGAAGAGTTGAAGTTCTTTTGCAAGTTCAGTTCCCTCTTTGAAGTGTTTCTTCCAAAGTGCATCTGCCTTCGCATAGTCATCAAATCTAAACTCGACGGCCGCACTTGCCATGTATTGAGCGAAAAATTCGTTCAAAAGTCCAACGTTTCTTTTCTTGTTGTGTTTCAGCATGTCTTATCCGTTTGCTTCAGTATTATGTTCCTTAGGCACGGTTAAATAGATGGGGATAATCCCTAATAACCAAGCATTTATTCTAGGTCGAGTTCAACAATGTCCTCAATGTCAATTTCTCCATCTCCCTGAGGGTCGAAAGTCTCCTTTAGAGACTTCATTTGAACATTATCTTCTTCTGCGAAAGAAAGAACACCTTCAATAATCTTATCGTCTTCGTCAGTAAGTTCGATTTCAACATCCGACTCTTCGGTAATGATTGCTTTCTTGGTTCTCAAGGTTTCAAAATGCTCAGACATTCTTCTGAAAATATCCTTGATTTCGCCAGGGAAAACGGGTTCAGGCTTGAAGACTTTTTCTTCTCCTAGAACAAACTCTTCTCCACCAATCTCAATACCTTCTTGTCGTGACTGTGTTCCGTAGATGTCCTTAAGAGAGCGGTTCTTTCCTGGGTGCAGCATTGCTCCAAAATCAGGGTTGGCAGTATTAGAACGACCGCCAGCACCAACTCTTCTCTTTCGATTCTTGCGGGCTCTCGTCAAGAAAGGCGTTGCCTTGATGGGTGTTGAACCTTGCTTGTAATCAAGCTTATATGGGTTCTTTTTCGGTGGAGGCCCAACAATATCGCTCCCGCCTCTTGGTGGAGGAGGTGGAGCTTCGCCCTTCGGAACATTTGCACCTGGGACATCATATCCAGCTGGGCTAAATGCATCCGTTGTTGTCGGCTTAAAGATTTCTTCTTCAAACGCAACTTGGTCGAGTTGTACCTCTTTGACTTTATCTTCATAAAGTCCTTTGTTGATCTTATCAATATCGTCGTCCGTTAATTCGAGCAAGACCTTCTGAATCCAGCGCTCATCAACCAACTTCGTTTCCTTTGCCGTTCCTGCAACGTCCATCTTTGTCGCCCAAAGCTCAAGCTTCTGTTGAAGAGCGACGGTGGAGGGGTTGCTTAGTTTCAATTCAAAGTTGATTAAGTCTTCTCCATCAAAGCCTTTTGCATAGAGATGAATCATGGCGAGTTTAGTCATTTCTGCGATAATAATCTTTTGAATCGCAGAGATGGTACGGCTAAATCGCACATCAGTCTGTGCAAGTGTTGCCTTGGAACTAAGATTCTCATCATAATTCAAGTAAGGCTTTGGTACTTTGAGTGCTGCAAATAGTTTGCTTTGGATATATTGAACGTCTTCCGTAGCAGTAACGTGCTGGCCACCTGCCAATGTTTCAATTTTGGTACCAGACTGGTTGCCTCGAACGGGGATGTAGTAATCCTCGTCGATTGCAAGTGGGTTATAACGCAAGTCCTGACGACCTGATGTTCTATCAATAACTGAGTGAGAACGCAACGTTGCCTTTGCTGCTTCCATGTAGGAAGGAACATCGTTCGGCGCTACGTTACCAACGTCAATGTAGAAGACTCGACGCTCAGGTGAACGGACAACTCTGTAGACCAACATGGCGTCTTCCATCATGATGAGCTGACGCCATATTCTTCGTGCTGGTTCTAGAACGGCGGTACCATAAGGCAAGAACAAGTCATTGCCCAGAATTCTGAAATGAGTTACCTGCCAGTTCTCAAGATAAACATTGCCCCTCGTGAGCCATTTGAAACGAATAGCATATGGATCTTCTTCGTCAAATCCTTCTTCACGCTCGACATCATTTACCGGAATCGGCTGTGCGTTAATCACACCGATATCTGGCAAGACTTCATTGTAAAGGAAGAAATCTCCGTACTTGACTAGATTTCTTGCCCAAACTCGAATGTTGAATTCTACGTTCAACACGTCATAGAAAAGCTCCTCAAGTGCTCTTTTGATTTGCACATTGTCAGAGTAGACGTGGAACGAGTGACCATTTTCGTCACCACCAACAGATTCATCTGCGTAGATATCTAGCGCAGTTGCAATCTCTGGAGTGTATTCCATCTCAGCGAACTCTGCATAGCGAGCCATGCGGTCCAACATTCCATAGGAACCAAGAACTGAGAATGGAGAGTTCTCTCTTCCGAAGCCGAAAGGTGCAGGTGCACGATAGCCGTAATTGCCCTGAATAAGCTTCGTATCATAATACGAACCTACATTTTGTCCCTTGATCCTTCTCTGAATTGCTGGTCCGGATCTGAAGAGACGTGTTAGTCTTTGAAAGAATGATTCGTTACGTGCCATCTTAACCTATCAAGGTCTAATTATGCTTGAAATGTGCCAGGAGTGTATATAATGTCTCGAACTTCCCTCAAAGAAACTTTCGATGAACCTAATATCACTGAAGAACTTGTTTTGGAAAACGGGTTCCTCAATGAACAGATTAGTTCAATTATCGGGCAAATTGTAGATAAACAGTTGAAAAAGTTTATTAAAAAAGGAAGAATGTCCCTTTCAAAAGGTGCGGTAGATACGCTTAAAAAACTTAACAAACTTGGCGTAAAAAAGTTTTCCGGGTTCGATCTTGATAAAGCAATTCCTGCACTTGAAGATGAATTGAAGGATGGGGCCGATGACGAAGACCTGATTTCAGTTCTCCAAAAAGCATTTTCAAAAGATAAGTCAGATGGTCAAAAAGGCAAAAGATATCCAATCATGAAAGGTGGTCGTGTCGTCGGTTGGCGCACACGAAAGGAAAGTATGAACCCTGCCAAATACAGACTTAGTAGCCTATTCCTAGAACAACTTGAGGTTGAAAAGGAAGATGAGTTAGGTTATAGTGACCAAACACTTGGAGATGCAGATTATGTCTCAAAACCTGAGGAGCCAACGAACGAAGTTCCTGAAACACCTCTTGGAGATGCTGCCGACGAAAGAGTTGAAGTGTCACCAACAGATGTTATCACTGCTCTTACCCAAGACAATGCTAGATATGGCGAATTCGACGAAGCTCTTGAGGACTAAAAAACATGAAGAGATTATCTGATTTATTTCTAAATGAAGACGTAGCACCCGCAAGGGATGTGGTGGTTCAGGCAGTAGATGGTCCAAAGATTGAAAAATCTAAAACGAAAGATCTTTCTACCTCTGTTGATAACGACATACCTGTTACTAAATTCAAAAAGCCAATCGAGGTAGTACGTGCTATTGTTGCTCTCTCTGGTGGACGCTTTCGTTTGTCAGGTAAGAAAAGAAAATCTTACAGAGTTCAGAGAACCAATCCCAAGGTTGAAGTTCCTGCCGAAGAAGTCACGAAAATCCTAGAAGACGTTGGCGCAAAAGTCATTGGCATTATTCCACCTGGTGGCGCAGGGTCCGACTCTTCAAAGTTCAACACTTTCCTTTTGCGTCTCGGCGAGTTAGAAGTTTCTGTTATCTTCGGCCAAGGAAGCAACAGAGGGCACGATTTCGAGACAGAAACGATCGAAAAACTTCGGGCCAGCCAAGAGGCTGCAAAAAAGAAACAAGCCAGAGGCGAGTTACACAAAATTCTATTGGATGCTTTTGGTATCAACCCAGAAGACATCGAGAAGATTACACACGTTGGTGGCAAGCGAGTAAAGCGTCCAATTGAAGCTAGTCCCAAAGATGTCGGATCCATGATTTCTGACCTTGACTTCGAACTTAAGGATGGTTCTAAGATTCATGTCAGTCTTAAAAACAGAGAAGGAAAGACCTTTGCTAATTCAGGCTACTTCTCAGCTTTTGAACCAGTAATGACCACAAACAAGGATGGTCGTGATGCTATTATTTTCACCACTGGGAAGCACATTCTTGACGAGTTTATTGTACAAGGGTGCGGCGTAGACAAAGAAAAGGTTGTTGCAGGTTTGAACGACTACGTGCACCACACCGTAACTGATCCTCCGTACAGAGACGTACTAGCACAGTTTGATCCAGAAATTATCAAAGCCTACCTGGCCAGTGCATATGGCTACGGCTATTGGTACCTTAGACCAAAAATGATTTCCCAGGGTCCGGGATATCGACTAATTCATCTTGCTTCTGCTGAAGATGCCATGAACAAAGTTGGAGAAGTTCTGAACGTTACAATCAACTATCCATATTGGACTCCGAAAAGTAGTTCGAAGCAGGTTACTGTTAAGATTATCACCTCAACCGCTTATTACAATGTCGAAATCCGAAACAGTCAAGGTAAAGTTCATCCAAACGAAATTAAAGTCCGTTTGATGAAGATGTTCGATTAGAATCTGCCGTAACGCTGGTCTTCTCGATCAATTCCCAATGCAATGAGTCTCACAGGCTCTTCAGCATCTGGAAACTTATATTCCACTTCACCATATTGAGAATGCTCACTTGGTGTAGCAACCTTGTACAGTCTGCCTTTTACAGATTTGTCGAGCTTTGTTCTTACAATGTTGCTGTTTTCATCGAGGAAGTGAATCCAGTGAAGATACACCTCACGGTAAAGACCATCAAAAGTCTTTCGAAAAACACGTTCAACACCAGTAGTCATTCTCTGTGGTTTCATATCAGTCCTCTTGAACCATTTCGTAGACATCTTCAGCTACGAACCAAAGACAATCCTTTTCTCCAATTAAGACTTTGTACATAGTTGGCATTTTGTTTACACCAAGCTCAACTTCTTCGCCAGTTTGAGTCTTAAGTTTCGGAGAAAATACATCCACAATGATGCCCTTGAAGGGTTTGCCCCATTGGAATGCGCCTGTGCTGTTAATCATATCAGCTTCATCTTCAGTGAAAGGCTCTTCTTGTGTTACCATGTGAGGTTGTTGCACAAAGTAATCTTCAATTCTTTTATAACCTTTTGCTGCATACTCAACAGCAATGGCGTTAGGAAGATTTACAGTTACATTCGAAGTTCCAGCAGAAATAGTAGTGGTTCCGCCTGATGTGGTTATAGTGCCTCCACCACCGATGGAAACACCAGTGCTTGGTGCAATTGTCCACGTGCCGTTATTATTTCCACCAGGAGGGCCGTTCCATGTCGCCATTCCAAGCGAACCTTCAGGACCACCATTGCCTGAAGATTGGTTTACGTAACTTTCATAAAGCTCTTTCAGAGAATTGACTTCCTCTTGTGAGAAGTTGTTAGTTGAAATAATATCACCATAGTCATATGCGTCTTGAAGAGATGTAGTTTCTGAAGTCCAAGTGATATTTTTTCGGTAATCGAAATCTTCTCCATCGATATCAATCGTGATTCCAGGAGAAGTAGTGGTGCCGCCTCCCACATAAGGCTGAATTGATGGTGTGTTTACAATCCAAGGACTGCCAATGGGCTGCGTGTAAGGATTTGGATTGATTGGTGGATTGGAAATCCACGTTGGTGTGCGATTATATCCAATGAAATTGTTGAAGGCATTATGAGTCTTGACATAAACAAGACTTCCAATCTTTAGCTTCTTGGGCTTCTTAACTTTCTGTACGGTCATTCTACTTCTTACTCCAGCGTCTATGCGCTTAGGATAAGATAGTGAACTTCCCAATTTTTGTAATAAGAAATTATTTGCGACTATACAGGAATGTTGTATTTGTTTGCAAAGTAGTTTCTAACCTGAAGAATAGCGGTGTTATCTGCGTCGCCTTGCCTATTGGATGCAGAAGCAATATAAACTTCCATAATAGAACCAGAGAAAAACCCTTCTTCTTCTCTACCACCCAAGAAAAGTTCTCCGGTGAGAGTACCATCTTCAATTCTACCACCAGATGCTGAAGCAATCAATCCATCATTGAGTCTAGAATATGAGAATGAACCAGTTTGCCACCATTCAATTAATTGAGGAACACCAAATTGAACTGAGTGAGAAGTGGTAACCACACTTCCGCTAAGCATATAAGTTTGTACTGACTCCGGCAAACCAGGAGGGCCACCACCTTGATTTCCATAAACACCCCAACCACTTCCAGTTGATTCTATCTGTTGCGAGTTTCCTATAAGTCTGGTGTGATCTGTTGGGTCTGGATCCCCTACTCCTTGGAACATACCTTCTTCTGGAATAAAGAATACCATGAAGAAGTGCCAGCCCGTGGAACCGTTCGCAGGTGTACCTAAAGCATCTTGGTTTGTTAGAGGTCCACCACCAATTTTTGCAAAGGCTAGCTCTTCCAAAATACTCACGCCTACATTCGAATTAAATTGAATTGCTCTATTTCCACTAATAGATGTAACCAATGGTGTATCACTTCCATCAGCCCCAGTGAGATGTGCTTGCAAACCTCCAAATGTTGTTGAAAGCAAGTTTGGAATAGAGCCAGTAAGAAGACTTCCAGTTGGCAATGTACTTGTTTCATCGCTTGTGTTTCCATCAAACCAGAAAGTTCCTCCATTCAAAATGGATGGCAATGCTGTGAGTGTTGGTTGGTCAGGAACCAATCCAAAATTATATCTGTAATCAAAGTAATTTCTTACACGTTCATAGTTGGTAGAACCACTTGAAAATGCATCAGTGGTAGCAACTTCAAAAATATCAACATTTAAACTACTGGTTCCATTTCCGAAAGGTCCAACATAAACAACACTATCAAGTCCCGGACCTCCAGATAGGAACGTTTCTTGAGTAAATCCATCGTTGATAGATGTTCTTATGTAATTTCCACTTGCAGCAAACTCAAGAAGGTACAAATGATCAAAATATAGGAAATGACTGTTACTTGAG
Organism: Phaeophila floridearum; assembly: GCA_036784835.1. Taxonomy (NCBI): domain Eukaryota; kingdom Viridiplantae; phylum Chlorophyta; class Ulvophyceae; order Ulvales; family Phaeophilaceae; genus Phaeophila; species Phaeophila floridearum. The sequence goes on from JAYMFU010051006.1 coordinate 26,388, forward strand.
GTAACATTATTTGAATTAATTGTGGTTGTTGTTAATTCATAGTCATAAGTGAAACTTTCACTGAAAGGTAATGTTGGACTTCTTACGTGTGCTCCCCAATACGAAAGCGATGAGAGTGATTGCTCATAACCAAAGATTCTTCTGCCTAGTTGTGGAGCAATAGTTTTTGGAGGCAAAGAAGAACTTCTTACACGGAAAATTGTAAAGAAATGATAATCTGTTGAAAAATCACTTGAACCTTGAACAAGCGTAGAAAAGGCAACTGGAAGAAAAGTTTGGAATCCAGTGATGTCATCAAAAAGCGTATAGTATTGCGCAGATGAATTTGTCTGAACAGCTCTGGAGCCTTTTCTTCTGTCATATGTTGCAGAAATAGGCGTATCGGCAGAATTGGGTGCGTTTAAACTATAACTTGGATTGACAGCAGTTAACTCTGTCATTACTTGAATGATTCTATCTTCCCCAAATGATGGAGTTGCATGCTCTCCAAAACGACCCCAATAAGTTACACCAGAAAGCTGAGTTGGGAAATCACCCATTGGTCCAGGTTCAAATCTGACTGGTCCAAGACTGTGACTAGAAATAAAATAGTTGGTTAGTGCCAGGGTATTTCCTGCGCCAGGATAGGCATTTGCCGTAACTACTTCGACAATGTCTACATCAAAAAAGTTATTTCCTTCGCCAAGTTCAATGTAGCTTGAGGACATGGAAGAAGAGTCGATATTCGCTACTCCAGATACGGATGCTGAGGATACGTTGTCCATTATCATTGTCAACGTACTTCCATCATAATTTACATTTACATGATGAACGTTTTCATAGGCACCCGTTAGAGTAACTTGGTTTGTAGTCTCTAATGCATCCACATGACGACAAGTAATCGAAAAGAAGTTTGGCGAGTTCGACTCAGAAACAAAAATTCCCCAAGTGTCATTAAAAGCAGAAACCAAACCTTGTCTTGACACTGAGGTAGTAGTCACGTTGAATGAACACCAGATTGAATAAGATTCAGCAGATGCATACTCTGTAAGAGGGTCGAATGCCGCTGGGTTCAACACTGCTTCTTGTGAACTACCAGTGAGACCAAACCTTGCAGTTTTTTCTGAGCCAGAAATTCCAACAACAAAAGCGGGTCTGAAAAGCACATTGGCCTGCTGTAGGTCAGGAGCACCGTTGGCAATTTTGTTTATCAGGGTTGCAATTCTATTGTTTGCACCGGTAACATAGTCAGTACCTTCATTGTTTACAAGTCCCCAATAAGTTGCTTCTGCGAGTTGATTAGGTGTTATAAAATCAAGGAAAGTAACCCCAAATCCAATATACAAGAAGTATTCATACGAAGAGTCTTCACCAAAAATACTTCTGTCAAGAAAGCCCAACCCTTCTTTTCCTGAAACAAATGCGAAAGTTGCCGAACCGTCGTTGTTTTCCCCTTTGATGATTCTGTCACCAGGTTCAAATTCCTGAATTAAAGAAGGGGTACTTTGAGATGGTGCTCTACCATAAAGATTTAGTGGAGCCTGCTGCGTTGTAGCAGGAATGAGAATCTCAATACCATCTCTAAAATAGATGATGTTATCATCAACTGTTGTAAAAGGAAAAGCCATGTCCATGGGTAAATATGAACATGACTCAGACTCCTAGCCGATGAATGCTCCATGAGGCCAAGGAATAAAATAATCCATCCAACGCATAGGATGAATTGGAACCTCAATCAACTTTTCTTTGTGTAATACTTTGATCCAGCCCTTAAAAGGATCTTGGATATCACTGCACTCAATAAACATAACAACACTACCTGCTTTAGGCATCGTGCCGTATGGCGCTCCTGTGGTTATGTTTGCGTCCCTAAGGACTTTTAGAAGTTTGCCTTCATGGCCAGCTAGTTGATTCGGGTTCGACATTTGCCTCAACAAAGTAATAAAGGGCAGCTTCTTCCATGCATACACTTGTAGGAATCTCCATGCCCTCCCATTCAATTACCACGTGCCGACACTTGTTTGAACCATTGCCATGATACCTGCACTGGTTGTGCCCAGGAGACTTTGGTTTTATCGTCTTCACGAACCTCACAATGCTTCCAACTGGAATATTAGTTGCGGTCCATGGTCTATCACTCAACCCAAATGTAGCAGTTGTTTGCAAGAACAACATATCTTCCTCATTTTCCATACTTTGATAAAATCTCCTCAAATGTAATCCGACCAAAAAGAAGCTTTGGTCCTGGTTTTGGGTGATTAGAACCTTTTACAAGTTCAAACACGTTGTCCCAACATCCCTTGATAACCTTGGTTTCAATACATCGAGCATCATCGAGAAAGGTTACTACATAAGTTCCATCTTGTTCTTCAATCTTGATTAAAAAATAAGCCTTTTCTAGCTCAAAATCACACTCGTACTTGTGCATGTTTGCAGCAGGTCCAATTACAAAACTCCCATTGCGCATCACTTCAATCGCAATAGGGTCTTCAAGATAATAAAGTGCCGTCTCATCTCTGAGTTTCCAGAATGAACCTGGAGTCATGTGCTCAGGATGAAGTGGGTTCCATCTCCAATTGTTTGTAGACATTTTCTACCTCCGTATCACGTGAGTGCACGGGAGGTGAAAGTCCGGAGATGTAAATGCGGTTACTCATCAGATGCGTGGCCTACTAGAGAAAATACTTCTCTGATAGAGAAATCTCTAAGATTTAGAAAAGCGACGATAACTTTTTCTTTCCAAAGCATTGTGATATGCAGTTCATCTCTACGATGATAGGCTAAAGCATACCTTAAAACTAAAAAAACATCACCAGGCTCCGGAACCCTTGGAAGTCCACCACCTTGTTGTGTTTTAAACACAACGGGCAAACTACATTCTCTTTTGAGATTGCTTGTGTCGATAAGTTGTAGAAGGTTGCCTGACTTCACATAGAACTTGTCAGAGCCTTGAACACCAAACTCACTAAGCACCTTTTTTAGAAGAGCCCATTCGGGTTTGTCATCCTTTTTACTCTTCAACCTCATAAAAATCTCCAATTCGCTCAGAGAACAGCTCAACAATCTTTTCGTCAAATAAGACAGTAATTCTATGTTGGAGATGATCTGTTTCTTTTGAATCATTTTTGAACCCCGGTGAATTACCTTCTTTTATTTCAGGTACCGTGATTCTGTACTTTACAAGTTTATGATCTAGAAACATGACCACGGAGTCGTGCGGAACTTTTGCGGGCGCTGGAGAGTTATCTATTTTGAGCAGAGACCCTTTTCGCCAAGGAGCGTCAGTTTGAATTCTCTCTTCCTTAACTAGCTGCACCCAGCCTTTGAACGGCTTAGTTTCATCACCGAATGTGAAAGTCATTTTTGGCTTAATGCCATCTTTTTCATCAGCCATTCTTAGAAGATGCTCCCCTGTACAGGCACTAGTCTTGTCTTACCCGATTTTGTTTGTTCCTCTCGGTAATGGATTCTGGTTCTAAACAAATAATCACACCAAGGCTGTGTTACGCAATAGTTGGCATCCTGCACTTTGCCCATGTGATGTTCCCAGTGCCAACGGAGATGTTTTTTGGCCCACTCAGGATTCTGATGAGACCACTTGTGAGTGAAATAATAGTTGATTACACAGTAAGTGATTGTAAGTGCAAACACTGGAAAGAAAAAGAAAAGCCATGCATGCGTCAGCCAAAGAAATCCAAGGCCAAGCGCTTCTTTTCCTCGTGCGTTCCAATTCCAGATGTTCTGCTCGTAGTCATCGTCCTGGAACTTGTTGAGACGAGATTTTCTGTGATGGTCAAACCAATGAAAGTTGAATGCATTACCTTTTTTCTTGCCTATGTGATGCAAAACGTATTTGTGTACTGTCCACTCCATCAAGTTTCCGTAAAACAATCCAAGTACAATTTGCAACAACACCACAGCAATAAGATAAAACATCACATACCTTCACCTATTCACCAGCCGGAAATGACTGTAAATGAATCTCGCAGCCTCGTAAAGCTGGTCAAGTTTGTCAATTCCGACCCAATCAACCTTAACTATAGTTTGCCCACTTAGGAAACGCAAACTTGTAGTCCAAGTTGGTGTTTTAATTTCTCTTTCAGCTATTTTGTCGGGAACAGCCCCTCTAAACTTTAGCTGATAATGCCAGCAACCCAAAAACATTACCACGTCATCTGGCTGAACTTGAGGAACAATATAGTTTGCTTTGCCCTTGGCGCCAGTAACTTTTCGGGGTTTGCCGATAAACGGATTAATGCATCTAAGCAGGATTCCCTCTTCATTAAGAGAGATCTTTTCAGTAGTCCGAAACACCTTGTCTGTCGATGTCTTTTTCATAAGGAGTCTTTCCTGCACCGAGCGAATAGAAGAACTGACCAAATTTTTTGTCCTTCTTTCGGAAAGTCTCTTCCAACTCAAGCCAGCAAAGCACAGAGTTTATGAAAAAGTCGACAATGATTAGCCTACGTCCTGCGGTGCGTCGTGCGCCCACAAGAACACAAAGTTCTCCTCTGTTAACATAGAAGGTTTTGCCGGCGTCGTCTCGCCGGGGAATCCTTTTCCACCTGGCAAGTTGCTCAACAGAATCTCCTCGACGTGCACGGAAAGTTTTGTTTGCACGGAACACACCGAAATTAGTTCCGTAGTAATCACTAAGCCAAGTATCCATCGAGTCAATATTTGGCCTAGGAGGAAGTGATAAGAAATCTAGCTTCTTGGCAATTTGATAAGCATCTACTTCAAAAGCTTTGTAGAGTTGTTCCTCATATAGAACTTCGATATCATAATGCCGTTCTACCCATTCTTTGTTGAGAAAGTTTTTAGGTTTGTCCGTATGGGATGACGCAGTTAGCAATGCAAACTTTCCATCAAGATTAATCGTAGGTAAGCTTCGATAGTGTTTCCATTCAAGCTTTTGACCAGGCTCAAGCTTCCGTTGAACTTTTTCAAGGTCTGCTTTGTTGTAGAAAACCAGTTCTGCGTCTTTACCAAAGACAATGGAGCCTGTTTTTATCAGGGAAAAATCAAAATCTTCCTTTGGGAAGGTCATTTAGTCTACCAGGTTGTCAGCGATATCTTGAATGCTACTAAGACTGGTATCGCTTTCGATATCAGAATGCTCATAAGTACCCGACCGAAGAACTTCAAAATCTTCATCAAAGCTCTTGGTAATGTACATGAACTGACTTTCGTCAATCAAGAAAATAAGCACACGCTCATTGGTCTTGACGTTATTGAAATCATAGAGCGCCAAAACATTGTCACCCTCTTCAAGCTCAATGAAACCTCGGTCCTTGAGCCTCATAACATACTCAACCTTTTGTCTGACACTTAGAAGACTTCCTGCACCACTTGTTACAGGAACAAAGTTTTCAGGACTGTCATCATCCTCGTGTTCTAACTTGTCTGATTGGACTACTTCACTCATAATTGCTCCTCTGTGTATAACAGTAACTCACCTTGATTTTTTAATAAACGTTTTCGCATGTTTTCGAACGTTTGGTCAGGTTGTAATAAAATCGAAAAAAGCGACCTAATGATCCGTTAGAATCGATTTTGAAATTTCGGACTCTGGCGATTACAGTATTTGAATTGAAAAAGATTGTACTACAAGCTTTATTCAACTATCTTCTAGGTTTATACCCACGGATTTTGTATCTGCCATTCTTTATTGAACTCGTTCAACGACATCCAGTCTGTCCATTTGATTGACTCGGAACTCAAGTATTTGAATTTGCATTTTCCGTAGTCATCCACAACAGCATCAAGGATGCAAAAATACTCGCCACCCTCTGGGTCATCCACTTCATAATACCGATAGTATCGTTCGGAACGATCTTTTCTAACCAACATTCCCTTCTGAGGAATAACAGACGTTCTTGGTTTACGCACATCCCAAATCGCTCGGATTACAGATCCATTAATGAATCCTTCTTCAATCCATTCAGAAAGCGCCCTAGTCCACTTGGCCATCATTGTTCTCCAAATAAAAGTAGGCAAGAAATTCATTGTACTTTCTTGTGACTAAAAAGCCACGGTACACAATTTCTTGACCGTATAAGAACTTACACAGGATACTGTATGCGACTTTTGGTTTAAAGTTGATTTGAACGTCAGTCGCATGGCTTCCATTTGAAATACCCAATTTTTCAATCAAAAAATCAAGCACCATAAAAACATTTCCGGTTTCAACCTTCTTGGGCATTGGGTTTCGGTAATAATGAATTTCACCTTCTTCAGTGAACGACCCTTGGCTAATGTATGTGACTTGCAGTGTAGGAACCTCTGTCTGATCTCGTTCATATTTCCTGATCATTGTATAGAGTTTGCCAGGCTCTGGAAGTTCAATTTCGTATTCGGTTTCCCCAGGTTTGACTATTTCTCGTTCTAGGTTTCGAACTTCTTCGTCGAAGTTATTCGGGTGGTGTAAAGTCATCTGATCCATTTCTCACTAAGCCAATATTATTGGCAATATTTCCTGGATGAATAGCTACGACTCTCTCGTCAACAATCCAATCATACATTGGAATACCCTCACGTTCTTCTGTCCGAATAAACATGATTGTTTGTCCCCTTTTTATGTTGACCCAATCTCCCTTATCAGAGAAAATGCTTTCTTGAAGTAAAGCTCGATGGTCATCTAAAACTTCAAACAATGCACCAGGTTTGATGTCACCATTATCCAATACGTGTTCCATTAGTTCTCTTTGGCGTCGATGAACTTCATTTAGTCTAATTTGAATAGATTCAAGATCATCTAAAAGCTGGTTGAGATTATCTTTCGACACCTCAACCTTTTCTTCGCCTTCTTTGCCCATAATCAATTGCTCTCTAAAAATTTTACGTATTTTGTATTTGGCTTTATTGAAGATCTGTTCTATTGAATAGCCCAATTTCATTACTTCTTTGTAAAGGCATCAATGCGAACTGGAGTATCTACTTTTGTTACCGCCCAAAAATTAACCAACCGCTCATAATCTGGGTACGTCCAAGCAAACTTGTCAACAGGATCCAACCTTTCCCATTTGCCATGACGTTGTTCTAGCTCAGCAAACGACTCGTCCTTTTCCCGTTCAAGTGCAACACCCCAAAGTTCTCCAGAGCCTGCTTGAGTTAATTCAAAGTGCATCGGATGAATGTCACAATAATAAACTTTGTCACCAATCATCCAGCCATGTCTTATTTCATAAGTTGGCACCAGGGTTACTGACCCTAGTTGATCTCGGTAAACTTGAATTGTTTCAAAACCCAAAAACATCATCTTTGTTCCGGGCGAAAACCTTTCTATGGCATGACTAACATACGACTTTGCTTCAATATCAACATTGTCAAGTACATTTACAATATAAGAAACTGTAGATTTTACCAATGAGCCAACACGAATATTTGCTAGTGCCCACTCAAGAGCTACCTCATGCTTAAGTCGGTTTTCTTCCTGCGCTTCATCATCATGCAAAAGATTCACCAGTGTCTCGATTTTGTCATATGCTTCATTTTTCTCATCATCATCAAGACTTGGAAGCTTAATCTTGTATTTCTTTTTTATGGTCATAAAAAACTACTACGCTTCTATGCATGTTGATCGCTTGTCTCGACACGTATTTGACTGCATTGTCATGAAGAACAGAAAAAATGTGACCATCAAAATGAACGTCGATAAACATGAAAACTTGGTCAACATCAATGGCATTGCGGATTGTTTGCGTTGCTTCTATTGCTTGTTTTTCTGTGAGATTATGCTCTCGCATTAGTATTCCTACTGAATACAAAAATTCAAGTCTACCCTCTCTAATATGCTTTTGAGGCAAATATTGACTCGCAGCAATTGTACAAACAGTTTGATAAAGCTTACCTGGAACCCACGGGAGATAATCCACATAGACGCTCCAGTTTGGGCCTAGCTCTTCTGGAAGATTATTTTCCTCACTCGGAGGAGGCGGCCATGGCGTGATATTCTTCAACTCTTTGCCTCGCCTCTTCTTTTTCCGCAGCTGTCAAAACCTGCTTGTTCGCAAGCTTCTCATAAGTTTGGTGATCCACATACTCTCCAGTGTCTCGGAGCATAAATCCCCAATCTTTTACTTTTTTGCCGCTCGTAAACAAAGTCCAAGTGGAACGACCAATCAAATCCACCCTGTGAAAGTCATTCGACCGAATCACATTCAAAGTACCAGGTCCAACCGTGCGAGTTTGTACCTTGTAGTTTGGCTTACCTTTTTCTTCTTCAGGGAGCCTCTCTTCTACATAACCACCAGCTAAAATAAAAGAGACCGATTTAGTCCAAGGATGATTATGTAAATCCCTGTCTTGGTCTCCTCTGTAAAAGTGATGCAGGTACAGTCCAGGAAATCTCGGTGAACTGTGCTTTAGATAAAAACGGAGAAGATACTTGTCTCCCTCGACTTCTATCTCTCTAACTCGACCCGGAAACGTTCTCACAAGAAACCAGCAGAACCGGTCGACGATTTTTTCGATTGTTGCCAATATCATACAAACCTCGTTAAAGTTCCAAGGCCAGTATCACAATAACCATATATCTTCTAAACCGAGTTTGTGTTTTTCGCAAAACTCCTGTATTCTCGCCTCACTCCAGAAAGCAATCATACCAACTACAGGGTCAATAATACGAGTTTTATCTCCCACGATCCACTCAGCTGACTCAAATACTTCCAAAGCTTGTCCCGCATACCAACAACGTCGTCGAACATACATCAGCGGAACACGTTCCTCGACATAATGCTTACCACCCCTAGTGGTATAACCATCACAATTATCATCAAACCGATGCCAATAAAGCGAAAACAGAGAAAATACCATGTCTCCAGGACGAATAGTTGAAAGATACTCATGGCTTGATAACACAACCATTCGATGACCTTCCGGGGTTTTTGGCCACCATGAGCTTGGAGTAGATACAATTCTTTTTGTAAGCTTCTCCAAAGAAGGTTTTTTGCCGGGAATGAAGTAATTGTCAGGCATTACCCTACCTCAACATCCAAGTCAAGCGAGAAATAACCATTGTGCAACATATGCCCCATTCCCCACTCAGGGTCTGCAAACACATACATTGTAGTTGGTCGTTCATTTAAAGTGGCCAAAAGTTGAATGACACGATAATACCAAAAATCAGGGATAAACTGGATATAAGGACTTGGTGAAGTTACTTGCCAGCTTTTCTTACATTCGACAAAAATTAGATGATCCGAAACAATCATCATCTTCTCTTGAGGATGCATGGCCCTTCCATAATCATTCCCGTCAGGCAAAGCACCGACTTGCATATATTTGTTGAGTCTATCCAGCTTCTCCTCTCGCCAGGCAATCAAAGGTATTTCTCTGAGCATAGCCCGACTTTCGCCGGGATGCTGTTCTGTATCTGCCAAGTGATAACCCAACTCATCAAAAGACAAAGCACGAACCATTTCTCCTGGACGGAAAACAGACGAACCCCATTTTTTGCGGGCACGCTTGAGAAGTGCCATGCAAAGAGTCGCCCAATCTTCGGACATCAACTCTAGCTGAACATTAGAATATGGACCACGGTTCGGAGTGCCAACAATCATTTCGGCGCCACCCTGATCGTCTACCCATTTCTTCTTTTCTAGAAGACCAAACCACTTAGACCAAAAGTCTTTTTCGTCGGTGTGATCACGGAATAAACGGTCGGCTGACTTAGGACAACCAGCACTAAAATGCTTATAGGTTGTATGAAAATAATCCCTGGAGTTGTTACAAACCGCAGACATAGAGTTGTAACGACTAAATGTTGGCATTACGCCTATTGAGTGCCATTTGGCCATTACTTAGACTCCATACGCTCAAAAAGACGAGCTTGTTGTCCAATGCCAGATACCTTGTGTGGAGCAAGATAAATCAAAGCTTTCTGCGTTACAGGCTCTGGAAGCATTGTGTTGAATCTACTATCTGCCGTTTCAACCTTATCAACCATCTTGGGGTTGCTGGAACAAGTAACTAACACCTCAAGCTCACGGATAAACTTGATCGTCCCAGCCCAATCTTCTTTATTTGTGATGATGGTCCGAGCCAACATACGGTCACTAACCACCAAGGCTGTGTCACCCTCATGGAGATAGTTTCCTGCAAAACCTCTTACTGGAGTAGGATGTGGGTCTTGTTTTATAATAGTTGTATCAGCCCAAGGCCGACCTCGGGTACTTCCTTCTTTTTCAATATGAAACTCGGCTGTGTCTTTGAAACGAATCATTTCCCCTGGAGAGAAGAGGCCGCTATATTCTTCCTTGTGTGCCCCAATAGCACGAGCAATCCAATTCTTCTTCGTTTCTATCAAGCCAGAAAACCGCTCAAAACCACCACCATACTCGTCATTGACCGACGCATACCACGCCGCACCATTTCTACCTTGGGTTAACTCCCAGCGAATAGCTGGATCGGGTATGTCGACTTTACGAAACTGCATTTTTGCCGCAAAATCGGCATCCGCCAACAAGCGTTGAAACAAGTTTGCCAATAGGTCGTTGATGCCAATCACATGGGGTTCATGGTTGCGTTTTTGCTCTCTTGATAAGCCCATCCGGTTCTTTCTCATGGTGAAACTAAACATTGCAGGGAAGTTCAATGCACTGCCACCAGGCAATGGCCTCATCTTGTAAAGCGGTTGCTGTTGTGCAGTGAAGATTGGCTTCTTGCAAGTAATAGCCAGCTTTTTTATCTCCTTTGTGGCTTCACGGATTTTTTCCATTTCTTCCTTGGAGATTTCTTTGGTGAACCTGATTTTGTCGATGTAATCCGGTGGAAACACACGGTTGTCTTGCTCCCCGAGTATCTCAGAGAGTGTTTTCCTTACAAACAAGTCCTTCGTGTCCTTCTCGTCCTTCATTCTGAATCAACTCCACCAAGTCTAAAGACTTTATAACAGTTGTCGATTTACAGGTTAATCCATTTCCGGATTTTGCCCCGTTTAACGCAGTTACCCACTTTCCAAGACCCTTCGCCTCAAGAGTAGGGTGTAAGACAAGAACCCACACTTGGTTGCGAACCAATACCTTGATAAGACGAGTCCAGCAAAAATATCCAGTCTGACCTTCGCCCGAAACAACTTCTTCGCTAAGAATAAGTCCAGTTGCTCTCTTAGCTTTAACAGCCCATTCCGGAGCATCGATATCAACTGTGGGCGGCTGACGTCCACTGCCATAATAGTTGTTGACTAGAACATCGTATCTAATCGACGATCTGCCAGAGATGGGAAAAAACCAACCAGCCAACTGATGTGATGTGTTACCCCAGCCTCTCTGATGTTGAATAAAAAAGTTGTTTATCTCAACAAGAGTGCCAGGAGCCCAAAGAGCACCTCGACACATTTTGTTCGTTACCTTCGCTCGCCTCCCCTTTAGTACGGCTTCGACTCGGGCCTCGGGCGACGGTTCAGTCGAGCTTTTGTCGTCGCCCTCATGGGCACTCACAAAACGAGCAACGTTCTTAACCCACTGCTCAGCAAGCAGACGCTGCATCTTGTGCCAACTGTTGATCACCTCTTGCTCAGCCTTCGAAGGATACCCGTAACGTCGTCGATTCTGCTCAATCCTACGAGCATTCGTGTCCCAAGCAATCGCCCACTCACCAAATCCCTTGCGGTCCTTAATGTACCACTTGCGGGTCTCTCGGGATAACAACTTAAATGCAGGAATCGTCAAGGACTGATGCAAAGCAATATTACTAGTTACATCCCCATAATATCGACGATTACGACTCATGGTCGTCAACTCTGCCGGACTTACCGTCTTACAGAGCTTGCGGAATATCGAGTTAAACGTTTCCTTGTTTCGCTTGTGAATACCAGACATAACCTAAACCAGATATAAAAAACCACTCAGACGATATCACAAGCACCAAAAGACCATAAACCTAGAACTTATTTTACAAACTTACCGAGTTCTCCCCTTTGTGCCTTTTCATGGCGTTCTCGGGCTTCCTCGGTAGCTTTGTCCCACTCCTCGTTGTACTTCTCACGGACCGCCCTCGCAAGGCGCTCAACTTCTTCTCTTTGCTCCTTCGTCTTCGGAGGAGCATAAACCTCTGTCACAGAAACATACTTGCCCTGCTTAGGGTCATATCGAAATGAACCAGTCTTTACTTTCGCCTTGCGGAGTCGCTCTTGGATATCTCTGGCTTCAGCTACAGTCTTGACTCCAGTCTCATCCATGATTTGTTGTAAAGCAGGTGGAACCTCAGCCTTAACTTCGCTTTTTGGTTTGATGATCTTGCCAATCAACTCTTTGTTGAAAGTTAGATCGTGATCTTGAACCCAAAGGGGCTCTTCCAAGGTTCCTCCGGAACCTTTGCCTACAACAGTGTAATATCTGCTAGGAAGTAACCCTGTCCAAGTTTCTTCCTTGCCTCCACGGAGCCATACTTGAATCTTTGTCGAAAAAGCGGCACTAGCCTCCTCGTCTACCTCTTGGGTCTTCGTGTATTTAGCTGGCTCTTTAATATCAAAATCAAACTTGCCAACACCTTGAGCATCTACGTCCATTTCCGTGATTTCAACTTTTGGCGGCTCCAACATCGTCTTCGCATACTCATTGGAAACTTTAACGTCTCTACGGAACCATCCCGTGTAAAGTAAACACTCGCCTTCTTCTAAACCATCAGGACGTTGTAAACCCAAAACCCACTCCTTGCGGGTCTGTGACTCAGGTGCCCCCAAGTCAATCTTCACAAGAGTACCAACCGGCATATCAAACTCTACATCATTGAACATCCCCTCCAGATGTTGCTGTCGGTCAGCTTCAGCTTTCAAGAAAGCTTTCTCAGTTTCCTCGTTAATCGGATGAGAGTCGTACTCGTCATTGAATGCTTTCATTGCTCGTTGGAACATTTCAGCAGATATCTGTTCTGGGGTCTTTAAGTTAGTCATCCTCACCTTCCTTTCGTTTTATCCCTCCCATGGATAGCTTCTCTAAATCTAAACCCAAATTTTGGGCGAACTCATCTTCTATCTCTACCTCATAAGGTTCTATCAAACCCATAGGTAACGAAGCTATGTAAACCTTGTCTTCTATCAGCCATTTCGGCCCTGAGAGCGTCCAAACTTTTTGTGAGCCCCCATCGCCCGTAAGAGTAATCTCTTCCCCTGGAGAAGCTACTAGGCCCAGGAACATCAGAGTCTGTCCAGGAGACAACCCTGGAAATACTTCAAAGCTCTCTCTAACAGGACCAAAACCTCCAGAAACCGGAACTACTTCCCCATAAATCCTTTGCTCTGGGGCTATCCCTGTACATTGAACCAACTCTCCAGGAGTCAAACCCTGATAGAAGTTATCACTGATAAGCTTTTGTTTTGTCTCTAACTCAAGTCTAAGCTCCTGGATACGGTGTACTGTATCGTCAATCGAATACCGTAACGCCTGTGCGTCTTCTTTTTTCCATAGAGGAGCCCAGTGAGGCTTGCCCCCTCTGTCTAAAACCCAACCTGGATTTAGATTCCCTTGAGAGTCGTAAGCACCAGAAGCATCTGGGTCTTTGCCACCTACACCTTCTGAACCTTTCCACATGCCACTGCGAATTACTTCAGGCTTCGGCGCTGGAGGAATGCCTGTGTTAGTTCCATACCATTTACTACTTTCATTGCTGGAGTTGTCTTTGGGTTTGTCTTTGGAACCATGAGTCCCGCCAAATTTCTTAACCTCGGTATCTTTATTATCCTTGGTAGACTTGATAGTCTTACTTTCTAATAGCATGCTTATCCTTTCCCCCGGTTCCCTCAATATGGTTATCCCCATAGAGCATCCAAGGTACGTTCTCCCGGATTAGTTTGTCTCCCTGTAGCCACTCTTGGACCCAACATATCCTTACTCGTTGCTGATAGTCCGATTGCACCACTTCTAGACTTAGTTGACAAACTCCTATCTCTTTCTGTGGAAAGGTCATTGAGTTGATTATTGCCTTGTGTATTCCTACAAACATGGCATGGCCCCGAGTTAGTTCACCCCAATTTCTACTAAGCCTGACCAATGTACCCTTCTCGTGTCCCATGTAAGGCAACTGAGTTGCGTAGGTCGGCTTCTCCATAAACAAGATGTTGTCTATCTTTGCTTTAGAACTTGTTGATAAACTCGCCCGAGCAGGACTCAATACCGGCTCCCTCTCTGACTCGTCATAGTAGAAATCGTATAGTATCATATTTGTTTTATATCATCCCCGGAATATTCTATAACCAGATCGGTTTCAAAGTTTAGAATTTCCCCAAAATTTTTTTAAGCCAATTTGGCCAAGTACCCCCCTTGGTTCCCCCTGGAGATTTTAGTTTAGTTGTCAATCCCGCCAAATTCTAGATCCGTTTTGGACTCTTTCTTTGTTTTGGGGCCATTTATTGCGATTAGGCTTTTCATTTTCAAAATTTCAGAAAAATTGTTTTTGAGGGCCAAGCACCTCCTGTGCCAACTCCAGGGGCCCACTGATCTTGTCCGGGGGTACCCCCCGGGGGACCCCCCCCTCTAGAACGGGGGGGTAAAATAGGGGGTCTCCCCCCCATAGCAAAAGGGGGGCTTGCACCCCCCCTCGTAGTACCATATTTTTATAGAGTTATGTTAGGCAGCCTTCATCTGCTCTCGCTGGTCATCCCTGAGCCACTTGACCCCAAGGCGCTTAGCGCAGACGGGACCGAGGCCGGTATCGATGGACTGCGGGACAGTGAGGGTCCGAGAGCAGGCACCACACTGGTTGTGATGGCGAACCTCCACATGGGGGAAGCGGTCAAGGGTTCCCTTGCGGGCCTGACGCATGAGCCAGTCGAAGCCAGCGACACGGGGGTTACTCTTGGGGAGCTTACTTCCCTTGGTGAGAACGAACTGACCGGTCTTACGGATGATGAGACCGATGTAGGTGTAAGAGCCATTCTCGAAAGGAGCGTACTCACCGTTCTCGGGGCCAGTGAGGACATGGACGAAAAGGATCTCGGCGTTCTGGCGCTCTTCGGCGGTCTTGCCGGGTGCCTGGATACGGTAGGTGAAGCGACCTTCGGTGTTACGGTTGAGAAGGGTGAGGAGTGCCTTACCTCCGAGGAGGAAAGCGAGGACGGCGTTGGGGAGAATGCGGTGGGTGCTCGTGTTGTCCATGGTTAAGAAGATACCATGCGCCATTTCTTTTATGAACCCAATATGCTAAAAAAGCGACGCATCCTCATCTTTTTGTGATGCTGCTAGGATGTTCAGTGTTTTAGAGCCCGAGCGCCTTGCGCTCCTTCGGAGTCAGCTTGGCGAGCACCTTAGCCTTTTCGGCTTCCTTTGCTGCCTTACGGGCAGCGGCAATCTTCTTGCGCTTGGCCTTGGCTCGCTGCTTGGCTTTGGCCTTTTCCTGATACTCCTCGTAGGTGAGTCCCTCTCGGTGCTCGCTCATGGTGGCGACGATCTTGACGTCTAGAAAGCGCTGCTGTCCATCGGCATCATAGATGCGATAATCCCAGCTCTCGTCACTGTGAGCGTTCATATGCTCGGTAACCAGCTGGGCGAAATCATAGGAGTCATCGAAGGGGGCAACGTTGCTTCCACTCTCCCAATAGGCATAGATGAAGCCGGTTGCTCGGTTCCATTCCTCTGGAGTGCCGAGGATCTCTCCACCGTTGTAGCCTCGGGTGTAGTCTCCGAGAGCCTCGGAAAGGTCCGGAAGGGAAACGCCGTATTCCCCAAGCTCTAGAGCGTAGACCACGACGTCTAGCGTGCGCCTCCCGTGATCGTTGTAGGGGGAGAGATTGAACGCCTTGCTGTTACGTGCCATTCTTTGGTTTCCTTCCTTTTGAGGATATACCCAATTTACCATATTCTAGGTTAGGTCTAAACCCTTTATGCTAAAAAAGCGGGGCTTCCTGCCAAGGTTTGTAACCGATGGACTCTAGCCACTTGTGGTGCTTCTCCATGTCACCAGGCTTGGACGGTCGAACGATGCCAGCGAGTACCAGACCCATCGGGATCCCACAGAGACGATATTGCTCCTGACGGTCATTTCCAACCGCAGTCCGAGCCATGCCCCAAGTCGGAACGGTTCCGAAACGGACTAGCCTCTCAGCAGACGAGCAGTCATGACACCAGGGAGTACCATCGTTGGCCAGAGGAGGACAGGACTCCGGTAGAGGTTGGATAGCCTCGGCTCGGATCTCTCCACGCTCGAAAGCAGCCACGCAATGGGGACAAGGCTTAGGAAGCTCGCTCATCGAAGGCTCCGGAGACCCACGTAGGGGTAAGCACACTCGGGGATATCCTCACGGACGGCAGTGTCGAGGTTAGCGGTAGCCGTCATGGCTGCCGAGATGAATCCCTGACTGACCTGTCGGGCGATGTGCCTGAGATCGTCAGCATCCTCTCGGATCATCTTCTGCATGTCCGGAGAGTCGAGCATGGTATCAGCGAGCTTGGCCCGCTCTTCGGCAGCCCCAGCGATAGCCTCCGAAGCTAGCCACTGACAGAACATCTCAATCGCCTTGTCGAGCGCTTCGCCAGGGGTTCCATTGGCGCAGTAGGCGTCAACGAATTCCCCATCGCTGTCAAGAATCATCACAGACCAGTCAGCCTGGTCAACGAGAGGAGCCTTGGTTGCTCGGGCGGTGAAAGTGCGATCGTTGAAGGTGAAAGACCGGACGGTGCGGGGCTTCTCCTCCAGACCTTCGATCAACCCCTGGATCATGGTCCTGGAACACACCCGAGACATATCAAGGTCCATGAGGTCAACCCGGAGGGAGTTAGCCTCTGCACGGGTCAGGGTGATGGTGACGGTGTCGGTTCCGTTGTCGATGTCCATAGTCTCTATAATACCTTTAAGGTATTGAGGTTTGAACCCTATTTCTGATATTCGGAGGTTACTTGCTAGGAGCCAGGATCCAGACGGTAACCGCCATGGTCCCGAGAGCTAGACCGATCGTAGCGCTCACGGAGAAAGCGTAAGCGGTCAAAGCGACCCAACCCCCGATCACGAGGTCAAGCCCGTCCATCACTTGCCCTTGTTCTTAGGGTTGTGCGGACACGTGCGGGCGTTGTGACCCTTTCCTCCGCAGATAGAGCACGTGTTCTGACGGCTCCGTGAGCGCTTGACCTTGGGAGTCTTCCCTTTGTTCTTGGGGTTCTCGGGGCACGTGCGGGCATTGTGCCCAGTCTTGCCACAGATAGAACACCGACGACCGGACTTCTTGCTGGCTCGCATCTCAGCACGCTTGGAGTCACGGTCAGCCACAGTCCGAGGCTTGGGAGCCTCACCGGAAGGGGTCTTGACCGCAGGGCGAGGAGACTCACCGTAGACCTCAGTAACCTTACCAGCGGGAACGCCTCCACTCATGAGAGTGTCAAGGTCCGGCTGTCCAGTGGTGATCCGCTTGGGAGTCGGAGAAACCCGACGACGGCCACGGCCACCGTTCTTAGGGTTCTCGGGACAGGTACGAGCGTTATGCCCGGTCTGACCGCAGATACCGCACTTGCGGACACCCTTAGAACGACCGTCGACCTTACCGTCTGCACGCTTCTTGGGGGCAGCATCCGGGGAACCCTCGACAGGACCACCCAGGAACGCCCAAACCTTACCATCCTCTCGGACTTGTCCGGCCAGGGTCGGGTCAGTGGTCCACACGATGGGACGAGCGCCGCCCATGGTCTTGAGACACATCTCACGCTCAGCCTGGGTCCAACGATCCCAGGGGCTGTGCTTGGCCATCTGTGCCTTGCGCTTGGCGATTGCTTCGGGGCTGTTGTGGTCTGCCATTTTCGTCTCCCTCGATTCTTTTTAAGAATATCAGATTTTGGGTCCGAACTGAACCCTATTTGGAAAAAGATCGAGGCTTCTAGAGGCTCTCAGGGCCGAAGAACAGAAACTCTCCGAGCATCCGGTGAGCGGTTTCAGCGAGGTCCGCCACCTCGGTCGCTTCGGAGTCCCCATATGAGGTCAGGGGCTTACCGGAACGAATGGCCTCATCGATGTGTAGGTTGGCATCGATCTGGCACTGGAGGATATCTCCGCAGGCTTCCACAAGGGAGCCACAGGTGGTGCAGTGAGTGCCGAAGCGGGACTGATAGGTGAGGGGCTTGTGTGCCATGGTTAAAGAATACCCTATAACGCTGGAAATGTGAACCGATTAACGAAACTTTCGGACACGTCGAAACGGAGCCTTGATTACTCCATCCCGGATCCAGCTGAACAGAAGAAATAGGGCGAACCCTGGAAACATGGCCAGGGTTTGAGCATCCGCCCAGATAAACGAAGGAATGCCCAGGGCCACGAAGGCTAGCCACATGGACCAGCAAAAGAAAGCCTCCGGATCCTTCTCCCAGTGGGTGACGGTCTTGTGGTGGCTTCGGTAGGGGCCTTGTTCCATGAGATCCATTTTAACCATTATCTGGTCTCTGTGAACCCATTTTCTGTTAATCGGCGGCTTTCCTGTGACGTTCCACACAGGGAGGACACCTCCAATAGGTAACGTCCTCACTTGGTGTCGGTGCACCCCAATGAGTTTTAGGCAGGACCACGTCAGCAGCGCAGCCCCCACAAGCTAGGATCACTTCTCTATGACACTCATGGAGCACACGGGACTTGGCTCCAGGGTCTAAGAGGATAAGCAGCTTTTCTAGTATTCCCATATTTTACCGAAACTGTAAGAATAACAAAGGGATCCACCGAAGTGAACCCCCTTGCTGAAAAGGTTATATATGAGAGTCTAGAGGATTCGTCCCCCAAGCTCGGAGATGACCTCACAATTCTTGGCGTACGTCCATACAACGTCTGCGTAAGAATCGTACACCTTACCGTAGCGACCGGTACGCTTTTCCTTGCGGTAGGTGCCGTCTTCCTGGGGAAGGGCGATCCCGACCTTGGTACCCCACTGAGAGTCACCCTCCCAGAAGACGATTCCCTCGGTGCCCTTCGGGACCTTGCGGCCACGGGTCACACGGACGAGCTTACCCTTCTCGACGAAACGGCGCTCACGCTGGATCTCGGCCTGCTGACGGTCGTAACGGCGGATAGCCTCGGCATAGTCCCGACCAGCCTTCCAAGCCTCGTAAACCTCCTGGAGCCACGCAGGGGCGTCTACCTGGGCACGAGTGAACCCATGGAAGGACTCACCGGTGTCAGAGTTAGCGATGCACACTCGGCGGAACATCCCGCAAGCACCCTTGTGCTTCTTGCCATACTTGCCGTTCTCATCCCGAGACGCCCAATCGGTCTCAGTGGAAAAACAACCGGTGTGCTCTCCGGTCGGCTCGTAAAGCACGGCGAAGGTGAGATCTGCCCAAACATCGCTCATGATGCGGACACCACGGTCGATCTCGATAGCGACCACTCGACCCTTATGGGAAGTCTCATCGAGCGCCACGTGGTAGAAGCCAAGGTGCTCCTGGGAACCGTTGACGATCGAGAGATTGAAGTCTAGAGGGTTGTTGCGGTCATGGCTCGCCCGAGGGTAACCGATACGCTGACCGGTCTCTTCCTCCAGGGCCTTCTTGTCATCGTAGGAAAGGGCGGACTTGATCTCAACGTGACGAATGGGCATGATCTCTGTTTTCTGTCAGGTGCTTGGGAAGCTCCGGCCTGACTCCCGGATGGGTTGTCCCTCAACCCATACTCTGAATATAAGATATTGGCGGCCCTTTTTGAACCGCCTTTTTTCTTATTTTCTCAGAAAAACTCTAGAGCGCCCTCCGCTTCGGCCTGGTCAAAAAACGCCTGGATCGTCCTGACAGCGTCGTTGACCTTGGCAGCTTGCTCGGAATCGTCGAGCAATTCCTCAGGCTTGATGTAGCCCCCATCGAAGAGGTCATAGTGAGGCTCGCTGGACGAGACCTGCGCACCGGGCTTGAACTTGAACTTGATCGTCATGCTTTAAAGCATACCCTATCGTGATGGTTTTTTGAACCGATTATCTTAGAATTCCTCGGGGGTGTCAGCCGAGTGGATGAGATCCAGAATGTGGCGATCCTTGCGTCCCGCCCAAAAGACAGCGTAGTAAGGGCCCCGAGAGACCACCACATCAGCCGTGTAGCCGTCGCCAGGAGCAACCTCCTGAAAGCTCACCTTACGGCCAGTGAGCTTGGTAAGGGTCTCAGCCAAGTCAGGGAACCCGTGATAGTCATCGAACTCGGCAACGAACGGAAGGTTAAAACTGAGCTTTACGTTGGCCATTTCAGGCTCCCTTCTGTGCGATCTTTTCCTGGGCTTCCCGGACCATGCGACGCTTGGTGTCGTCGTCTCCGTTGTAGTAGGCGATAAGGTCACTCATCACCTTTTCCTGTGTTTCCTTGTCTCGCTGGGCGAACTGGAGGAAGGACTCAAAAGGGAGTCCGAGGGGTTCCAGGAGATCGGTAGACAGAGACCCGGTCTCTGTGAGCTTTGCGATTGCCTGGGCCTTGGTGAGCTTCTTTCGTCGAGCCATGTATAGAGAATAACCTATCGCATGGGTATTTTGAACCCAATATCAGATAAAAGCACCCCAAGGGCTGTGTTTTGCCCACTCCTGCTGAGCGTCGTCAGCGTTGTCGAAAATGCCGATCACCTCATAGGCTAGCGTGCCATCGTCGAGATACTTCACGGTCTCTTCGGTGTCGTCTTCGTTCATGCCCGACCAGAACACGTTACCCTCTTTAAGACCACGGAGAACTACAAATCTGCTCATTTCAATATCCTTGTATTTTTCAGACAAAAACGAAATCGTCCCCGTGACGTTCCTTGCACCACTTCAGGCCGTTTCGGTTACCTCGGGCGGTTCTTGGAACTAGCTCGTCGGTGTCCAGATCTCGGGTGAAGGTGATAAAGGTATTGTGACGGGTGGAGTAGAAGATCAAGCAAGCCTCATAGCAGGGCATGATCGACCGAGGATAGAAGCCGATGAGATAGCTCGCTAGCTCGTTCTCTTCCTCTGTGAAGCTTGCGGGGCCATGAAACCGACTCTTGAGCATCAAGAGGTTACTAGCCTTCCTGATAGCCTTGGGAGGGATAGCCGGAGGGATGGGCTCCGGAACGGAGATTACAAGGTCGAGAATGGTACTCATTTCCACACCTTTTTTACGCCCCGGATTCTCCGCTCAACGTCAACTCTACGTAGAGCCGAGGGTGCTTCCGTGAACTCTAGAGCCTTGATCCTGTGGTCGGCCATGGCAGCACGCTTAGCCTTGCTGACACAGTCAGCCTCCACCTCTACGGTTGCGTAGGTGTAGCGAGTCTCTGCCCGTTCGAAGGTAACCAAAAACTTTCGCTTTGCTGTCATGTTCTTAGAATACCCGACTTTTTTGTTATTATGAACCGAATAAGGAAAAAATAGCGGCCCCGGATGGAGTCGAACCATCACCCATACCTAAGGCGTCCCCTAGGCCGCACTCCATGTGCTACAGGGCCAATGTCCCCGAGAGGGGAGGGGGCTTTCGCCCCCATTATTTCAAGCGTGCTCGATAAGCTCCCGGCGAACGAAACACTGCTCACCGCTGGGAGTCTCGATCAGGGTGTAACCCTTGATGGGGTTGCCCCAAGTGCAGGTCATGCGAGCCCGACCACGGACCACCGTGAAGGTCTCACCCTTGCGGAGAATCACCGAGACAGCCCGAGGCGGGAGCTTGGTCTCACCAGCGGAGTCGAGACCCTTGGAAGCGTCCGAGTCACGCCACGCCTGGATCTCCTCGGCAGTCGGAGCCCGGCGACCGAGGATCTGTCCCTGGTCATCGTGATGTCCGTTGATCAGCGGGAACTGACGCTGTCCACCGTTGTCCGTGGTGAAACAAAGAATGTCGTTCAGCTTGACCGTGTCGCCCTTGTGGAAGCTCATCGCTACCTCCTTGATTGTCTTAATAATACCAGAGTAAGCTAAGGTTTTGAACCCTATTAGGAGAAAAAACCACCCTGCTCGGGGTCCCACACGTAGATGTGGAGGTGTGCACACTTCGGGCGGTAACGGCTCGTCGGGCTATCGTAGACCATACGAACCCGCTTCATGTCCGAACGGGACTCGACCTCACGCATGCAGCGCTTGGCGTCCTCCAGGGTCTCACAGGCCCAAGCGGCGTAGCTGGAACCCCCACGGGCCTGGCCCCAACCGCTCATGAACGAATCGGTGCCCACGATGAGGTAACGGTGGGTGTCCTTCTGAGTCTCGGTGCGGTCGTCCTTGCGCATTCGGTGCCTCCTTGATTGTCTTAAGAATACCAGATCGCTGGGAAGGTTTGAACCTATTATGACCTTTTATTCCAGAGAATGATCGCCTTTTCGATCGCCTTGTCCACGGTCGCATCCCAGCGCTGCTGTCCCTGTGCAGACTTGGGACGACGGGACCCATGGGCGTACCGGTCACCATTGGCCTTGTATTGCTTCAGTTCGGAATGCGGGCCTTCCGCTCCACAGTCCAAACAGCGGACCGAGAGAAAAAACCATTGCTGAACGTGTAGGCCATGGTGATTCTCAGGGACCCGAAGGCGGGTGGACTTACAGAAGGGGCACGGCTTAGGCTTCGTTGTCATGCTTTAAAGGTACCACGATTTTTTGATATTATGAACCTAATAACCAGAAAAATGATCGTAAAACAGGACTCCAACAATGATCAGGTTTGCTTCAAATATTACAGCGAAGGCGGATATAACTGCTATCTCCATTTGGCACTGCTCACTTGTTCAGGTGTTTACTCGTCGAGACGGTACTTAGCCCGACCCTCCGCATCTAGAGACATGATCCAACGCTTGGCACGGATCATTTTGATTGCAGCCCGAATCGCTCCCCTTGTCAGGTCTCCCCCGACAGGGTTGTGACGCTGCTTTAGCATTCCCTGGAGCTTAGCGATCTCATCCTCCAAGCTCATCCGGTCCAGAATGCGAGCGAAATAAATCGTCTGCATTTCGGCGGATTCTTCCTTTTCTGGAGTCTCGGGCTTTTCCGGAGCAACCCAATTCGGATCAACGTTCTGATCTTCCAACGTCGGAGGGTACTCGGACCGAGGGTCAGTCTCCCACAGCTGATAGGCTGAGACGACAGCCTCGAAAGAATGCCCATCCACAGTGGTGACCAGGCACAGGATTTGCAAACAAGGCTCATGCTCTTGGTTGCGTCGCTTTAGCACACCCTCGACATGCTTACCGGTTCCAGGGGCAGCAATGACTAAAGCACGTGCGCCAATGTCCAAGGTGACAGGCTCAATCTCGGGGCGGAAATAGACGTCAAGGCTCGGAAGGGTCCGCATGACGGTTAGGGTTGGGTGCCAGGACTCAGAGGGGGGCTTGCTGTAGTCGGTTTCCCACTTGGGGCCACCGATGAAGAAAACCTGTCCGACTTTGATCGTGCTTGCTAGCGAGCGGTGCATGGTTAAGAATATACCTGAGTCGCCCCATTTTTTGAACCAAATAAGAAAGAAAAATCCCCCCTGCCGTAGCAGGGGGGACCCTTTTAGAACCTCTTACAGTATCGGTGCATTCTCTGACCCTTTTAGGCGCTGTAAGCCGCCGCTATTCCGTGGGCCAATGCTAAGGTCTGTGCGCTATCTCAGGCGTCGTCACCGGCCGCCATGGCGACCTCAGGGACCGCCGGAGCCTCGGGGATGTCGACCACCGGAGCGGCCTCGGGAGCCGGAGCCGGAACGGTCTCGATCTCGTTCTCGGTCGGGGTGCTCTCCGGAGCCTCCGAGCCACGGACCAGCTTAGTGACCCGGTCACGGCTGACGCCGAACTCACGGGCCAGGGCGGTCAGGCTCTCGCCGGCCTCACGGCGACGGCGCAGAAGCTCACAGCGACCACGGCCGAGAAGCGCCTCCGTGGGGATGCCGTTGACCAGGGCACGGACGTTCCGAGCCTCACGGGGCAGGTTGGCCGCACGGCCACGGGGAAGGCTGCCGAGGGCGAGCTTGAGGTACTTCCGGACGGTGGCCGGGGTGACCTCGAACTCCGAGGCGAGCGCCTCGACTCCGGGCTGATCCTCGTCGAAGTAGCGGGTCAGGAGACGGGTGACACCGTCAAGGTTGAGGGCGGGACGACGACCGGTGGAGGGGAGCTTGCTCATGTTTTTGTATCCTTGCTGAAGTATCGTTTTTGGGTTGGTTGTTGTGAGAGTTTTTAGGAGTCCCTCATCTCCAGTATCTTCAATCTATCATGCTCGGGGTTTTGTTTGAACCGTTTTTGAGATTTTTTTCTCATGCCATTTAAGGGAGGGTTAGGTTTCATGCCTGCCAGTTTGCAGACCCCAGAGCCTCCCCGAGTCCTCGCTTGCACCCTCTGCCATTCGACCCCGAGACCAAATGGTGACTTATGAGGGCTTCTTTGCTGTTTACCTAATACTAGACTCGACGAGAACCACGAGCTAGCTAGGTGACCCTAATCCATTTCTGCTGCCCTGCCTTCGTTGGTATTGCTATTGGGTATGTTTTAGTTGTATCATGGGGCCACCCGAAAGTGAACCCCATTATGATCTTTTTCTCAGCGGGTGATGGTCATCCCATCGGTGAACTCGACGGTGTCACCGCTCGGAAGCTGGACATACCAAACGTGATCCTTCTGGAACACGTGGTAACCAAGGCCGTACTCCCGAGAAACCTCGTTCATGCGGGTCTTGGTGGTGGCGGACTGGAACCCACCGGAGTTGAGAATCACGGTGTCCTCGGACCACCGAACGACCTTGGTCTGGTGGTAGACACAGGCGGTGAAACCCTCGCCATCGTCCAGAACCGTCGTCGCTCGCTTCGTGCTGTACCAGGCCATTCGTTCCTCTTTCTCGGGGGCGTTCCCCGTGTCCCTCTATGCTTTTAAGAATACCAAACAAGGGGAGGGTTTTGAACCGAATAAGATCTTTTTTTGGTTAGCCGCCAAGAATGTTCAGAAGCTCTTGGGCATCGTTCTTGATACCCTCGACTCGGTCAAGGGCACGCAAGGTGCCTTCCTGGCTCCGAAAGGCGATCTCATCGACGATGATTGTCTCTGCCTTGTTGCAAAGGAACACCACGATCTTGAGACCACGAATGGACTCGGACAAGGAGACGGAACCCTGAGCCTCTAGGACTTCGGTCCACTTCTTGCTTACGAGACGCTCTACCGGGAACTTCTGAGCGATGATGGCTCGAATCCTCGGGATGTCCGCTTTCGTGATCGTCTTCATGGTTACTAGAATACCAAATGGTTGAAGAAGAGTGAACCGCTTTTTTATTTTATTCGGCGGTTGCCAGAATCGTGCCAACAATCTTCTCAGCTCTGCGAAAAGCGTGCACGTTTCCTTCGTTCCGGTATTGGTGACTAGGGAGCACCAGGTATCGTCTCTGATACCGTCGTCCAATGCATTCCGCCTTGAATCGTTCCCAGGCGATGAGCAACCTAAGCTCATCCTGCCATGACAATTCAGGCTGGGGAATGTAATCGAAATCCCAGATGGTCATTACATGACCTCGATAATGCAGACGCCACGGTCGGAGTCGCCCGGGTCGGGCCTACGGTTGCTCACCGGAGCCATGGGAAGCTCTAGCTGTAGACGCTTGGTCTGCTCGGCGTCACGCAAGGAGTCTTGCCCTCCTGAGGCGGGCTTGTCCCGGTTACGGAGCCACTCCCAGAACTTCGGGTCCCTGTCGATGTCTTCCATGGTTTTAAGAATACCACGCCTGAGAGTGACTTTGAACCGATTATCAGATATTATGCGAAAGGCTTAAGGTCTTCGTAGGACCGACGCATGTTGTCGTCGATGGGATCCCACCTGGAATCTGCTGGCACTGCTGCCTGTGTGGCTGCAATGTGAACCATCAAAAATTCGATATGGGGATGAATGGCGAACAATGTTAGGGGTCGACTCATGAGAGCCGGCCAAAGTTGCAACACAGCTTCAACTTTACTCTCTTCAAGGTAAAGACGATACATGTGGTATGCAACTTGCTTGACCTCATCCTCAGAGAGTGTGCAATCACCGTCGGTTGACTGTCCTTCGATGATTTCTCTTAGTTGATCAAGATCCATGTCATCCCCAAAATTCGGACTGGTCGGCCTGCTTCTGATTCCTGCGGGCCTTGCGGTCACGGTCCTTACGGGCCTGCTCTTCACGGTCAGCCTCGTGGTCGTCCCACTCGTCAACGAACCCAACAGGGACCGGCTGCGCCGCTTGAGAGGCTTCCTCTCGGGCTTCCTGGCGCTTTGCCTCCTGCTCGGCAAGGCGAACCTTGCGCTCCTGACGACGTGCCTGCTTACGGGCCTGCTTACGCTTACGACGGTTGCTCATGGTCTTACTATATCCTGTGTAGGTTGATGTATGAACCGAATAAACTACTTTTTGGAGTACCAGGGTCCACCCTTGCGCTTGATCCACCGTGCTACCACTCCCTTGGGACCACAGATGGAATACTCCACTTGCTGTGCACCCTTGGCGAGAGCTTCCTCACAGCGGTTACGAGCTTCGGTCTCGTTGTAACACGTCTGACCATACTTCATGGGGTGAACCGGACGAGTCTTGCGGACAGTAAAATACTTCCGATAGGACGGTTTTTTCATGAGTCGCTCCTGCGTCGACTTGCTCAGACGATCCCAGGATTCCTGACGCCACTTGTTAGTGCGCTTCCATTCCTCATTGGAAAACGGAAGGTTGCGGAAGGTCAGCGAAAAGTGATGCTGCGGCTTAGCCATTCGTCTGCTTCCTCTTCGGTCGAAAATGCCTGATAGGCAAAACCGGACTCAGACCCAAAAACACACCAAAAATCGGTGTCGTCGTCAAGGTCCACATACATCTCGCCCTTGTCGAGCTTGCGTGCTTCGTAACCGTTCATGTTTACCTCAACTATGCTCAGCGATTGCAGCACGATTCTGTGCCGCACGGGTGCGCTTGCGACGAAGACGACGATCCCCGTGCTTGCCTGCACCAGTAGCGAGGATCGCAGACAGGGCCACCGCACAACGGGGCTTCAGGTCTTCGATCTTCTTTCGCTTGATGCGCTTCTTGCGTCGCTTGGCCATGTTCTTAATATATCAGGCTAGCCCCAAGGTTTACACCTAATATGCGAAAAAAGGGCGTCAGGCTTAACCTTCCTGGCTACTTGAGACGTTCTGCCTGATAACGGAAGTGATTACGCACACTTGAGGGAAGGCCCATCAAGGGACCGGTGTCTCTGGTGCGCTTGGTCTTCCTCCGTGAGCCCGGAGAGAGGTCAGCAGACGTCTCTACGAAGTTCAGACAGAACCGAATCCAGTTCGATACCTCAGTGGGATCAAGTGTCCCATGATGGTGACGAAACTCCCAGGTAGGGTAGTTGTCAGAAATGCGGATTTTTTCACCATCAACAGAATCCGCAATATCCTCATGATCGCCAAACATCTGTGAACGCTCATAAGGATCGTTGTAGATATCCGTCAAGCTTTTGACGTCCCTTTTATGGGACGTACAAGAGGAACACCTAGAACCCCTGCGACCCTTGGTGATCCAAGAATCGATCTGATCCTCATGGGTGCCATAACGCTTGATCATGGTGTATCCCACTTTGGGGCTAAGCCTTCCTCGGGCCACATGAACATGAAGCCCACAACTGGCATTGGTCTTGCATCCAAGTTCCTGGAGGACACGGCAAACCTTGCGGACTTCTGCAAGACCCTTGGCACCCTTCAAGATGGGTGACGAGATTTCGATACGGACTCCAGGACCACGGATAGAAGCATCATCCCCAACGTACCAATAGGTAAAATCGGGATAGTGCTTCACCGGGTCTTCACTGTCAGCGGACTTGTACCCCAGGGATTCAATCATCCAGGCCACAACTTGAGGATGAGGAGCCGAGAAAAACTCAAGCTCCACTCCAAAGGCTCGATTTGGGATCGTCATGGTTTCCAGTGTAACAATTCGAGGTTTGTCAGTAAATCCGATTACTCGGACGGTTTCAGGACCTTAATATATCCCCTGATACGCTTTAGCTCGGCTATACGAGCCCTCAGAAGCTCTTTATCTTTTTCGGATGGGTCATGGACTCCATTATCTTCTGAAGCCTGTACAAGGGTCGCCATGGCTTCTTTGAGAAGCCTTATCAGGTCGGCTTTGGCGTCACCGTATCCATTCTTGTATTCTGGCGATTTCGATTTTCCCATGATTCACTCCGGACAGACCATTGCCTTATCCTTCCAAAACAGGAAGGACTCACGGAGCATAGCAACCAACTCGGAGTCGGTCAAGTTCGTATCGGTACCGCCATCGCTCCCGAAATGGTTGTGAAGCAGGACCATCGGAGAGATAGGCATCTCACCCTCACAGGGGCTGGCGTTGATTGAGATGATTTCCCAGTTTCCCTCTTCCGGGGGAAGTTCGTTATCTCCACCCTCCGCAAGAACAGCACTGGAGTACAGCACCACAAAGGCAGACTTGGCCGGAAGCTTCTTAGCTCCAACCACCCCAACGGACTTGCGGGGCGTCTCACCGTCTCGGCGTGCCTTGAACTCACCTACCAGCTTGTCTCCAGCCTGAAGCTGAACCACCCCAGAGAAGAAATACTGAGGATTGCAATGCACAAGGATTACACCATCCCTGTAACCAGGCTCGACACCTAGTCCACTCTCGACCATTAGCTCGATCGAAGCCTGGAGGTTTTTCCAGACGTCTTCACAGTCCGGAGGACCCTCGAAATGAGAGAACTCCGACTCTGGGGTCTGGCGGGTGACGAACGAGTTAGTGTGAACCTTCATGCTTATTAGAATACCAAACTAAGCTAAGGATTTGAACCTATTTTATGTTAATCGGCGATAATGCCGTCGATTTCGTCCCACAGCCTGTCGCAGAGACCTGGCATGAAAAGTGCAGACCGGAACGCCTCGTGTTCCTTGCGGTACATCTTGAGAAGCTTCGGAGAGCCAGCCTTGCAGGCCCGTAGGTTCGCTAGACGGTCAGCCACCTTGACCACAAGGGCAGGGCGGTATTGCGTGAACCCCAGGGCATCGTTGGCCACAATGGCTGCTAGACGCTCATGTAGGCGTGCCTTACGTTCCCTCCGATTACGTCCACCGGGATCCGTAACGATCCACACACACGCTGCGATAGGGTCACCAAAGGTCTCCCAGACCTCATAACCGCTCACAGGGGTGTCTTCCACAACGTCATGGAGCCAAGCGACGGCTTCGGCTACGTCACCCCAAGGACGGGCGATATCAGCCACTGCCCCCAGATGGTAACTGTACGGGTGCTCTCCATACTTTTGGTCGCCGTGGGCTACCAGGGCGAAACGACGGGCTCGGACGGCTAGCGTTTCCATACTCTAGAAGCTATCACAGGATCACTGAGGTTTACACCTATTTTCAGATATTTTGGAGGGATGCCCAGAATATTCTATATTCGGTTCACACTTGGCTTGGGATGGGTTATTCTGGGTCTAACGTTGGAGGCCACATGAGGGACCCGCAGGAATACATCGACGAGATCCCCGAGGAGTTTTTCGAGGACGTTCACTTTTGTCCTCAGTGCGATGGGCTCGCTTTCGAGCTGGGCACCCTGGGAAACACCACCCACTATCGCTGCCAAAACTGCCACTGGGATTTCACGGAGAAGAAGTAATGCTCTATAAGCAGATGATGGACGTCAAGTGTGATGGTTACGTACACCTCGTGATGGGCGAGGATGGAGAGTGCTACGGCACGTATCTTCTAGAAGAGAACGCCAAAAAGCGCAAGGATGAGCTTTCGGATCACTTCGGAGCTAACTTCTACATCGATTCTCATGGGCTTGGAAATCTCCGGGTCCGCTGAAAGGTACTGACATGACCACCAAGTCTCAGATTCGTTCCTTTATGCGCCGTGAGCTAGAGGATTTGGAGCATCCGGATCTCTGGCAGGGCGGGGAAGTGAACTGTACTCGCCTTGCGGAGAATGCCGCTTGGCACTTCGATTGCGATCACTGGCTGGATGATGAGACCCATTGGGTCTGGGATCTGGCCTTCAAAGTTGCCGAGGGATCCCAGAGGGATGGCACTCAGGGTTCGGGGACCGGGCTTAGCAACTGCCGTTCGCCGTTTGGTCCCTGGGGATAATATTTCTTATTTGGTTCAAACCTTTCTTGGCTTATGGTATCTTAAAGAGAATCAAGGGAGGCCAACATGGCAGACAGCAAGGCGACCGTAGAGTTTCGGACCAATGTGGATAAGGTGACGAATGCCTGTTATCGGTCTGGTCGGCTCAAGCCTGTGTTCCCGAGCATTCTCCAGGACGACCCCAAGCATGACGAGTACATCGCTCGCATGATTCAGAGGGACCGAGAAGCCAACTTCGGCTGACGTCCCTAAATGGGGTCCCCCAGGCAATATGAGAAAAATCACAGGGGTTCTCAGAATATTGCGATAAAGGGTTGAAATCGGCTCCTGGAAAGGTTATATTCTAAACATGACGAAGACGACGACCGCTGCCTACATCGACCAGATGACCGATAACCTCCTCACTAAGGAGGGAGAGATCGAGCTTGCCAAGCGCATCGCTGAGGGTGACGAGGCGGCCCGTAACGAAATGATCGAAAAGAACCTGCGTCTGGTAATTTCGATCGCCAAGCGCTACCGTGGTCGGGGCCTGGATTTCATGACCCTGATTCAGGAGGGCAACCTTGGTCTCATGCGTGCGGTCGAGAAGTTCGATCACACCCTGGGCTACCGCTTCAGCACCTACGCCACCCACTGGATTCGTCAGGCCATCGGCCGGGCCATCCAGGATAAGGCTCGCACGATTCGTATCCCTGTTCACATGCAGGAGACGATTACTCAGATGCGTAAGGCTATCCGCATGATGACCGAAATGAACGGTCAGGAGCCGAGCGCCCATGATCTTGCTTCCTTCCTGGAGCTTCCGGAAGAGAAGATTGTTCGTATTTTCGAATACATCAAGAACCCGCTTTCCCTCGACATGGCTGTCGGTGAGGATGGGGACGCTTCGCTTGGGGACTTCATCGAGGACGACGAGGCCATCAACGCCCATGAGGCGATGGAGGCTCAGGGTCAGTCCGATATCGTCAAGAAGATGCTTCGCACCCTTTCTCCCCGTGAGGAGAAGGTTTTGCGTCTGCGCTTTTCTTTGGGGGAGTGACATGCAACGGCTAGTGAATCTGTGGGCAGCAATTGTGCACTGGTGGACACATAAAAACTGTTCCACCTGCGGTGAAGAATACCACAAGAAAGATCTTTCTTCCTTCATCTACCTTTCCTGGGATGGCAAGCACTGTAGGAAGTGCATTTCCAAGCGCCGGAAAGAAATGGATGATTTTGACCACGAGCAGAAGGTCAAGGAAGAGATGAAGGCCCTTCGGGCCAAACAAGAGGCTCGGGCTCGGTTTGAAGCTGAGCAAGAGGCTTCCTACCGCAAGGCCGCTCCTAAGGTCCGTGTAGAGGAGTGTTCTACTTGTGCTCCTATTCGGGGTCTGGTAGATGGTTGCATGGATTGTGGCCATTACGATGGCTACCGCAAGGAACACGACGAAGCTAAGCCTAAGAAGGCCCGACGATATATAGGCGGAGGACACCGTGTCGAGCGATGGTAAGTCGTACGAAGTAGAGGATTGGGGTAAAACCCTTTCTAGGATTATCACGGCTTCTGAGGCCCGTGTGGCTCACTACAAGAAGCTGGTGGGAAAGTCGTACCGATCTGGAGACCGGGGTCTGGTATCCCTATTCAAGGCACTGCGGCAAGCTGAGGAGAAATACCTCAAGTCCATGCGTCTAGAAAAAACCAACTACAACGCCGGTCTCTGGATGCATCCCACGACTCGCACGGACTACGATTCCCTTATCGAGTCAGAAGACAAGATTCTAGAAATACTGGAATCGCTCTAAGGAAGTCGCACCAATTTTTAGACCCCCGGTGGGGTAGGTGGGAATATCAGATATTCGGTTCACATTTAAGACGTACTGTGGTACGGTTAGAACATAGGAGAAACATGGATAAGATTCTTGGTGCGCTAATTCTGAGCATTCTCACAGTCCTTCTGGTCTCGGTTGCTCTTCTCATCCCCAGCTTTTTTGCTGGCCTGGCTCTCTGGTATGCCTGGAACTCCCTCCTGGGAGCCTTCGTGGCTACCTCGCTTCCCCAGGTCGGATTCCTGCACTGCTGGGCAACTGCCTTCTGTGTGGGCTGGGTGGCTCACTATCTCCAGAAGGGGACCACGTCTAGTAAGGACGACGACTGACAAATAAGGTTTAGTCTAGGGCCTCGATTTGCTATATTGAAGTTCTAGCGGCTGGGAAACCAGCACCATTCGCACCTCCTTCTAAAGTCCAGGCAATGTCCCAATAAGGGGATAACCTGGCACTTGGGGTGTTAGCATCAAGGCGATGCACCGGACTTTTAATCCGATCGAGCTGGGTTCGATTCCCAGGCGCCCCACTAAGAAAACTCAACGGAAAAGGAAAGACATGCGCAAGTTCTTGATAGTATTGATGTTCAGTCTGGGTGTACTTTTAAGCGGATGTACTTCCGAGTCACACTCTCGACATGCCCTGGAATCGGCAGGCTTTACGGACATCGAGTTTACTGGATACCAGTTCTTTTCTTGTGGTGAGGATGATACTCTCCACACTGGATTTCGGGCCACCAATCCTACTGGACAGAGGGTTGAGGGTACCGTGTGCTGCGGAATGGTCATCAAAGACTGTACAATCCGCTTCTAGCTCTCCCAGCTACAAAGACCCAGTGCGATATGCATTAGACCCATAGAGGGTGCAGGCTCTGTGGGGTCGTAACTCCTGCACAAACTTTGGCCCTGTCATCTAAAGGTCAGGATTCGAGCCTTTCAAGCTCGCCATCGGGGTTCGAGCCCCCGCAGGGTCACTAAGCTATTTGGAAAATGAGGTGATTTGTGGATTTCGTGACGATTGGGTTTGACCCAGATGAAGACCAATGGATTTTGCTAGACCAGGAAGACGACCTAGAGTCTCAGACTTTTCTAGAGGTCTTCAACTCTGCTGCTGAGCGCTCAGGACTCCAATGGGAACACCTGGACAAGGTACAAGAGTACATGTTTAGGATCACCCCTGAGGGACTTCGGTTCCTTGGTACCCAAGCTCGGTGGGGAGAATTCGTCCCTGCTACCCAGGACCAGCTAGTTCTACGTCGTCCCGCCTAATTTCCTATATGGGCCTTAGATCCATGGGAATATCCCATATTCGGTTCAAAACCCCCCCTAATGTGGTATTCTAAACACATAGGGAGGGAACAGCATGGATTACGACATCATCGACCACCAGGGATGGAACGAGGACACGATTCGTTCGCTTTTGGAGGAATTCATTGAAGAGAAGGAATTGATGAACGATTTCAACGACTTCCTCCAGGAAAAGGCCGACGAGGTAAATGGGGACGACAGTTTCCCCTGAGCCCAGGGAATATCCCATATTCGGTTCACATCCCTTCGGCTTATGTTATATTCATAACATAGTCAAGGAAAAGGAAACGATGCGATTCAGTCACCAGTTTGGGAAGTTTTTCGATTTCGTTCGTGTTGATGGGTTGAGCTACTACTTCGACCAATACGAAAAGCTCCCCAAGGCCGAGCGTCTTGCTCTCCGTGAGGAAGCTGTCAAGCGCTGCACTGCGGCCAACCGAGCACACAGCGAAGCCTATACGGTGCTGTGCAAGCCTCTCCGTGAGGAGTACGAGGCTAAGCTCAAGGAATTCCGGGCCAAGCCCAAGTTTCAGAAGCGCTACCGTGGGCGTGCCCAGGACATGCGTTATGGTGAGGATCGCCTTCGCCGGGAATACCGGTACGAGTGCCAGAAGGTTCAGGCTCTCAGGGCTCCTATCGATGGATGCACCTACCCGGCTGCTGTGCACGATGTGTTCACGGTCTGGGAAACCAAGGTGGAGACCACCTGGGAAAAGTACGAGCGGATGGTAACCCATTTTGACTGGTACTACGAGTATTCCGATGACCATTCCGTGTGGTCCGCTGGTCGGTCCCGCAGTAGCCAGATCCGTGCTCTCCGTGAGCAGCTGGCAGGTGAGGGTATGGCTGACGAGGCTTCGGCGCTCTACAACAAATGCTGCCCCTGGCTCAACGAGGACGGGACCAAGAAGGAAGCCCGATAATATGGATCGGAGACCCATGGGCAACGCCCATATTCTAAAATCGGTTCAAATGATGGGCCGATTTTGGTATATTAAGAACATGGATACAGCGATGACCGACCGAACCGATACCCGCCATCTTTTCAGCCGGGTAACTACCTGCAAGGCAACGTACTGGCATCACGTGAAGACGCCACACGTTCGTTTCTTCACGGAGGAACGTCTAAAGGCTCTCCTGGCCCTTCCCAGGATCTACGTGGAGGATTCGGTTACTCCGTGCTCCGACATTTTCGTCAATGAGAATGGCATCGAACATCTCCTGATCATCGAGACCGACGAGGATGAGCCCCCGTATGTGTTCTATGTGAACACCGAGGGATATCAGTACGCTCGGTACGCCCTTCGGGTTCACGATTACGTGGCCGAAGAGATGGAAATCTACTAGCACGAAGTGTGCCAGAACGAAAAAATATAGGAGGAAAAATGAGCGATAGAGGATTGGCGGGAACGTTTTTTGGGGGCTTCGTCCTCTGGGGTGCCTTCTGTTTGATGCTGGGGCTCGCAAGTCTGGGTGGCATTGGTTATGCCATCTATTGGGGACTGAGCATCGCACAGCAGGCAGTGGACCAGCAGGAGACTCATCAGGTTTCCGAGTAGACTGTAAAAACAGAAAACTGGCATACAAGGGTTGGCTTTGGTCAGCCCTTTTGTTATTCTGCCAGGTATGCCACGACGAATCAAAAAGTACAAGCCTATCAAAATACCACAGGAGCCTACAGTGTTCGAAAAACTAGAGGATGCTCTACCCTATTGGGTCCCCAGAGTAAGATTCAACATTTACCTGGACTTTTGGTCAGTCCTAGGATTGGGACTCTTTGGTCTGGTTATTTTGTTTTCTCTAGGAGTTGCGATTTTTTAGTTAAACAGGTTCAATCTCCCTCCCGAATATAGTATATTCAAGACACTGCAAGAAGCAGTACAAGGGAGACACGATGTCTGCAACCATCACCCCGTTTGTGTTTGACAATCCGACCTACATCATCAAGGCGGTAAACCAGAACATGAGCGGTCCCATCGCATCTGACTTTCACTGGCCCAAGTCTGGCTCCGTGGATGACACCAAGAACTGGGACCCGACCAAGACGTGTGGCAAGGGCCTTTATGGCTTCACCATTAAGCATGTCATGGAAGGTACCCCATATGGGGACTACTTTAAAAGCTATCGGAACTACGTCAGTTCAAGCGCTAAAGTCTACCTAATCCTGGAAGTAGAAGAATCTGAAATCGTCCTGGAAGGCGACAAGTGCAAGGTACCTCGTTGCAATGTTGTCGGATGTTACGAGGCGGATGAGTGGCAGGTGTTTTGTGCCAAGTGGTCACATCTGCTGAGTGACACTCCGACTCCTGATGACATCATCCTCAAAATGAGGGCTTGGATTGGCCGAGAAATCCTCACGGACGAACTTAGAGAAGATCTTCGGACTTGGGCCGCAGGGAATAAAGTTCGACAGGCAGGCGAGGGCTGTCAGCCTGGTGCTGACCTAAAGACCTTCCAGTTCTTGAAGGCTAACCTTGATCGCAAGACCGGAGAGTGGCTGAAAGAAGAAGACATCACCGAAGAACGAGTCTTGTTGGTTGCTCAGTGGATGTGTTCGACCACCTGTGCTGGTGCTCGGATGGAAATTTGGGCACTCATCCAGAGGAACGTAAACTTGTTGTTCGCTGTTCACCCCTACATCGAGAAGGTTATGGTGACTACAGCTTGCGGCGGCGGCGATGACAAGTATCCGATCAAAGCATATGCCAACTGGCATCGAGAGCAACATTGGATTATCCATGAGCTTGGTAAGTACAGCAAAGCGGACCAAGAAGAAATCAAGGAACTTCTGAAGCTCACCTAATATCTCATATTCGGTTTACAAATCCTTCCCAACGTGTTAGCTTATAACTAAGTCAAAGGGAGGAAGAAATGCGACCTTGGATGATTGAACTAATGTTTCGGCTGGGGCTTATGGACCCCAGTGTCACCACCACGAT
The DNA here is from genome assembly GCA_036784835.1 of Phaeophila floridearum. Lineage (NCBI taxonomy): Eukaryota > Viridiplantae > Chlorophyta > Ulvophyceae > Ulvales > Phaeophilaceae > Phaeophila > Phaeophila floridearum. Next base: position 62,357 of record JAYMFU010051006.1, read on the forward strand.
TCTCGCAGTCCTTACGGGGGTCTGACATGCTCTACGAAATTCACTACAGCATCGATGGATGCAAGCGCTGGTTCCGTGTTACGGCGAACTCCAAGTCCGAGGCACGTGGCAAGCTTTTTGCTAAGCACGACGGGATGTATCTCCTGATCGATTGGATTGAGGAACTTTGATGGGTATCAAGATTGAGATTCACACTGTGGACGATTGGGAAGCTATCTACGTGGATGGCGAGTGCCATTCTCAGAACCATTCCGATCGCCTGGAAGAGCTTATCCTGGCACACTTCCTGCGGAACGATAACCCTCAGCCGATGACCATCGATTCTCTGGTTCACGAGTACCACGAGGGCGATGCCATCCATGAGCAAGTAACGCTCCGTGGGAGGTTTCCAGATACTCTAGAAGAGCTACGAGGGATCAAAAAGAATCGGCTGTATGCGGCCATCCCTAGGGGCAACCTGAATGGAAACAAGGCAAGCCTAGAGGACTACTTGGTAGTTGCAGACAATACAGCCGATCTCTGGATTGCCTTGAAAGAAATCAATCCGCTGACGACTCCAGCCATCGTGGAATTCGATTCCTCTCTCGAACCCGATGACCTTCTGCACCAGATGGAGATGGACGAAGACTGGAACGTCAACATCATAAACTCATAATCGGTTGAAAAAGGATATCCGTTGTGGTATCCTTTTTTTACATCAGAAGTGTGGGGAACGGCGAACCTGCGCAACAAGGTATCAAAGTTGATACGCCACCTTTTTATTTTATTCGGTGTAATCTAGCTCACCAATTTGGTATATTCAGAACATGAGAATGAAGAACACGGGTCGCAAGGTAGAGGTCTGGCGGAAGTCCAAGCGTGAGGGAGTGAGAACTCTCTGGGAAGGTGAAGACGGGACGTTGTGTGTCCGAGTCCCTTTCAAGGGTGGCACCGCTTACTATCGTGCGAATCCTTCAAAAAATGGAGTGGGCTGGCGGTATGTCGGCTATCCTAATCAGCCCCACTGGGTACCGAATAGCAATGTTCGGGCCAACGCTGCCAACAATCTCGAAAGCAGACTTGCCGAGATGCTCAAAGGTCTCCGTAAGGAATACCTCGACTTGCACAAGTATGACTTTCAAGCCGCTGTCATGAAGGCCACCAGGAATATTTCTTAATCGGTTCACTTCTACCCGCCCATTTGTTACTCTTAGAACATGGAGGCAAGGATGAACGAAGAGCGTTTCTGGGGTCTGGTTCAGGCAGTGGATTGGGCGGGACTCTGTGCCCAGGGTCGACGACCCTACGAGACCGGTAAGAAGCGGATGCTTGACCTTCTGCCGACTTACGAGGACTGGAAGGCTTTTCGGTACACGTACCAGCAGGTCACCTGTCAGCTTTCGGAAGCGCTAGAGCGCTGGGAGAAGGATGGTGAGGATTGGACCGGGGACCACAACCCTCGGCACTTCCCGTGCTCGGATGACGGCTGGAGTGACCTTCTAGCCCACATCGTCGGTCTGGGCCGTGAGGAGTACGAAGCCTCCGTGGCAGACCCTGAGCGGGCTCACAAGCGGGCTACGGCCTACGATTACCAGGAGTCCTTCTCCTACTGCATCCCTTACGAGTCCGAGTATGACTCTGCGGAGATCAAGGCTCAGAAGGCTGCTGAGGCCAAGCAGTCTGCACTACAGCACCAGCAGGACTTGGTAGAGTCCCTGTCTGAGGAGCTTATGGCTCTCCAGGAGACGCTCTATACCGAAAAGAACAAGCTCGCTCAGATGCGAGGCGAGTAAGAAAAAAACATAATGGGGTTCAGAAGTGGGCCCCATTTTGTTATATTCACTAGGTGGATGGGCAAAGACCCATATTCATAAGGTAGCCAAGAGGAGACACGGTAAATGGCGCACGACATGTATGTGATGATCACGGGCGGCGGGGATTCGAGCTGGGTCACGCATGACCTTGACAATCTCCTCAGCGAGGCTCGGATGCATTGCTTCGAATATGTCAGCAACTTCATGCGACATGAGCTTCCGAAGCGTCTCACGGATGAGGACCGTGGTCGGTTCGACATGACCCTGCTCAAGGTCAGCCGGGATGAGCTTCACTTCCTTCCGGTGGCTTCTGAGGTGATCGCTTTCGATTACCAATCGGTGGTCGATGAGTATTACGACGAGCTTCGTGATGAGAAGCAGAAGGAACTTGCTGCCAAGCAGGATCCTGAGTGGGCCGAGTACCAGCGTCTCTGTGAGAAGTTCCGAGGACTCTGATGTCTCAACACGATATCGAAACCAACATCAAGCTCGGACGGTTCTCTGTCCAGCTGGATGCAGACCGCAAGGGATGGTTTAGCTTTCAGGTGTGGGCTATGCTTCCGAAGGGTGCTCGCTCTATTCTGGTGACGGGCCACAAGTGCTCTTATGAGCCTGACGAGGCCGATAATCCGAACGGGACCAAGACTCCCCAGGTGGACAGGGAAGGCTTCCTGCACGGCTACTGGCATCGCTATCCCTGGTACTGGAGTCTTAGCGGTAAGGTTCGATGATGTTCCGTGATCCTACACTAGCTGCCAAGGAAAAGGAAATCGCCAGGCTTAGAGATGAGCTAGAGGCGGCCAAGGCCGATGATGCAGAAATGCTATCAAAGGTCCAAAAGGCAGAAGAAGAACTCCGCAAGGAACGTGCCAAGAAGAAAAGGAAGTTTTCCTGGCCTTCTTTTAGGGGTCGCCCCAAAAGGCGTCGAGATCACTTCTCGTCGTTCGGACGAGCCTGGACCTTCCACAAGCTCTTCATTGGGGCTGTTGTGGTCCTGATGATCGGGATGATTGGATTTTCTGTCTACCACTACGCTACAGACATCCAAGAGGGTGTGGTGACCTCTAAGGCATACCATCCTCCCCACACCACCTGTACTACAACCAATGGTACAACCACGTGCACAACTCATCCGGAGTATTGGTCTGTAGACATTGCCTATGAGGGACGTACGGCTACGTGGTCAGTCTCTGAGGGCGAATACCTTGGCCTTCATCGTGGACAGTGGTACTGCTACACTGATTTGTTCCATCCAGCTAACGACTGTCAAGGAGCGCCAGAGTGAGCATCTACGAAAAGCTTGACGAGAAGTATGGACAATTCCGTAAGAACCATGAGGATATGGTCTGGGGCCGCTACGAAGGTGACCAGGATGAGTATGATCTCCACGAGGATTATGAAGAAACCATGAAAAGGGTTCTCGTGGAGCTTACTCCAGAAGAAAAGACCGAAATGTTCCAGACCATTGTTGAAGGGCTCCAGAATGAGCTTGAAGACATGTGGGCTGAGATGCACCCTGGAGAGACTGTCAAGATTCTTCTGATGCTTCAGGTTTTCAATCAACTCGTGCCAAAGGAATAGCATGAGCATTTCGGATGAAGACCGGCTCAAAAATCATCTGATGGATCTTCGGGGTGAGGCTCGGGTCTATGAGGCTCAAGCTAAGGCTGATGACATTTCAGATGACCTCCGAGCTTTCTGTGAGGACATCTCCAAATCGAACTGGGCTCTAGCCCGAGCCCTTCATAGACTCATGGACGAAGCTGGAATCAAGGGACTTGGTCCACTAGACTACTAACCTGGAGATATTGTTATGGCTAAGGTCGGAGACCGAATTCGAGTAATCCAACTAGACGACCCTTACACCAGCATCGGGCCTGGTTCCGAAGGTGAGATTACGGACGTCAACCGGGCGAACATGGGACGTGACTCTTTCACGCAGTACAGCGTCAAGTGGGATCAGGGTGGTTCGCTCATGCTCTGCACTCCTCCAGATCGATTCGTGGTGATCGTAGCAACGGAGGACTAACTGAACATCTGTGCAGTGCTAAATGGGTGTCCCTTTTTAGGGGCGCCCTTTTTTCGTTATTCAGTATATTCTACACCAGGAATATGATATATTCAAGATACTCACAGAACTGGAGAGTGGAATGGCGAGAAGGAAGAAGCGCACCAAGAAGAATCTGATCGATATCGAACTCTTGGAGGTTCACAAGGAAAACGCTCACCTTCGGCTGGACACATGGCCGACCATTTGGAGCTACGCCGAAAACTACTTTATCGAGAATGCTGAGATTTTCGAATACAAGGGTTTTCTTCTTTGGTCTGGATGGACCATTTACGCTGGTCGGGAAACCAACTTCAGAAATCTGATCAAGGATGAAGAGTACCTGAAGGCTGCTACAGACTGCGGACTTTTGGAAGCAGTAGAATGGGCTTCCACAAATTATCCCTGTCGTAACAGCTACGGAGACAAGCCTGGCCGTGACAATCTGAAGTTTCTTCGTCTTCTGGATGGCACCTGGATTGTCGCTGACTGGTCCGAGTGGTATCAGCCGGATCCGGACAAGGAAGATGACCAGGGACGCAAGGGTTACGCTCACAGGCCCTATAAAAAGAAGTTCAATCACAGGGGTTACCCGTCTTGGGTAGAGAACTCTAAGTGGTTTGGACGTTTCGGCGAACTTCCCCAGGTGATTCAACACTTCGACGAGGTTTTCCAGGATTCTTGGAAAAAGGCCCGTGATCGATACAAGCGAGAAATCAAGAAGGCTGGCGAGCTTGCTAAGCGCAACCAAGAGATTGCAGATGAGAACCATGTGGAGCGAACTCAGATTCGCATGAAGGTTCTACAGTCGGCTACCTCTCTCCAGGATGCACTGGAAGTCTACATCAAGTGTGTCAACGATGACACGATGACCGTCGAGCAGGTCGGAGAGCTTTACTTCCAACTTACCAATCTGGGGTCCCTAAACAAGGACATGAAAAAGATCTATGGCTCAAAGATGAAGAAGAAGTAGCTCTAGAATCCTCCCTAACCGCCTAAACATTAAAAGCCGCCCACTCGGGCGGCTTCTTTTTTGGAAAGCCTTAGAAGGCCCCTGGAAAGCGCTAGCCCTGGTTCAGAGTGTATGGTTGCACTTCCTCTGACCAGGACTTCCCTCAGGCAACTTCGCTTCTACAGTTGAGGGCAGGACTTGAAGCTAGCAGGCCAGAACTTTTATTTCCAGAGGGCCGAACTGAACACCTGGCCAGCCCGTGTTCATCGGGTGCAACCCCCGGGGAATCTATAGTAAGCATAATAAAAACCCCCACCTGTGTGTAACAGGTGGGGGCCAACCTTGGAAACTCAGTCAGGACTTATGCAGTCTATCCTATAAGCTAAGCGTATTCAAGACCTTCTGAGAACTTTTCTCAGGCAGTCTCGGCAGTCTCAGCGGTCGGAACGGTACCCTGAGTCGTAACCTCGAACGAGCTAATCACACCAGAGTGGCGGTAGCTCCAGACCACGACCTCACGGTCACCCTGCGCAAGGGTAAGTCGGACCTGGCCATGACGTCCACGAAGCTGCTCAGCCTCGGTAACCGTAAAGGTGCCGGTGAACTCGTCTTCGGTGGACTGAACTTGAACAGTAGCACCTACAGTGCCCACAAGAGACTTGAAGGTCTCCTTTAGCTCCCCAGCCCTACCAGCGTTCGTCTCGAACGTCCTGGGAACCTCGGACTCGGAATCGTGACCAATCCTACCAGCCGGGGTGGTGAGATTGAGAATCACATCGGAGTGGGGCGTGCCAGTCGTAAGGGTGGTGCCATCCTCGGTCTTGAGAACCATCAGCTGGGAACCGCCCTTGCCACGACCCTTCTTGGTCTCCACGAGAGTCGCCTCAACGGTCTGACCAGCAAAGCCACGAATGCCATCATAGCGGGTGTTAGCCTCACCAGTGGGCATCGTGCTAAGGAACGTCACAGAGACACGGTCCCCGGTGGTTAGTGCTACAATAGCAGTCTTTAAATCTTTCTTTTCCATGGCTTTTCTAGTCCTTCCTTGTTTGCCTTGTCTCCTTCGTGAGACATGAGTTGTTTTAACAGAAGCCTTCTGGGGTTTACACCCTTTACCAGTTTTGGCAACCCCATCTGGGGACGCTAGACGCTTTCTGTTGTCTTCTGCGATTTTTACATAATCCACGATTAGATCATTATCGAACTCGCAGTGAAGATTTGCGGCAGGAATCCATCGAGTTGTCTGGAACTGACGGAACCTGAGACCGATGGGTGTATTGATCACACGGGCAATCTTGATACACTCACCTGCTGGAAGCTCATAGGGATACGACATCGTTGCTGGCACCGTATCAGTGACGGTAGCCTCAGCGATGATGACCTCCTGGGTCTTCTTGTATCGGATCCTACGTGGTCTTGCCATAGTACAAATGTAGCACGGGCTGTACAGAAGTTGAACGCCTTTACTGATAAACGTATCCAACCTCGAAATTAACAAGCAGTTAACAGCAAAAAGACTCCCACCCTCTTGGGTAGGAGCCTTTATTCGATTTTTTGGATTAGCTCACGCCTCGGGCGTGGTCTCCTCGGCGGTCTCCGGGGCAGCCTCGGCCACCTGCGGAAGATCCTGCGCCTGAGCGACCGACTCGGCCACCTGCGCCTCCTCCTCGGTCGGAGTGCTCTCAGAAGCCTCCGAAGCCGGGGTCTCGGCCGGGCCCAGCCCGCACTCGTCACGGAAGCGACGCACACGGTCCCGGGAGATGCCGAAGGCCGACGCACAGGCCGTCATGCTGTCACCGGACTCCAGACGACGCCGGAGAAGCTCCGAACGGCCCGCACCGATGAGGTCACGGACGCTCATGCGGTTCATGAGGGTACGGACCGAGATGACCTCACGCTCCTGAAGAGCGGCCCGTCCACGGGGAAGGGTAAGGCCCGCCGCCTTGAGGTACTTGCGGACGGTCGCCGTGGTGAGGCTCTGCTCCTCGGCGAGGGTGGCGATGGAGACGTTGCTGCCGTCCATGTAGCGCTCCAGAAGCGCCTGGATGCCGCTGACGTCGAGAGAGGGCCGGCGGCCCGTGCTGGTAAGCTTGTCCTGACTCATGATTTTCACCTGTTCCTTGGTTTTGCGAACTAAAAGTTTTTGTTTCCGGTTGGTTTTTCTTGAGGCGCCTGTTGTTGCCTCGTCGATGGTTAGAGAATAGCATCCGCTGAGAGTAGACTAAACCCCATTATGAGTTTTTCGGATCACCTTTCTCGTTTTCTTCAAAATCGTAGTGGTTACAATAGGTTGGTGGGCCGAAATATTAAGCACGTCTCCTGGCTGTTCCAAATTGGGGACCTCGTAATGGTGACACAAGACTGTACCGGTATCCCTAACGACCTCCCAGAAGGCATCACCATGTGGGAAGGAAATTCACCTAGAGTAAAATCCGGTACCATTGGAATGGTTGTGTCCATACTTGGGGACAGTAGAGACGAGTATCCGATGCCCTTCCTTTTAATAGGGACCAAGGTTATTGGCGTCCATGGCTCCTATCTAGACTTTCCTGAACAACCCCAGTAGGTTACGGATTATATTTTAATACGGTTCACTCTGGGCTCCGAATATGAGATATTAGAGACTCAACAGGACGGGGCGACAAGAGAGCGCCAGGGACTCACCCAGCCGTCACGAAGAAAATCCGATAAACGGTTCAAACATCCCCTCGAATAAGTTATATTCGAGACTGTTGATAGGGCGAACGCCCAAGGGAAAGGGAAGCGATGAAGCTAGGCATTGGACAGCCCGAAGTTGACCTGGATGGAAACATTCTGGACATCGAAGTTCCTGAGCAGATGAAGAAGGCGATCCCGACGGGTCACCCTCACATTGACTTGCTCTTTGAAGGCACCGGCATGATCGCCGGCACGGTCACCCTGGTGACTGGTACTCCGGGCGCTGGTAAGACCACGCTCATGATCCAGCTGGCAGACCGTCTGACCGGCATCGGCCATAAGGCCATCGTCAACACCGGTGAGGAGTCCCTTTACCAGGTGCGTCGGGTAACCGAGCGGCTTGGTATCAAGAATGGCTTCATCCCGGCCTACAACCGCTGTGCCGAGGATATCATCGAGCACTGCGAAAAGATCCGTGCCAAGCACCCTGAGAAGCATCTGTTTCTCATCATCGATTCTCTCCAGTGTCTGGGTGTACGCCCGACCGGGGAACGGGGTCGGCCGCCTGGTAAGGATAAGCAGCAAATCATGGCTCTGGAGATGCTCACGGAGTACGCTAAGAACAACTGGGTTCAGTTGCTCATGATCGGGCACGTCAACAAGAAGGGTGAATTCTCCGGTAAGCAGACGATCAAGCATATCGTCGACTGCCACATGCATCTGAGCTTCGATCCGGAATTCGAAGAGCGCTGCTGCGAGATGCAGAAGAACCGTTTCGGTGTCGCTGGAACCTTCTACAACTTCGATCTGACCGCTAAGGGGCTCGCTTTCGAGTCGGCTCGGGCGGCAGCTGCCGAGGGGGAGGATGACGACGATGAGGATGAGGACTCCTGAACAAGGGGTCAGGACTTAGAATATAGCTTGAAAAGGGCTGCCTCGAAAGAGGTGGCCTTTTTCTTTTAATCGGTTCAAAAGAGTCGCTCGATTTGGTATTCTAAAATTACTCCAGGAGGAGGGGAACGGCGACCCTGGGCGATGATGTATCATCTGTGATACCCCATGTTTTTCCGATAATCGGTTCACAGTAGTGGAACGAATGTGATAGGTTAGTAATAGATGAAGACGGCAGCAGAACGCTTCCAAGAAGCTGAGTGGGATACCCCAGGATGGGGACTCGCCAAGGAAGTGGTAGTCGCACTAAATTCTGTTGCCAATCCTGAGACACTGGATTTAGATACAAAAATCCATCTGATACAGCAAGCAATGAAAGCGGCGACTGAGTCACCTGTGTGGCTTGAATTTCTGATTGCTGTGAATGGTGAACTTCTACAAGGCAGAGATGGCTAGAGACCGCAGCCGTAGGTTTTCAAAACAACGCAAACCACATTTCATTTACAATGGGGACCTTTGCTTTTTCAAGCGGGCCCAATCTGTTTATATTGCCGATGAGAACTATGAGTTCTCTCGGAACATTCTCCGTGTGATTTGGCCTGGAGAACATCTCACGTACGTCAAGCGTATGAGGAAAGGCCGGAAGGGTCCATGGCTCCATTGTTTTGAGTCATACGGACTCCAATATGTTTTTGATGGCTCCATCAAGGAGTTCACAAAAGAACCTACACCATACCGAGAGGAATACGATGATTGCGGCGAATGAGATTGCAAGCGAGATGACGGGACTGAACATCCTTCCAGATGGGACCCGTGTGTTCTTTCGTGATGCCTTCCTGTTCAGGGACATCAGTCAGCAGGTTGGTATTGTGGTCGGCTGGAATGTCGACTGCGAGGCTGCCGATTGGCTCGGCACTCCCGAGCTTGAGTATTTCGTCAGTATGCCTGACGGTACTGAACATTGGATCAGTGCTTCTCTGGTGGAGGGCTTCATTAGAGCGGCTTGATGTTTGACAAGAAATCAAACAAAGAACTGAAAGCACTAAAACGAGTCGCACGGCTTCGGCTGATGCGACTTCGTCATTTGGAGTCGCACCATAAAAATCTAACCCCTCATACCCTGGGTAGAGTACGAGGTCAAATAGAAGCCTTTGAAGAAATGTTAGAAGTCTTAGAAGGAAAGATTACAGTTCTGTTCCCGAAGGAATAGCATCATCATCTCTCCAGCCTTCATCACAAGTCCAGAGGATTCTACCTTCTCCCCAGAGTCGCACGACATCGTATCCAGGAGTTCTTTTTTGTGCTACTTTATAAGCCGCACGAAATGCTGATTCTTTATCGGGGGCCGTTACGGTTAGAGTTACAAAATCATCCCATGAGGTGACGTCAATTTTATAAACACTCATCGCTTCTTTCGATCTTTCTTGGTACGAGTCTTACCATTTGCGAGATTGATTAGACCTTCCCCTGGGCGCTTCCTACGTCCATGGGGCTTTCTACGGACACCAGCTTTTCCTGTTTTGGAGCCGCTCTTTTTTCTAAAAGGGTGGCCTTTTCTAATTCTACGCTGGGGAATGTTCAAAAGGTACGGCAGTGCTCCAGTGCCCAAAAAGAAAACTTTCTCGTCTTCCTTGGTAATAAACTCTAGGCAAGTCGCACCATTAAACTCTACGGTCCCCAGGTAGATAACCCAGGCGCCATTAGGTACCCGTGTGATGGTTTCCTTTGTTCCAGGCTTAGGAAAGCACGGGATAAAATCAAAACCCTCCTCCGTACAGTCTACACGAAGCTCTTGACCTCGGAGCAAAGGGCCGTGATCCTCGACCGCTCCCCTCGTTTCAGGGAGAAGCCAGACATTGTCAGTCATTCGACGATTCTTAATCGGCATACAACCAATATACCATATTGGGGAATAGATGTAAACCTGGAGTTTACAGGGGGTTTAAATGATTTAGAGTCGCACCTTTTTGATAAAAGGGCGCTCTAGATTTGATCCGATTAGATGATTTCTGGAGTTCTAACTTCTAAAACTTGATTCCTGGTTTACTTCATTTCCGCCGAAGAAACTGAAACTTGTTTTTGATGTTTACATGGAAAAACTTACCAGCCGAAGGGGCTTCAATAAGATCATTATAAACTTTTTCTGGAACTTCGATGTATTCATATACACCACCGTTCCTAAAGTTTACAGTCAATACTTCCATAAAAGGATCATAACCAACTTCTCTAATCAAAGAAGAATCAATAGAGGAACTTACTTCAGGTTTTTGTTCTGACATCTAACACATTACCTTGTTCGTCAAGAAAATATTCCAGCCTCTCCTCATCTCCATGACAACATGGACAACCTGTTACGTTGTTGTCAACAACATAAGCAATGTTGTCTTCAACTCTAAATTCATACAAAGACCAATAACCTTGGTTGATAAGGTTACGAGCTTCTTCAGGTAGATTCGGGAGTTTGTCGTCAGCCAGTCTTATTACTGGCTTTTTGCTTGGCATTCTTTTTCTTCACTTTCACGAGTCGCACGTTTTTTGATAACCACTGCTTGGGTTTCTGGTCTACGGCGTCCGTATGAAGAATAATACCATCCGCTAAAAACTTATAAACAAACCTTGGAGAAAAGGAAGGTAATCCAAAAGAAACCGTTTCAACTCCAAGATACATCAAAGCTTCTCCAACCTCAGCTTTTCGATAAAAGTAAGTTTCCCTCTTCCCAGTTTGTAGACGAAACTTCGTTCCCTTCGCTAGAACGAGTTGTCCAACCTCAGGGACCTTGAACTTGCGGTTGGGCATCTTCTTGCAACCTGCTTAGATGAATCCTCAGCTGAGTCTTACGTTCATTATCCATACCCCAGAAACAAACCTTTTCACCAATCAAGAACTTGGCAATCCGAAGTTCGAGGGGAATCCTTCCACCCCAGTAGTGATTTCTCTGTCTGAAAGTAAAGTCTTCAAACCCTAGAAACAACACCGTCGTACCGTCGGCAAATTCTACGTATTCCCTGATACCTTCAACAGCTTTGCCATAATCAAGGAAATCCAAATAACACTCTTCATCAACTCTAACACTTACTTTCAATAACTCACCAGGCTCATACATACCAAATCCCGATTTTCAAGTCGCACGATATATGAGTCGCACGATATATGTGTAGGGGTGGGGTAGGTCTATCTCAGAGTCGTACGATATAAGTCGCACGATATATACGAGGGGGTCACCCACCTCCTAAAGGGAGACCGGGGGGCTGGTGCCCCCCGGTCAAGGGGAAAGGGAGGTTCAGGGGTGTTTTATCGACGCCGCCCACGCTTGCGGGGCTTCGGTGCTGCCCCACTGGTCTTCGGACCATCGTCATCCGCATCCGGGTCCGGAGGCGTGAGGTCAGTGATGTCCTGGCCACTCGCACGGGCAACCATCAGCTTCTCGATGTAAGGGTGAACCTTGAAAAGATTCTTCGTGTTCTTTTGGAGCATAGCCCATGCACTCATGCACGGCTCCGGAGGACAATCGTACATGAAGCAAGCGAAGTTCTTCGCCTGACGAACCGTAAGCTCGTTCTTCTCGTTCTTGAGCCAGTCACCAAGCTTGGAAACAGCCTCGATGTACTGCTCGTTCATAAGCTCGCCCTTCTGACCCTTACCAAGCTTCTTCTTGGCCTTCTTCCAGGAGTCAAGAATGTCCTTGGCGGAAACCTCACGGTCACGCTCCTGGACGAACTTGTTGAAGCGGGAACCCCACTCCGGACCGATGAAGCCACCAGCAAGGGTGTACAGGAGACCTGCCTTGCCGACAAGTGCCTTGTCGTCCGTATCGAAGATATTGAGACGCTGACACTCCTGATCGAGCTTGAACCAGCTTCGACGATCGGGGTACTTCTTGTCTGCCTCGAAAGTGCCCTTGTGTTCAAGAGCCTTCGGGTTCTGACGAATGAACTCGATAGTTGCCAGGTGACACTTATCCTCTGCCCACTTGAGCCACTCTTCGTCCGAGGGCTCTAGCTCAAAGGTCACCCAACGGGAAACCTCGGCAGGGTCGGACTGCTCAACCTGGTAGTTCTCACCGACGTTCTCAGCCACAACAATGTGGGTATCGGTGTGGAGCTTGGCTCCGTAGAACACCTTGGAGTCTGCAAGCTGGAACACAGCCTGCTTGACGCCCTGAAGGGCTCGGTTACGCTCGTCGAGGAAAAGCATAACCGGGAACTGACATGCCTGGATGAGCCAGTCACACGGGCGGAACGCCGTGGAATTCCAGTTGCGCTCACCATCGGTAAGCTTGACCATCTCCGGTAGACCGATGATGTCACCCTCAGTCATCTGAGAAAGACGACGCTCTACGACCGGGATGCCGTATTCATACTTCCATTCGGTGACCCACTGCTTGGAGCCATCAATGACAGTACGGACCTCTCCACCGAGGGTCGTCATCATCTTAGCGCAGTTCGCTGGATCCTTGTAGAAGTCTGCACGGATCTCGGCGGCAGCCTGATAAACAGCCTCCGACTTACCTACAGCGTGACGTCCACGAACACAGATGGTGATGTCGGGGCTCACGTGACGTAGCACCCGCTTTAGGCTCTCCATGCCGACAATCTGACAAAGTACACTCATAAGTTTTATTCCTTACCTTTCAACCTTTACCCTGTTGGGACCTCAGAAAAGAGTACATCTAAAAGAAGTTGATTTGAACCGTAAGACTTACTTCTCTTCTTCAGGAAGTCCCGCAAAATTTGTCTCGCATGCATCCAGAATCGCCTGGACCAGCGGAGTTGGTTTTTTGGAGTCGCACGAAATACGTTCATTCCCACAATAAGAACACTCGTCAGAGCGAGGTGCCGGGGCTGGAATCGTTGCCGCTTCGTCCATGATTAGAATGTACCACAAGACTTGGCCGAACTAAACCGCTTATAAGATTTTTCTCGCAAGACTCGTTTCCGAGTCGCACGATATAGAGTCGCACGTTATATATGAAGGGGTTCCCACCCCTTAGAAAAACGTATATTACGGTTCACATTAGGCATCTTCTGGAGTATCCTACTTAAGACAATGGAGTCGCACGGGATAGTAGCGACCAGGGAGATATACATGACCGATAAGTCTACTGCTCACAAGGGTCTGCCCGGCCAGAACATGGGCGAAGAGAAAAAGGAATCCGTTGGCGTCAGCGGAGACAAACTCAATGATATCAAGGCTCAGGTCCGTGAGCAGATCATCAAGCGTCGCATGGAAGAGCAAGGCATGTCCCGAGAGGAAGCCGAAGCTGCTGCCGATGCTGCGATCTCTGAGATTGCAAAAAAGGCTGAGGAAGAGCGTTCAACTTCCGCAAAGGAATTTGACCATGACTTCCTGAAGGTCTACATGAATGATCCGTTCATTGGAACGGTTTCCGCAGAGGTGACGAAGGTTGCCGACTATGACATGCCTACCGCTTATGTGGGTGTTCGTCCAAATGGGCGACGTCATGAGGTTGTCATGGGATTCAACCCGAATTTCTTCAAGTCTCTTTCTCCAAGTCAGCGTCAGGGTGTCATCAAGCATGAGATGTACCACCTGATTTTCCAACACATTTTCGAGCGTGCTCCTGGAGACAAGGACTATCAGGTTCTCTGGAACTGGGCAACCGACCTTGCCATTAACTCCATCATTGGAGAAAAGAACCTTCCGGACGCTTGTCTTATTCCAGGCAAGACTCCTATCGACCCTGCAACCGGTAAGCCGATCGAGGGTCCTTACGCCGATTTCATTGGCAAGGCTCCCAAGATGGAGTCGTCCGATTTCTATTTCGAGAAACTCCGAGAAATCGAAGAACAGCAGAAGAAGAACGGAAACCCTAATTCTGTGAAGATCGCCATCGGTAAGGGCATGGACTCTATCGATGATCATGGAAAATGGGGCGACCTCCCTGAGGAAGTCAAGGAACAGATCCGAGACAAGGTCCGTGATGTTCTTGACAAGGCTGTAAAGCGTGCAGACCGCACCAACGATTGGGGCTCTGTTCCCCATGAGATCGCAGAGATCATCCGTAAGATCCTCTCCAGGGAGATCGACTGGAGGTCCATCCTTCGTCAGTTCATTGGTCGTTGTCGTTCCATGGAGCGTAACTCCACGATCAAGCGCATCAACAAGAAGGCTCCGTACCTCTTTCCTGGGCATAAGCGCAAGTACAAGGCGAACTTCGTTTGCTTCATCGACCAGTCGGGTTCTATGAGCGACGATGATATCGCAATGCTGTTCTCCGAGCTTGAAGTATTCGCTGGTCAGACTGACCTCGATGTTTATCACTTCGATACTCAGGTGGACGAAAACTCTCATACCGTCTGGAAGAAGGGTCGTCCCTTCCCGCCTGCTCACCGTACTCGTTGTGGTGGTACAGACTTCGATTCGGTCCGTGAGTTCATGAACCGTCCGGAGAACCGAGGCAAGTGGGCTGGTGTGGTTATCCTCACGGATGGCTACGCTCCGACCATGGGTCAGATTCTGGGTGCTCGTGTTATCTGGGTCATCACCGAGCATGGCACCATGAGCGCTGTCCGTAAGGGTGACCTTGCGGTTCAGATGAAGCAGGAAAAGCAGTTCAAGCGCTACTAGGTTCTAATGGAACGAAGTGAGTATATTGGAGGGGACTATAGAATCCGAAAGGAATCGGTCCCCTTCTACTTCTACAACAATAGAGGCCCTCGACTCAAACTTGAGTCTGGAAAGATGTATACTCGGCGAAAAGGGACTGGACCTGAAATGGTATGGCTAAAGTCCTGTGAGACGGAAGTTGGCGGGACTCTTGAAGAGGTATGGGGAAAAGATTATCCTCCACTTCTTTACACAGGCGAATCTTTTCGTTGGGCAAACAATCGTTACAATGGACCTTACGGTTCTTTCGAACAATTTTTTGTTTTCCTTTTAGGAAACGAAAAGGTTTGCATTGAACGAAGAAATCTTCGATACATGAAATACTTTACCAAACATATTAAAAGAACTCCCTCGATGAATTAAATCATCGAACTCCCTTGTCAAAAAGGAAAGCACGTCATCCGAGTTGGGTGGCGTGTTTTTTTATTACCAAGGTTCAATCGCAATACCATCAATATATTTTTCTCGTGGCTCAGCTTTTTTTAGTTCATTGGCTGGAATCAAATAATGTCCGGCTTTAATAAGATTAAGCCAATCATCAAAGTAAACAATATAAAAATGGGGCGACTCTAATGAAGGTAACTTAACTTCTTCCAAATACTGATGACTCGGCCTCCTAACTCTGATGTACCTCACAATAAACCCAAGAGCACCAATAGGCAACCAAGACTCACTAAAGGGAGATTGAGCGTACGTCATCCAGTAACTGCTCCCATCCCTATACGAAAGGTTGCTCATCCTCCCAATAGACATAGACTTCTTCTCAGGAGAGGGAAGAGAACCAAACTCCATACGAACGTAGAAGTTCGAACACAAAACACCAAGGTGACCCATCGCCTCCAACTGAGGATAATACTTTGCTATCTTCCTCTTCGTGATTCTATCCCCAATCGAACACACCTCCACAAGTGTGCCAGGTACATAGAGTTGGGTGGGCTCAATAAGTGACTTGCCCCTTAAGAGAGATCGAGTCTCTTTCTTCATTTTTGTCCCCTTATTGACGTTTTTTGATCCAAGTGAGAATCGTTGCCTGTGAGGGTAAAGTACCTAAGGTTGGCCTTCCCACCCTTTACCACTCCAGAATAGCACATAACCCCTCGTAATTGCACTTTCCAGGAAAAACCGGACCTGACGGAATATAGAAATTGGGGTAAATAAAATTACGTGTCCTATGTAGAAATCGATTATAGGAATTGGGGTATTATAACAAATAGGATTAGGGGTAATAATGTGGTTATAGTTTGGGGTTATTACCAGTGTCCTGTGAGGTATTTTGGTGGCAGGAAGTGGTAACGAACGAGATGTTCTAGATTTGTGAGATAGTCTAGGAAGATCCAGTTATGATAGAACCAACCTCTGGTGGTGACACTGCTATGTGCTTCACATCTACAGATACTTGTATGAGGATGCCAGAAGAGGCGACCGGAATGAGGTACGCTTGGTTGGTCTGTTCTATTGCATTCATTTGAGTGGAGGATAGATTTTTTGTCAGGATTCAGGATGTTGTATCTTTTGATCTCAGGGATGTCTCTGTGAAAGTATTGAGAGTTATATTGTTGAGTTAGTTCAAAGCTAAACGTGGGAGGTTTCCAGTTATCGGGTGGTTGAACTAAACCAAATGTCAAATCATAGGACATTTCGAAGTTTTCTTTCAGGATATGGTTCTTATACAGGTCTAGTTTAGAGAAGTCTATTTGGTGTATTACCTGTGAGATAACGACAGATTCTGTGTTGAATGGATTGACTTCATAGTTCATTCTATTGCTCCGGTTTTATTCTGTTTCTATTCCGTTATCGTATAGGATTGAGTTGAAGTGATTTAGTCTTTGTTTTAGGAATGGGTATTGTTGTAGTAGATGTCCTTGATGGATTTCGTAGAGGTCATTCATCCATAGTTGGGAGATGACGATTGTCCCTTGGGAGGAAACGTGCACTGGGCAATATGGGTAAGCATGTCTTGGGTGCCACCACAAGGGATGGTTTTTGCATGGTCTTTTGGGGTCATAGATGTTATTGGAGCACAAGAGTTGGTCTGAGGATTTATAGAGTCCTGTGGAGTGTTGTTGTTGGTAGGACTTCATTACTGTGGAGTAGTATTTGTCTAAGAAGTAGGTTTCTGAGACTTGGAAGTATTGGTGGAACCATGCTAAGAGTTCTGGGGAGTATCTTGGAGGTCTCCAGTAGTTGAGTTTGTTTCTCTTTAGTATGTCTATTGGGTAATGGGTATAATCTGGGATCATTATGAGGTTAGCCGCCAAAAAGTTTTATTCGGGAATGATTGGAAATGATTGGAGTGGATATTCAGTCCAGGTTTGGGATTAGTCTAGCTTGTTTTAGTTTCACATAAACGATTTCATGTCTAAGACGTAACCAAGCTTGTTTGTGCTTTCTTATCTGATAAGTTGTCACATGGTCACGACAGACAGTAAGTCTTGCAAAGGGAATCCAATAGCGGCCTGGATTAGTGCAATGATTGGTTCCGCAAACAAGTTGATTGTTTTCGAACATGGGTCTTGCTTTTATCAACTCATATTTGGGATGAGACAAGATATGTTCTTCTAGCCACTGTTGAAGTTCTGGTGTGTAGATTGGGACTTCAATTTGTTCCCAGGGAGGGATTGGTGGTTTTGGACTAAGTTCATCAATGAGAGCGCTTAGTTTTGCTTTTAGTTCTGGAGTCCATTTAGAGTTGTTAGTAGGAAGCGCCATAAACACTCCGATAGGGTTGGAACAGGTGAGGAGTTTTCTTGAGTAGGATTCGGTGAAGGTTTAGGGTATACCATTCATATCGGTAGGATACACGGATAAGTCTATTTGCATGATGTTCACAGAAGGCTGACTGTAGGTGGGGAACCCACCAGACGACTTCATTAGGACAGGGATCTACACATGTTGCATCACCCCAGCAGGTAGGTTTTTCTGAGAAGGTATGAAGGTCTTTGTGGATCACTTCTATTAGATCCGCCAAGATTTTGGGGTTCCACTTGGGTGGCCGCCAATTTTTGTTATCTGGTCTCATCTAGATCATTTCCTGTTTGTTTATAGGTTTGAGAGGTATTCCAGATGCATGGTTCTCTAGAGAGAAAACATAAAGCTCTGTACCGAGCAACAGAGTAATATCAGCAAACAAATAATCGGAGTCTTCGAACACAACCGAGACAACCATGACGACAACGCCTGGACTGAGTGTTATGTGTATACCAGGAGGTAGGTCAGATCTTAGAGGCCAAAGAGCCATTTCTCCTGTGGTCTCCAGAAGAGTTCCCGGTTTCCAATTTAGGTCCATTGTTTCTTCTGAGAAGCTCATCATTTGGTAAGCGCCTTTAAAGGGATCCCATGGGCACCATCTTCAACTTTAAGAATACGGATTTTGTTGTTGATTAGAAGGTAAACCCAAGCTTTAGTGATCCATCCACGTTGCCTTTTGGAAGTAGGATAAAGTTTATCTACATTGAACACTCTAATAATCAAAGCAATCTGTTCTCGTTCTATTGCAACTTTGTTATTTGATGGGACAAAGGTCATTCCTTGAGTAAACATAGTAATTCTATCAGTTGTTTGTAGAAGGCGACCAGGTCTCCATTCTTTCTTGTATGTGTCTACCATGAATCTCATTTGCCTAGTTTCCTTAGGCCAAGTTGAAACAAGATGTGATCATATCTAAGAAGCGCCCAAATCTTTGTTATTCTTCTCTTGAGTTTTGGATTGCAATGTTCATCACAATAAGCGAGAGGAGTAGTTGGAACCCACCAAACTCCATGTTCTGCACATCTCTCTGACTCTAAGCCATCTCCTCGACGTTCGGTCCAGCTACATCGACCAACCTTTTCTCTCCATCCGGCTTTTTTCTCTACGGAGGAAAGAGTGGTTCTTGAGGGCGGTCTCCAGTTTTCGTCAAAGGTCGACATTTAGTTTGCACCCTTTTTGAGTTAGAGCTTCTATAACATAGAAATAACGATCTAATGCCCAAGCTCTTCTAAAGATATTTCGAGCGTCTTGATTGGCATGATGATCACACAAACATGAGCTTAACAAAGGATGCCACCAAACAGCTTCGTCGGGACATCTGTCTGAGATATGCCCTTGTGTTGTCATGCTTAATTTCGTCTTGCAACACTGACGGTATTTACCTTCAATGTCAATAGATTTAGGAGGTCTCCAATCTTCATCAAACATGCTCATCTGGGTACCGCCAAAAAATCTATAGGTTGGATCGTGATAGGGTTCAGTGGTGTAGTACAATCAATATCACCCACGGTTTTACTATAAGAGTGGGAAACGCAATTATCTATAACCAGCTTATTGAGGGTCGAGTGGTAAATCGAGGCAATCCAAAGTTTTCGGAACTTGTCTTCAAGGGAGTGATGGAAAGATTGTTGAAGACAAGAATCACATATGACCACATCGTAGTTTGGATGCCACCACACAGCTCTATTTTCACAATTCATTGAACCGCAAAAAATCCAAACAGGGCAGGGCGGACGCCAGCTATGGGATAAAATGCTCAAAGTCTATTCCTTTGAAATAGAGAAACTGAAGATTGCGAAACTGCATCCAATCGAGCATGTAAAGCATCTTGCCATTGACTGCAATGTGTTGTTCACAAAAAGATTGTTGATGATAAGGTGACCACCATTCTGGTGGAAGATTACATGGATGATGAAGATGTCTTCCGGCTGGATGTCCATCGCAAAGAGGTGGATAATAAAACGTTTCTGAACCTAGGCAAGCTGGATGGTTGCGGAGCATTTTTTCGAGATCAACCGACCAAGCTGGAGGTCTCCAATTTAGAGACAAAGGATCTCCTACAGGAATCCATAATGGTGAATTTGCGATCATACGACTCTTTCAAACTTTTGGTTCCATACCTTTTGACTCATCTCTGCAATCTTCACATAAATGGGTTCAGGAATATCATCTTTTGAGGCTATGAGACCATCAGCTCTAATAATAGGTCTTTTTTCAAGATAAAGTATTTCTGCCTTAACAATCAAAATAAGAAAATCAGGAGGCACTTCCCCGGAAAACCCTTTTTCGGAAACATATATCCAACCAAGAGTACGAAAATACATTCCTGGTTCAATGTCTTCTAGTTTCATTTGATCAGTCCAGCTTTTACCATTCGATAGTGAAGCAACTCAAGTCTGGTTTGCTGCCAACCTCTGTAGAAGATTGGTCGAATAATGTTACCCACATGTTCATCACAATAAGCGTTGGCAGAGACCGGGTGCCACCATTCCGCTGGCTCCCAACAGGTTTCGAAACAATTTTCTCTGGGGTCCGGGATCATTACATATTTGGTTCGAATTTGGTGACCACAGTGAGGTTTTTCAATGGCCAACTTACGGAAATTAAAACCTCGATCTTCCGAAAAGAAAGAGGCTGCTTCAATGATTTCTTCATGAAGTTCTTTGGTCCATTTAGGAGGCAACCAACCCTCGGGCACCTTATCTTGTTCATCTTCTAGGTTCATGAGATGTACCTTCCTAACAATCCCTTGGAATCAAGAAATTGCATATATCTTGTAAGCGTCCAAACTCGGAAACAACTACCTTTAAAGCCTGCGCTTGCATGCTTATCGCAATATTTGTCATCAGAGATCGGACTCCACCAAATAACTTCATTTTGACACAAAGTCGGAAATGAATCAGTATATGGATAAGGATGACTAACAAAATGCATGCAAGTTAGCTTAGGTCGCAGAGTAAGTTTGAGCGATTTGGTAGGGTCGAATCCAAACAACATATGCCAACGTTCAATTTGAACAAGAACACGACGTGCATATTCCCAAGAGTATTTGGGAGGACGCCAATCTGAAGGTGGAGTTACTAGTTCAGCAGGTTTCATGTTCCAGTTAGCTCCGATGCCAACATTGCAATAAAAGCTTGACGAGTTTTTTTACTTGTGGCAAACAAGATTCGACTACGAATGTATTTGAAATCCCAAGAGAGGTATCCCATAATCTCAACAATGTTTCTTTTGGTAACATCATCAAGATCCAAAGCTTCGGCAATATATCGTCCTCTGTCGGAATCAAACCAATCTTCTGCTACGATTCTTAGTTTCGTTTCTCTCCAGCGAATGGTGTAAAGTTGTTTGTAATAGGTTGGGCAACACCTGTCGCAGTAACCTGCTCTTGGTGGAGTTAGAGGATGCCACCATGTAACATCATTGTTGCAAGGATGTGTTGTCACATGAGGCCATTTCTGCGAAGCTCTACCAGAACACAGGAAGGGAAAAGGTGGATACATTCTGTCCCACTCAGGATTGATAGACAAGGCCAAAGAATAAGAATAAGGAGGAGGTTTCTCGGCTAAATCCTCGTCATGTTCGTCATCTTCATTCATGTCCGAATCTTTTCTACAACTTCATCCCAAGCTTCGATATCTACTGTGATTACTTCTACATCTTCTTCAACCAAGATGCGCATATCAAACACTGTAGCACCTGAGCCTTGTTCAGTTCTGCTTTTAATGGTGATGATTAACGCAATCATGCCTTCGGCTGGTGGATTGGGGCGCACACGATAATCCGACCAGGGAAGGCGCTTGAATTTGACTAGATCTCCAGGCTGTACAAGTGTAGTCACCTTTAGAGATTACCACAAAACGAATAAGTGATAAAGTCAGCGGAATTTGTTATAATGCTCTGGGTATAGACGAAGAAAGACATCTTGCCATTTTGCATATTCAAAAGAAGAATAAAAGCAATGTTTTTCGTTGACAAGGAACTGGACAGACATTCTGTATCTGTCGACTGCTTCGGCATGAGTAACAAGAATGATTTGTTTATAGTTTATACCAACATCCATCCGTCCGGTGTTTGAACCAACTGGCTCAGCTGTAAGATTGTAAAGAGCTTGCCAAAGTTGGCCTGGTTCAACCAGAGTCATCTTCTACCTCTTTGAACCAACTAAAGAAGAAATCATCAGTTTGTTCGGTAATTGGCACTATTTTATCGCCCCAAAGAACCTCATAGTTGAAACAATGCAAATGTTCTACTGATGAAGTTGGGATAATTTGGGTGACGACAACATGCTTCCCTACATGGTCCCTCGGAGGTTTGTTCTGAGGGACTTTCAGTTCATACAATGTACCAATTTTAACTCGACTCTTCATCTTCTGGGCTAATAGGCTCAAACCAAACATTCCAGTTCATAACCGGAACTTTCATTTGGTGAACAATATCTTCATGTATGAATAGGAATCTCACATAGAGTTTTCCTTCTGTCCAAAACATCAACTCTGTGTCAGCCAAAAGGACCACTTCACCTTTTTTTACACTGATTTTTCCGAAGTTCCATGAGTTTTTGGATCTGTAGAGGGTGTGTTGGCAAATGTTTGCAAAAATACAGTTTTGACGAATATATTCGTTTGACTGATGAACGTCCCTGGGAAGTTCTTTTACCGGAATAGCTAAAACTTTGTTTGACACATAAGTCATTTCAACAACTGTAATCGTTTAGTGACTTTGTCAACCATAGACACGGGAGCAGGTCCAATGCACATGCACGTGGTCATTCCAGCTTCGACGTAGTTGTGGCCTGCATCAACCTGAAAAGAGAAAGGAACCAACTCTTCTCGACATTTGTCAGCGAGCTTAGAAAACTGTGCTCCGTTCTTGACATAGCAAACAATGCAAATCGGAAGAAACTCGTCGCTGTTCTTGTAGTGAATAGCGATATTCATCTGTGCTCGCTGTGTCGCATGAACAGCTTGAGCAATCCACTTACCTACAGGGAGGTCAAGGTCTTTCCTGACAACAATAACTGTTTTGTATGGTTCCATTTTTGTCATTGCACTACCTCAAAAAGTTCATGGACCGGAAACCCTTTATCTACAACAAAAATAAAGTCATAAAGTTCTTCTTGGTACAGAACTCGGAAGTGATGTTCCATTCTGTCGTTTCCGCCGACATCCATTGGATGAAAAACGGTTTCCGGATCCACATCAAAACCCCAATAGTCAACGTAGAGAACTGGGGTAATGTCTTCTTTAGCATACCAGGAAGAGAGGAATTGTTCTCCTCTAAAAACAGGTTCAGGTTCTTTTGAACCATCTCTGATGCGATCAACGAAAAACCCTTTGATAGAGGGCGGATAGTGGATTTGTCTAGTTTCAGGGTTTAGTTGGAAATACTTCTTTGCTAAGCGAATCAAGCGTCCCTTGTTTAGTATATTTTTTGTCTTTAAATGTGAGTTCATCTTCAATCAGGGATAGTCTAGTTGTACCATAACACACAAAGACATGCATCTCACCGCAAAGAGCTTCTACAAAACGGTAGCCCTCAATTTTTTCTTTTTCGATTGTGAAATCAAATGCGGTTCTTTGCTGCCACAACGTAGGACAATGTGGTGACAACAGGAGGAATTGAAATGCAAGATTATCAGTATACTGCTGATACTGTTCTTTGCTGGGCGAGAGGTTTTCTAGTTTTTCTGTGGAATCAATAATTCTTTCGAAATCTTCGACGAAGAAGTTACCCCAATCAAAACCGTGTTCATCCATAAGATCAAGATAGAAGTCGCTATAAACCAAGAAAAAACTTCCCTTGGGACGAAACAACAAGCCAGACTTCAAGCTCTGAGTAAACTCCAAGTTTTGAGCAGCAACCTTATCGATTGCTTTCTTGGTTTCCCACGTTTTTGTTCGCCCAAGATCAAACATCTTCCATAATCTCCAGGAACTTCTCAACAGAGTCGCCAAGTTCCATTTTGATCCTCAAGAACCCAATACGCTCTTCCCACAAAACTTCCCAAATTTGAGAATAAGTGGAAAAGCTTTCTTTCCAAGCTTTACTTGGAACTGCAATCCATTTGGGCTCGGCCTTAAGAAGCATAATGCATTCATTTGACTGGAAGCCCCAATCTAGGAAGTTGTATGGTTTGAAATATTTGTACCAAACTTGTTCGTCTTTGAGTGAAAATCCTTTGCCCAAGGCTTTGAAGTCTCGTAGTGTTTGATCTTTGTGATAAAAATCATATTTGGTACTCATGTTTCCGAGACGTACTAAGGTGCCAGGTTTGATCTGTTCTCTGAATTGTCGGTCATTTGCCTCAATAAAAGACATCACCAACTTTTCACGATCGGATCGGGACTCAGGGGGCATGATTAGGTGTTTTCTAGTTTAGTTTCCAAAGCAGCCAACTTGGCCTTCAAACTGTCGATTTCGGCCTGAAGTTTTTTACGCCTAGCTTGGCTCCCCGGATCAAGTTTGACGACCTTGGGAGGACTGGAGAGTTTGATAGGACCACCTCCACCCCACTGCCAGAAGCCACCGAGTTCCACAGCATGTTCAATGACCTCCTGAAGGGTGCCCTCGAAAACACCAAGAAAAGGCTCGTGATGATGTCCTCCCATATCACAGTTTGGATCTTCACCACGGACTTCCCAAACACCATGCTGATCAAGACTGTATTCTTCAAGAAGTTTCTTGCCGTAATAAGTCTTCATGTAACGCTCGTAATTGCTTTCTTTACTCATTATTTTCTCCTTCTGATGGAGTTGAAACTACCTTCCAACCTTGGTTGCTGATACCAATGTCCTCGTCTGCCAGGAATATGTTAGAGATGACAAAAGTTACCTTTCTTTCACCAAAGAGAAGGACTATTTTTCTTTCGGTAACCACTTTGTTTGTGAAATCCCAACCCGAAGTTGATTGAATCCACTGTCCATCGGTGTAGGGGTGAGTGCTGACGTTATCAGACAAGACCAGACCATTGTGTGCTTCATCCAGAAGAATGCCAAGCAACATCTTGTCTCCACCTCTGATGAATGGTTTCATTTTTGCCGAAGGGTTTTCCACTTCAACACGCCAAGCTTGCGAGTTTACGTTCAGCCAAAATCCCATCTCGGGTACAACCAATGTTCCTGGTTTGAAAGTTTCCATTATTCAGTTACAATCTCAAAGTAGTCATGAAGGTTCCACCAATCATACGGCAGGATTTGAAACAAATAAACATTCTTATCATCTAAGAGTCTTATCTTACAAAGATACGCACCTTCTCTTGGTTTGAATTCCGGGTCTTTTTCATAAGAAACAAACAGGAGTGGAGTTCCGGCCAAAGAATGCTCATAAAACGAAGCTTTATCCCAGGTTTCTTTTTTACCTTCGACATTGAATGAACGTCTACCAACGGGCATTCGGTGAATCTTCTTTATCTTCACCATCTTTCCAATTAGATCGTTTAAATCGTTGTCGTAAACTCTCTCTTGGTTGTAAAAATCCATAGAAAATAACTGTCCAAAGTGCAAAGAAGCCGTAAATCAAGATAAGTTCAACCAGGATCATTGACGACCTCATATATGACTTCAAACCAATGATCTGGGCTTTCAAACATGTTTGTGTATGAAAATGAGCAATGTTTGTACATGTATTTGACTAGGCTGCTGTCAACCCTTGGAACAATACCAATCTCCCAAAGTCGCCTCTCAAAAAGAACAACCATTCCAATGTAGGTAATTGCTTCCTTTCCGTGTTTGAAAAACGCAGGAAGTTCACTAAAACAAGGTGGAGTGACAATCAAATAGATGTCGCCAACATCTATTCCTCTATTGTGAACCATGTCCTCTACTTGGTCTGGTATCTGACCAATGTCATTACTTTTAGTTTTCCACAGAACAACGCCACTATCCATCTCATTTTTATGAGACAAAGGATTGAAGCTATCCAAATGCCAAAAGTTTTCTTTTGGTTTTATCAAAGTGCCTGCCTTGAATTTTTCAGATGGTTTCATTTCTTACTTCCACTAATAACAACATACAAGAAGTTATCCGGATGAAACAACGGTCCAATACGGAATCCAACCTTGTATAAAGTTTCATCATTCAGCAACTCATAGTAATGCCAAAACCAGTGCTCTTCCTCCTCTTTACCAGGAACAAAAGAAACATAGTTGTAGTAGTTCACCAGAAGGAAGTTTATTCTTTCGTAGTCAGACGGAAGACATGGATCGTCACTGATATAAGATCCGCTTTCAAACTCTCGGTTTCTGTTGTGAGCCGAGAGGGGTTCCATGTTTATCCTGACTATAGAACCCAAAGGAATCGACAAGACAGGCTTTTCGAACA
Organism: Phaeophila floridearum; assembly: GCA_036784835.1. Classification (NCBI taxonomy): domain Eukaryota; kingdom Viridiplantae; phylum Chlorophyta; class Ulvophyceae; order Ulvales; family Phaeophilaceae; genus Phaeophila; species Phaeophila floridearum. The sequence continues at coordinate 88,395 of JAYMFU010051006.1, forward strand.
CCTTACTCATTTTCGAGCCACTCCTCCAACCAATTTTCCTTGTCTGGACCAGAGTGAAGCTCCATCAACAGCTCTTTTTGTCTATCAGTTAGGTCAGCAGCCTTGGGGATTTCGACCATCATGTTGACAACTTGAATTCCTCGCTTTCCTGTTTGCACGTTAGGCAGACCTCGTTCATCAATCTCCAGGACTTTTCTCTTGGAAATGCCATCAGGAAGCTTGACTTTAATCGTAGAACGCTCACCTGATTTTTCACCAAGAATTGGAACGTCAATCTCACCACCAAGCACTGCGATGGTGTAAGGAATCTTTAACTCAATATAAAGCTCATCTCTATCACGTTCAAAGACTGGATGAGGCTTTACCATTACTTCAACAAACAGATTTCCATTGCGCCCACTTTTGTGGAGACTTTCATTGCCTTTACCTGGAACTCTCAGGGTGTTGCCGTGATGAACACCCTTGGGGATTCTTACTTTCAAGGATTCGCTTGTTTCAACGAACCTTTTGCCATTACAGGTTCCGCAAGGCTTTTTGATAACCTTGCCCGAACCACCGCACATACCACAGGTTGTGGTAACCTGCATAAATCCATTTGACCGAGTAACTTGTCCAGACCCTTTGCATTGTGGACAGCTTGCAATGGCGCTAGGTTCATTTTTAGCGCCGGTTCCTTCGCAGGTTCCACAGCGAATCTTTCTATGAACAGTTACACGCTTGACTGTTCCAGCTAATACTTCCTCAAGTTCTAACTGAACACGGGCACCGAGGTCAGTTCCAGGCTGCATTGCACTCGCTTGTCGATAAGCTCTGTTACCTCGGTTTCTATTGAAGAATTCATTGATGACATCATCAAGTCCTCCTCGGCCACCCCAATCAAAACCTCCGCCAGGCATTCCACCACTAAAAGGATTGAAACCAGGCTGTGGGCCTAGATCATAGTTTCGACGCTTCTCGGGGTCTGAAAGAGTCTCGTATGCTCTCTGTACTTCTTTGAACTTGTCTTCAGCTTCTTTATTATCAGGATTGCGATCTGGATGGTATTTGAGTGCTAAAGCTCGGTAGGCTTTCTTGATGGTTTTCTCGTCGGCATCTTTGGCAACACCTAATATTTTGTAGAAGTCTTCCATATGTCCACTCTTTTGAAATGATCTTCCCAAAGTGAAGCTTTAGCAGAGAAAAAGACAACCTCATTTTCTGTCAAAACCCAAACTCTGAAATAGTCCTTTAGTTTATGCCCTCGAACAGTGTGTCCGGTGAAATCGTAGGTCTTGACAACCATTACAACATATCCAGATTCAAACATAAACCAGCGGTTGTGGCAGATATTAGCTGAATATGGTTGAGTGACAATGTAAAGTTTTCCGATTTCTGGGAGCATCCTCCTATAGAATCTGCTCTAGAAGCTCGGGTTTGTCTGCATATTGTGCCTTCACAGCAGCAATCCAAGACTCAGACTTGATCTTGAACATTTCTACGTTGCGCTTGCGCTTGTTGTAAGCCTTACAAACGACTCCCTCATGTGTCACACCTGGAAGCTTGGACTTACGGACAGACTGACGAAATTCTTCATCAATAGGTCCATAGTGGAGGAAGTCTGGAATGTCGATAGGGCTTGCATCAAACATTTCAAGGAACTTGGAAGGCGCAATCATCCCCTGCCTATAAACATCTACGTCGATAAGCGTGAGCTTGTGCGTATCTGAGGCGAGATGATTTCCAGCAAATGAGTTGGGTCCCCAAAACTCGAAAAAGCAGATAACCTTTTCAACCTTGTGAAGCTCGAAAACGGATCTAAAGACCTTTTCCTGAGCATTGGCAATGCCTTCGGCTCTCGCAAGGATGCCCTGATCAGAACCAAGTAGACGCTTTCGAGTCCCGAACTTGGAAAATCCACGCTTCTTGGTCCACTCCACACGGATGTTGGAGCCATCGATTTTATCGAAAACCCAAAATGCGGTGCACTTTCCCTTGTGCTTGGTGGGTATGGAAGGATATTGTTTCATAATAAACGATCTAACATTTGTTCCCAGGTGATGTCATCTGGTTTGCAAGTTGAAAAGATTTTTTCATCGACCAAAAAATCAGCCCAATGCCTGACTCTTATTCCAAAATGATCAATTTCTTCACTCAAAATATATTCTTTAAGAAGTAGTCCTGGTAAAGGTTTATTGTTTTGACAAGGCCACGCAAAAAGAGGTTTGCCGTTGAATGATTTGGCTACATATAGTTTTCCTATTTTGAGCACTATTCTTTCTGTTCTATTCTAATAATGTCGCCAAGTAGAGGCCGAGGCACATTTGCTCTCAGAAAACGACTGCTCTTAAAGGTGAGAATACACCAGCCACTACCAGCTTTATGTCCAATAATGGCGATCTCGTTTTTGGAACGAATGTTTTTTGCAACGGTCTCAGCTGTTTCCTGTTGATAACAGAGTAACCTTGAAATCATCTTATTCCTCTTTTAGAAGGTGTGATATGTTGTCGTAAAGTAGGCGGTTGTAGTCCTTGAAGGAAGATTTGTCATTCAAAAGAATGTCCCAAGTGATCCATCTGATGTTAATTCCCTCTTCTGGACCTTCAATTTCTTCAGAGTAAGCGTTCTGTGGAACGAAGCCAAGAAAAGTTGTCGTCTCATAATCAGTCTCACCCAAACATGGACGAGTAAATACTGGAAGTAAAGGCACTTCTCCTGAAAGTAGAAGACCGGTTTCCTCTTCAAATTCACGGATGGCTGCCTGGCGAACAGTTTCTCCAGGATCAACCTTGCCACCAACCAGATTGAAGTCTTCTGGGTCATGACGTCGACTCGCCCCGAGGAAACTTCCATCGGGACGAATTAGTAAAACACAGGCAGCTTTTCTCACTTGATAATTCCTCTTTTCCTCAGTTCGTCCTGAGCAGCCTCAATCAGATTCTTAGCATCTGCAAGGCCAAGGCCGGTACGCTGACGACATGCCTTAATGGCAACAATCTTCCGACCTCTCTTTAGTTCTTCAACCTCTTCCTTGGAAACGTTGAGATTCATGTAGACCTTTTCAACGCCCGTCGGATGCCAAGTAACAGTAATCTCTCCGGTTTCAAAGTCAACCTTCTGAATGGCCATTTTGTCGTGAAGATCAATAAATCTCATCGACCGAACAACGCCCTCAAAAGACATCTCCTGACCCTTGAGTGCAACAATGACATGACCAGAGTTGAAATCAGCGTGTCGGACTTCGACACCCTCGACCTCAGAAACGGCCACGATATCATCAATAAAGGGATGCTTAAACATTCCCTTGAGTTCGTTCTCAGACATTATTGCAACTCACCTTTCCAGCTTGAGGATACCACCACACTTTTTACAACTGTAGTCCATTTCCCCTCGCTTAATCTTTTTCCGCTTTTGCGAAGTAATCATGTGAACCTTACACCCACAAGTAGCCTTCCAGCGCTTGACCTTGCGACGCTTCAGGGGTTCAACTTTATGGCAGCGCTCAGCAGGAACGCCAGCCAAAGCCATTAGGTTTTTCCAGGAAGGCCCATGGGCACATCCCTGAACATAGGTCCCCTTATGGTAATCCACAATATGGGCACACTCATGAAAAACACACTGACGCTGACCTTCCTCATCGGAAAGCTTCATCAGGCTCGACGAGAACTCGACATAAAGATCGGTCGCCTTACCATCCAACCACGTGCAGCTGGCACGGCCACGAGCAGACGTCATCCGCTTGTTGAAATTCCAGGGAACCTGCCCCACAAGCTCGGGCGCACCCATAACCTTGAAAGCCTCAGCCATCCAGGCGTTGATTTGACCTCGGATTCCGCTGGTGTGCCGAGGAACCTTTCTTGGACGCCTCTTCGTCTTCGACTTGGCGCTACGGGTCCTCGGGGCTCGAATCTGTGGAGGTGTGATGGTCACAGTGTGGTTCCTTTCCCTACATCTTGAATATAACCTATTCGTGCCCTAGTTTGAACCCCTACGAGCGTTTTTCCCATATGGGTTGAAAACCCGATAATCCTTTGGTATGGTTCCTTCATGACTAAGGGAGAGCGCAAAATTCTCAAGCACATCCGTGAATCCTTGCTGCTGGCTACCAACCATGCGAACAACATGGGATTTCAGGAATATGATACGTCTAACGAACGTTCCCGAGAAGAAATCCTTGGTGAGCTTGGGCATTCTCTTCGTCTTGTTAAGATGCTGGAGGAAGTGGAATGAAGGATATTTTCCACTGCTTTTATTGCAACAAGAAACTCAGTGATGTAAAGCGTAGCAAGGCCACAGAAGACAAGTATTTCTTCTGGTGCGGCAAAAAGTGTCACGACGCTTACCAAAAAAAGACCGAAGAAGACGGTCGGGTTATGCGTGAGTGGTCTGACTTCATGTGCTGTGAAGGTCCATGCCCCAAAGAAATGCTCGACAAAGCCCGAGAAATGGGTTATCTCGGCGAAAACAATTGGATGCGCACAGGGCCACCCCCTGTGACGGTGTCTGAAGACGACACAAAGCCTAAGAAGAAGGGTGGTCGTCTTTGTGGTAAATGCGGGAAACCTGGGCATAACGCTCGGACCTGTGGTAAGCAAAAGGAATCAAACTCAGGAAAGGCTCCGAAACCCAGAAAGGGACGTCCAACTCGGGCCAAAACTACAACCAAGCGTCGTGCCCGCAAGGGCTCAAAGCGTAAACAATATCAATGTGGTAAGTGTGGTGGTTTTGGCCACAACGCTCGAACTTGCAAGAGGTAACATGAAGACGTTTTATGTTTATTATGTCTCCGGCTCTGGGTGGGAGATTTCTCTGAATAATCTCACGGAATCTGATAAGTTTATCTCATACATCAAGGAGCGATATTCAAGTTTTGTTAGTTGGTTGAGACGATTGGTGCCAGGTCTACGCTATCATTTCGTTGAATTCAACAACTTCGACGAATTTAGATTTCTTGGTACTTCTAACCCTCGTTTTCATAGCATGACTCCCGCTTCTGCGGAGCAGTGTGTTTTGCCCAGACTCTAGTTTATTGAAAATTCTGGCTACGATAGGGTACGTCTGATACCTTAGGAGAATCATGTTTAAACCAGGTGAAAAGGCTCTTGTAGTCAAGACAAAAGAAGAAGTTACGGTAGAAGAAGTAGTCAAAGAGGCTACTGAATATCGTGTTATCAAGACATCAGGAGGTCCCTTTCACGAGGATGATCTATTGCCTGCGCATCCAACTGTGCTGTCTACAGCCAATCCAAAGGATACGCTTTTTGTAGACGAAGAAGAGTATGAAGAAGACCTTTTGGATGAAGATGATCCTGAAGACGGTATTGATGTCTTGTCGAATCTAACCAAGGTTCTAAAGAAAGACCCAAAGAGTAAAGAAGCAGAAAAACTTCTCAGTTTTCTTGACCTTGGTAGGAAAGTCGGTAAGGCACTTCAGGAAGTTGACATTGAACTTGATCTCAACGGACATTGGAAAAACAGTCCTGATGTGTGGTTTGCAGAGCGCATCAAAGAAGACCTTCGGTTCATGTATTTGGACAACAATACTCCTATTGAACAATACGAAGCTCTGTTAGAAGCCATTGAAAACAAAACTACATTGGATACGTGGGTTTCGCTTGGCACAATTCCAATGGGTTCTCATCGGTGTTCTTATTGCTATCAACGTGTAAATAAAACAGAAACAAACGGTAAGGTCATTCGGTTCATGGGCGAACCATGTCCATTTCCTAACGGTTTTGAACTAAACGAATGGGAAATGAATGTGCCAAGTGGCAAGATTGTTGTTTCAAACGATCTTCGTCGATGGTTTCCACTCCCCAGGGGCGAGTCTGATATTCCTAGCATTAACACAACTTTGGGCTGTCGTCAAACCTCGCAAGCATATGCTGACACTGGTATGTCTCATGGTTTTGTTGGTAACACCTGTCCTAGCGTGTACAAGCTAGAGCAAGACACCTTTAAAATTGCCAATCCTCCTGGGGAGGAATACTATGACAAAGAAGCTGAAGAATGGCTTTCTAGAGAAGACCAGGAATTTGAGGGTGAAGAACTTGCTGGTATTTGCACCGACCTTTGGTGGTATTCCCTTTGTGATTTTGAAGAGTTTGAACGCCGACGTGAACGTTTTGGCGGAGAACTCGACGAACATTGGGACAAGATTATTGATGTAAAGCCTGGCGTCTACCTTTTCCAGCATGATGATGAAGTTGACCGAGATAGTGGTGATGAAGTGGTTTATGCCACCTTCAAGTGGATTCGAGACCCTGATCCCGTCCGAGACTTCCTAAAGGAATTTGACGACGTTGATGTGAATCCTCACGCTTATGTGAGATCGCAGGTTGTTGCATGGCCTTCTCTCTACGGGACCGCCAATATTCTAAAAGATGGCGATAAAGGTCTTCCTTGGGATGAAATGTCAGAAAAGCAGCAATTACATGCTTGGCAAAGAGTTGCAGACCAAATTTTCTTTACAATTGGTGCTGGCATCGATTGGCATGAAAAGGGTTTCCCGACCGCAAATGTAGATAGAAACATTCCAGACATCGATCCTCCTGAATTCAGGCGGCAATTTCACTGGTATCCTTTCTCGGAAGGTTATGGTGGCATGTTTAGCGGTGTTAAACTTACACCAGCATTCGCTAAACTTGGCATGCGCTGCCTTGAATCTGTTATTTCATTTGGATCAAGTGTTCACAATGGTGACAGATGTCGTGACGTAGTCTACGTTCGTCAACGTATGCTTAGAGCGGTTGAGAAATACCGTGAGTTGATGGAAAAATATCCTGAACAGGCTGACCCACATTATGTCTGGTGGCTTTCACAGGAAGGCCGAGCCGAAGCTTGGGTGGAAAAGTTTGATCTTGGTCCCAAATACACTGAAAATCATCAAAAAGCTATCACCAAACAGCGTTGGGTTCCAGAAGACGCTTATGCGATTGAATTTGATGCTCGCAAACTAGATGGCAACCAGCATTTTGCGGGTGAATATGGCTGGGCTTCAAGGTCTTCCGCAACAAAGTTTGCTATTGAAGCTTGGAGCGACAACGAACAAGAAGATCCAGAAGATAACTGTTTTTGGTCTTCGCATGCGCACAATACTGCTATTCCTCTTTATTCGGTTGCTCGGGTAGCCGCAGTTGGAAATGTCTCTCATATGGGCAAAACCTTGGTCGAGCTTTTGTTTGATTATGGCAATGATTGGATGAAGGACGTTTCTGCTCGCAAGGCAGTAGAAGAGTCTACTCATAAAGCAGGTATTCGAGTCCTCACCAAAGAAGAATATGAAGAATTGCTGCCAAAGGCAGAAAAGTTCTGTTCTGAACATTTTCTGAAGTAATAATAAGCCATTTTGGGTTTGCTTATGAGGAAAACCGTGGTAGATTAGAACCATGGATAGGCCAACGCATACCCAGAGGTGCTCAAAATGCGACGCAGGATTCAGAAAGCACATGTTCGTCGTCTTCAGCTGAAGATTCTGAATATTGTTACGGCAGCAGCCTATAAAGTAGGACGCTGGTTCGGCAGTGAAGTCAAAAACTGTCCAGAAAACGATCTGGATGCCCTGCTTTGGCCTCTGTTCCTGCTGCAATGCAACCTGACAAGGGTTCATGCTTATCTGACCATTGGTTGGTTCGGATATTGGTCAATTCAAACGGAATGGCTGAGGAACCTTTGGTATTACTATTGGTCTTTTCAAAGCCATGAATACCGACAAAAGTCTGACGAAGTCATTCGTGAAGTAACTCAAAGGTATAAAAGTCATGAGTAAGCCTAAAGTATATCCCAGCGCCCAAGAAATTTGGGCAGCCGTATTTGCCGCAGCATTTGTTGCCGAAGCCCGTGAAGATGCTGTGTCCCTAGGACGAGGTTGGGGCGAATGGTGCACGGGTGAAAGTGAACGGGCTGTTGGAGCAGCCGGTGATGCAGCAACCCTAGCTGATGCTGCTGTGGTTGCTCTTAAAAAAGAACTAGAAGGTGGATAAATCCTTTCCCAAATTTCCTTATGAACCTGGAGAACTAGTTCAGGTTTCATCTGCATGGAATGATAAAGATGATCCTGATGTTTGGTTTGGTCTAGCTCAAAAAGAAACAATTGAATTTGCTGATCCTGATTGCGCTGGAAGAATTCCAGCAAACAATTGGGTTATGGTTTTAGATTATTATTTCAAATATAACCCGGCACTTGGTTTTGATTTATGGGTTCAAGTTTTCCATGATAGTCAAGCTGTTTGGGTGTTTCAATCTGATGTCGTTGGCTTAGAAGAATTACTTTGCGCTAAAAACAAACAATAAAACAAACAAGGAAAAGCCAATGAATGAACGAAATACACTAACCGGAAATCAATTCTTATTTGTCCAAGAAGCCGAGGAACAGGGCTTGGAGGTGGATTACACTTATAGCGGTCGTTTTATGTACGGTGCTACTTGTCCTGCGGTTCGACTTTCAATGGATGATCTTATTCGTGTCAAGTTTACCGCCAACGTTCGTCAGGACGACATGGGGCTTGGCAAAGTTATTTACGCAGTTAGCTGAGGTAAACATGTCAGATCAGGTAGGACGCTCTCTTATTCTTCACATCGTTCCTTTCCCAGCTGAATCGGATGAGGTAGATCGGTTTATGATGGTCACTATCGCTGAAACCCGAGAGGTTCCAGGGACTTGGGATCAAAGCAAGACCTATCTGGGTTGGAGAGCCATTGGAGAAAACAACAAGAGTTTTTATTGTAATTGGGAGATTTTTCCCGATGATTCAATGACTCCCGCCTGGTCCTGGGCCGATGAAGAAGGGAAAGCTTGGTATGATGTCTGTCAGGGCATTTATCAACCAATTCCCTTCAAGCCAGGTTTTGTTGATCGTTATTATGCAGTGATTCATTACTGCGAAAAGCATCGTCGACTCGATTACTTTCGGGATTCTGAAGCATGGCGAAAGATGTGCGAAGAAGACGGTCACGATCCAAACAATCCCTGTTTTGATTGTATGATGGGTAAGCCCGCATACGAAGAAACTCGAAAGGGTTGGAAGGGCTGGCGGTAATGCGGGGTCCTGTCCATTTTTACACCTTTGAGAAGCTTGGCCGAGAGTACACTGGTGGCGGTTATCGTTATGTAGCTGCTTGCAACTATCATATTTTTGAACGAAAGTGTCAACCGCCCGAGTACCTTCCAGGTGTTCCGCCATTTTATCACGGAACGGAAGACCCGACCGAAGTTACTTGTGAAAATTGTAAGAAGACTAAGAAGTATAAGAAAGCGATCACACCTTAGATTCGGTTGAATTCTTTATTCGGAAGTGATAGTGTTGAGGGGAAAGGTGAATTATGCCCCATTACGAACTAAGCTCCGATCAAGAAGCCTTTGTGTCCGAAGCCAAGAGCAAGGGACTCAAGGTCGATTATAACTACTCAAACCGTTTCCTCAAGGGAGGCAAGTGCCCGGCAGTCAAGGTTGAATCCTTAAAGGCCATTTCATTCCGCCAGCGCTCTGTTCAATGGGACAAGGTCAGTGACGGATACATGATTTACGCACCTTTTTGACCAATGGAAATTCTGGCTCCAGCTATTCCCTTGGTCGTTACCATTTTTATTTTTTGGATGGTCGTCAAGGGGATGGATGCCCCGGGAGATGAATAATGTCGTCTAATAAAGAGACAATCTTGAACTCTATGGCAGAAGCAATTGAGCATATCAGTGAAGCAATTAATATGCTTGAAAGCATTTTTGGACCAAGGCCGCATTTTCAAGATAGTATGCTTAATAACTTCCAAAGCACATATCTGTCTCCAGAACAAAAGGCTCTTGACAGTCTCCGGTCTGCTTATTCAACTCTAAGAATGGAAGAGTGTAATCTGGCAGACCAGCCTTCGATCGATATCGAAGCTTACCACGATATGCTCAAGACTCTACATCCTCCACACAAGACCGAAGTTGTTGAACAGGATGACAAATACATTGGCATCTTTAAGATCAACGGCCCTTATTCTTTGTTCCAGACTCCGGAACAGACATACCACACACAGAAATTCATCAACGATCCAATGCCTCCAAATGTGATGACCACTGGTCAGGTCTTCAAGGTAAGAGGACGAGTCATGGCAGTAGAGATTATCATTTCCAAGGAAGATAATCCCAAAATCTGCTGGACTCATTTCCACAACCTGACTCCCATCACCGAAGAAAATGTCGAATAACTTCGATAAAGTCTTTACAAAAGGCACCCTTGTTACAACTTTGGCAACTCCAACAGATGCGGTTGACCCAAGGGTTCAAATTTGGGCGGGTACCCTTTCCAAGGAAGATTGGGATAGGTGCCCGCAGCACATTTACGTTTGTCAGTTTATCGACGATAATCTGTATGGTCAAGTTATCGATACTCACAGCATTTCTTACCGAGGACGAACTTATTTCTTGGTAAAGATTCTTGTGGCTGTTGATGGGCACACTAAAATTTGTTGGTTGTTCGCTAACAATCTGAAAACTCGGAAGAAGGCTGCATGAAGATCAAATTTGAATTCGTCATTGATACTAACGATCTTGAAAGTGCTCGTCAATCATGGCAGCATAACGAAGAAACTCTCCCAACTTCTGTCCAAAGTATTCTTGATGAACACATTGATGAACTTTATGTAAGCACCGAGGAAGCGCTTCGTCAACGTTTTGAAGACGACGCTAAGGCTGCCAATCCTGATCTTGAAGAAGCCAAGAAGGAAATTGTGAGAACGCTTTACCTTTACGGACAAGGCGACAAACACAATCGTATGGCTCTTTATGACGTTTTGTCGATTTTAGATCCTGGGCTTGCTCGACAGGTCACTGACCGAGGCGCAGATACAGTCTGGGATGAGCGTTTTGAGCCCGAGGAGGACGTATGAGCACGAAGATTTATGTAGCTGCCCGCTTTCCCCAAGAAAGATTTCCAGAAGCTCTAAAGCTTATCCATAATACCTTCTTGGAGAAGGTTCACGAGTCTTATGTGGAGTTTATTGACGCTGTCGATGAAGAACGACTAGCAAAAACTCACAAACTGGAAATTGGAAGTAAGCGACTCCAGCACATGAAAATGATGGTTGCTTCCAAAGAAGCCCGTGAGATGTACCAACGTTCTAAAATGGATTTTCTTGCTTGCGGTTTCAATGCTTGGTTCCACGAGGGAATGGTTTATGTTATTCCCTGGGGAATGCCAGGCTTCACGGACTGCCTTCTACAACTTACTTTTGTGACTGAATGGATGGAGGAATATGGTTATTGGAATTCCACTGACCGTCCTGAAGATGTTAGCGAAGAAGAGTGGAATGAAAGAAGCGACACCTGGACAGCTGTCGGTCCAAATGACAACTATGTTCGTCATATGGAGAGCCGTCTAACTCATGTGGTCTGTGAGAGCAAAGATGCTTATGGCCTTTTTGTTCTAGAGGATTACCACCGCCAAAAGTTCAAACTAAGTTTCAATACCATGTGAATAAAAGAAAAGCTCCCGAAAGGGAGCTTTTTTAGTTCATCACTGATGGCGGTTCGGTTGGTAAGAGCTTTTGAATGGTTGCAATTTGAGAAAGACATTTTTCGATATATCTTCGAAGTTTGCCATGTCTTAGACGACCTCGGTTCTTCATTGCCAGTGCAAAGGTTCGGTCTGCCCAATCATGATAAACGGCCAAAACCTGTGGAAGCTTTAGCCGCATCTTCATTAGTCTCTCAAATTCTGGAACAATGAAGAAATCAACATGAACAACATTGCTGATTGGAACGATGTTTGTTCCTTCTTTTTCTTCATTAAGAATCTTCTGCGTCGCATTCATAAAGTCGACGATTGCATCAAGCTCCATGGTCATTTCAACCATTTGTTCTTCTGAAAACAAATCTTTTCTCCGTTCCAGTAACTAGTCTTTGAATTCAAAACTAAAACTCAAAGATGACGTTGTCAACAGTATAGTCTATATCAGTTTGATTTGAATCTGTTTTCTCGGGAGCTTTGGGAATGTCTACAGAGATGTAAAGAGGTATTGGTTCGAACCCTTTGTTTTCGTTTTCTTTGGACTCTTTTTCCTTGAGCCACTTCCAGAAGTCAGGATCGTTCAAAACCGTCATATTACCTCACAGTTATAAATAGCACTCTAAGTCCTTGATTCTACTATAGGTCCCAGAATCAAGATTACAAACCCCTTTGATCCATATCTCTAATGAAATCATCCAGTTCGGCATCCAAAAGTCTGCCCTCATCTGGGTTTGAAATTGAATAAAAGGAAGCTGCTTGCCGAATTTTGCCGGTGATTTCATTAGCTTCTTTGATAGCCGCAGGAGTTGATGTTGGAAGCTTGGGCGTAGGAGTCTCCTCAACTTTCCTATAATGCTCCTGACACTCCAGAATCTTTTGGATGATGAACGGGTCTCCCAAACTTTCGGCATGCTCTAGAGCCTGCTCAAGAATATCTGATTTGGGCCTTGGATACAGATCTGGTTCTCTTACCCATTCGCATACACGGACGTATGCAATTGAGAAAGAAATGGACTTTCTCCTGCCCGGCTTCCGAAAAAGATCATAATGGCTGTCTCTAGATCGGCGGAACATTGTATTAACTCCTAGATGTGTCGTTCAAAATCGAACTCTTCAGGATAATGATACATCACTCTCCATACACCGTCAAGGAATTCTTCGCCTGTGATTGCAAGTCTGATGTATTCAGTGTTAAGCATATCAGCTTGCCTTTTTAGCATTTTTATCTTTCGATCGTACAACCTTTGTTCGTCATAAAGAAGACGATTGCCCTTTTTAAATTCAGAAAACCGGCCAGGAAGAATACTTCCGCCGGATTTCCATTGTCTGATTCGAAAAACTCGGTCCATTACTCTAATTTAGGTTCAACTTTGATAAATCTCTCACCTGGATGGTCGGTTCCCCAACTACAGAGACCTTTTTCTGTGACGAACACAGGGTCTAAAGAAGAATATGGCCGGTCTGATGCTCGTTTCGTTTTCTTGTAGCCAACGCAAAACAATAAGTTCAGTTCCCCTGTTGGAATACTACTTCTTTGTCTATTATCACCCAAAAGGTTTAGAGTTGATGGTATAGGACCGATTTTATAGTAACAACCTATCTCAAAATACCCGTCGGGATTGTCAACCAAATCAAGCTTTACCATAGCTAATCTCGATATGGTGAACCTCGACGCTCACGTTGCATCAAAACAGTTGCCATGCTGTACGACCAGGAAAATACATGCACAACAGACCAACCTTCTTGACCTAAACCGTTGAGTTGCTCAATTACTGGCGGGCCTACTTCAACCTCTCCCTCATACTCATAAGGCTGTTGATGGATTAGGTCGAAAATTTTTGTTTCATATTGCTTCATCAATATACCGTCCAACATTTGGGACAACGAAGAGCAAGCGAAGCCCACTCCAGTGGAACTGCACACTTCTTACAGTGTTCACCACTTGGTGTCTCCTCTAGAACTTCTACAGTGGGCCATAGCATGTTCAATGGAACAAACATGTTGAAATCTTCAACATATCCAAGGCCATGCTGTTCATAAACAGGCATGTTTTCTTCGACGATTTCTTCAAGAACCGCCTTGAAATAAACAGCATCAATGTATACCGCATCGTATTTCAGAAAACGAAATTTATAGGTGCCTCTGTGGTTTCCACCAGACCAAATATCAGTCTTGAACAGAAAAAGATCGCCGACCTTTAGTTGATTAACCTGTTTGAGCATTCTTTGAGATCCAATCATATACGCAGATGCCCGCAGCAACTGCCTGGTTGAAATCGTTATGAATTCCGAACATCGGAATTGTCACAACAGAATGTGCACGCTCAATGACTTCGTCAGGCACGCCTGACTTCTCAGAGCCGAAAAACAAAACAGGATTCTCTGGGTATTCGAAAAAGCGAATGTCCTGAGATTCGATGTCAGGGCGCCTCTCGAATGCTACGATAGGTCGATCTCCGATCTTCTCGAAAAACTCATCAAGAGTAACCTTTTCGATGTTTTCCCACTTATGGGTTCCCATCGTAGCTCTCTTGTAATACTTGTCCATGTCGACTCGCCAGAGCTTACGACAAAGAAAGCCGTGGCCAATCCTTACAATGGCACCAAAGTTGAAACCATTCTGAGAATGGTAAACTGCAATATCAAAAGGATGGCGAATCTCGTTGAGAGTTTCACGGATTTCTTCCTTTGAGAAGTCGCTTAGATCAGGCGGCGCAGTCACTTTGTTCTCCAGTAAGTTCGTCAGCAAAAAAGCTGGAATGAATCTTGTACTTCTTTTTGTTGAATAGAACGCTTGCAACACCTTCGTTGTCGATGGACACAAGCATAACTTTGCTTTCGTTGGTTAGGTCACCAGAATAGGTGTCTTCACCTTCGGCATTCTCTGTAGTGGCCGGAAAATATTCCTCATGGAAAGCCTCATGAGGGCGCTTGAGACTGTAGAACTTGCCGATGTTGTATTCACGGGTTTGTTCTTCAAGGTATCCATGCTTAACCATGTTTTTTGCATAATGAAACAAATCGTCATTATGTAGAAATGGCTCATGATCTCGAATCCACTTACCAAGATGATCAAAAAGCCAGAACTCAACACAGCCAGGTTCCTCAGGGTCATAACCTGCTTTAATGCAGGCTTCCACCAGAAGCCAACCCTCTCTAGGTGCGGAAGTCAAAGAGCGCATAAACTCTCCGCATTCATCCCACCACTTATCTGACAGGTCTCCAGCTTCATCACCTGGATCAGGCCACGGAGTAATAGACCAAATGAAGTCTGGGTCATCATGACGCACCAGACCCCAATCATTCTTTTTCATCATCATTCCATCGTCGGAAGCTCTTACAAGCCACCAACCAGGAAGCGGACTAAGATAGGTGTCCGTCAATGCACAACACTGCTCACACATGATGATTACTCAGGGTAAAAAACGTTCTTATGAATCAAAGATTCGTCGTAAGGCCAAAGCTTGATTCTTTTAAGTTCAGGGGTTTCGATCGAAACAACAGTCATAATAACCTGACGATTGTTTAGAAAATAGAGGTAGGTATTGCAAGGTCCGCTAGCCATGCTCCAGCCATGGCATCGTCCTAGAAAAAGAAGGGGTGTGCCATGTTTGTTTGCTCGACGCTTTCTTGTGGCCATTGCACTGCCAGCAATAATATACGAACATTCATCACCTAGCTTTTCTACTTCATACCACAGTTTGTGAAATGGATCAGAAAAGTCATAATAAAGCTGGCCTACCACTAGGTCCAGTTTGGCGCTACCGTTTTTTACGGTGATAGGGTCGGTGTGGACCTCACCTTCGCTGCTTCTTGTTTCGGTAGAAGATGATCCCTCGGGAAAGATCGTACGGGCTGATCTTGACTTTGACACTGTCCCCCACCAATAGGTTGATTTTGTTCTTGCGAAGCTTACCTGCAATAGTGCAGATAATAACGGTAGCCTCACCGTCATTGTTCACCTGGTCAAGTTCCACTCGGAAAATGCCCTTGGTGCTGTCGACGATGACGCCTTCCATCTCTAGATGATCTGAACTCATATTTGTTTTATACCATATCCTTCCGGGGTTCTCAACCCCTTATTGTTTATTCTCTCGCTCCAGAATCTGGGCTTGTTGTAACACCCAATCTGGAAAATGTTTACTGGCATTAAGTGATTCAATGCCGAGAATTTCTCCATTGACTCCAATATCAATGATTAGTTGACCAAGACCTTCAAAACTCACTTCTATACAGTGTGAATAAAGAGACTTCCCAATATCTCGACCAAAAAAAGAAATATAACCTAGATCATACTCCGGTTCCCAAGTAACTAACGGGAACTTCGGTTTGCCAAAATATACAATAGATACTTCAACCATTATTTTTGCTGACTTCCAAGATCTTCTCTTCAATATCCAAAGAAATCTGATCTCTTTCGCCGCCACCAATGCCATAAACTAGCTTGATGTCATGATCTAGGCAAAATTGCCGTTCTGGAGTATTGCCCTTTGTACGGATGCCGCCGTTACCAAAAACAGTAGGCATGATTCGCTCAAGAGCCTCGGTTACTGTGCCGTCTGAATCATCAACTTTAACGACTTCGTCTACGTATTTTAGACCTAACAGGATCTCTCTTCGGTCTTGAAAAGGCATTAGAACATAACCTTTTCGTTGACGAACCCACTCGTCTGAGTTAAGAATGATAACAACCTTGCCAAAATGTTTGGCACCTTGACACATGCGAATGTGACCTACATGTAGAGGGTCAAAAGCTCCCGAAAGGGCAATGACAGTTTCTATGGTAGGTTCTTCTTTAGGCACGTTGTGTCATAATAAAAAGGTTGGTGGAGGCTAAGGGAATCGAACCCTTAACTCCTGCGTGCAAAGCAGGTGTGTTCCCGTTAGCACCAAGCCCCCAGGGATAGTGTGTTTAACTATAGATCTGTTTTGAAGACTTGTAAACCCTTTAGAGTGATTTCTTCCATTCTGCTCTAGTCTCATCATCTGAGTGATAGTATTTTAAATTTATGTAAAAATGACCATCGTGAAGAACAATCATTTTCCAGGCAAACCCATGATTGTATTCTTTAATCCATCTCTTGAAGTACATCACTGATGTTCCAGGAAAAACCGTGACCATCGGAGCTTCAACTTTTTTAAGAAAATACTTCTTCCCGTCTTCTTCAGTAACCACAAAAATACGGTCAAGGTATTGAGTTTTTCTGGGTGTGATCAACTGTCCTTGTTCAAATAGCATTTTTTCTAACTACCCATTCTGGTGCTTCGGTAATTCTGAAAGCAGTATTGGCATTAAAGGGTTGACCTGGAAGTTGAAGATAATAATAATCGTTTTGTGCAAGCCAAACTTTGTCTCGGTAAAGTACAATTTTATAGAGATAAGAATCTAGTTTCGTCTCCTCTATAAACATCACTATACTTCGCCAATCAATGTAGATCTCTTCCTTGTATACGCCTGGAATATCATCCGACGGATACGGACCATACAAAGAAATGACTTGGCCTTCTTTAAGTGAAATCATTTGACCGGGTTCAAGCATGGATGATGTTCTTTCAAAATAACCCAATTAGGTCGTCCGTTTGAATATCTGGAAGGCCAACCATGGGAATAGCCTTCGTTAAACGCTGCCCAAACTTTTCCTTCATGAAGGACGATGAGGTATTTGGGTGGGAAGCTAGGTTTTTCTTTGATTACATCAATAAACAGCACTGGAGTGTTGGCGTATAAAGTGGTTTCCTTTCGAAGGATTTCCCCTTTGTGGGGAACTCGTCGATACATTTGAACTCGGGCACCTTCTCTTCGAGAGGCTGCGGGCAAATAGATCAACATTCCAGGTTTGAATGTGCTTTCGTTGTACACTATTAGCCATCTTGATAGTTCAGCCACTTGTAGTATTTGTTACCACAACGAGGACAATTCTCAGGATGACCCTTGAGAGGATTCACGGACCACTCATGCCCACAACCATCAGGTGTATGAGCAGAGCCTACACACTTATACAGAAATTTGCCCTGTTTCAGGGCTTTCTTGCGCTTTTTTTGAGCGAATTTCTCGGCAAGCGACGTGCCTCTGGATTTGTTCTTTTTCTTGTTTTTTGCCATGGTTATTTGATACGGATGATCTCGTGAGTATAAATCTCAACACCATATCGGTCTAGGATTTCTACGATCGTCCGTGAAAAAATCCGAGTTTTCTCGATGTCGAAACTAACTCGGTATCCGAGCGTAGAAGCCATCTTACCACGATAACAAGTCGAACCTGAACCACGGCTCGTGATTTTAAAGAAATTCTGAACTTCCTTTAGTTCGTTTTCCAGTGACTCTGGAAAGTAGACCAAAGGATAGTGATATTTGATAGTAACTGCGTACTTCTTTGGTACTCGCAAATGTGAAGGCGTAACCTTTTCTTCTCTTATGACCCGCTTACGCTGAAACCCGCTAATTCTTGGGTTTCTAGGTTCTTTCCTTATGTAAGCAGTCTTAGAACCTGTTTCTTCCCTTAGTCTCTGTTGCAAGGGAGTTGTTTTGATATTGATAAGCTCAATAGGAAGGTTATCATCTTCCGGGTCTTCATCTACAACAAGATCCAGGTAATAGTCTCCATGGGAGATCTTTCG
Source organism: Phaeophila floridearum (assembly GCA_036784835.1). Classification (NCBI taxonomy): domain Eukaryota; kingdom Viridiplantae; phylum Chlorophyta; class Ulvophyceae; order Ulvales; family Phaeophilaceae; genus Phaeophila; species Phaeophila floridearum. Next base: position 106,478 of record JAYMFU010051006.1, read on the forward strand.
GGTTGCCTTGGTCATACATTTTACCTACGGTATCCCGAAAGTTGGCTGATATCCAAAATCATCTAGTATATCACACGCTGTCTCACAGAAAACTCCTGGAGCAGATTCTGGCTCAGTACCACCGGGAATGTTAAAGATTAGCTCTCGTAATTTTCCTTTGCCATTTTGCACAAACTGCGTGCTCACTGGCTTTCCTTGCACTGCATAAGCCATCATCAGGATGAGTGCTTCTGCGTTTTTGTCTTCTCTGTCAGAATAATAGGATATTTTTACTTTCATGTAGTCCTTTGTGTCTCAACACAACTCCACATGTACGGGTCTACCATACAACCTTTCCAGGAAGCTCTGAACCGTTTTTGAGTTATTCTTTTGTTGTAGTTCATGTGCAGCTGAGGTGTAATAAGTCAGCTCTGTTACTTTTAGTAGTAACCTGCTTCTTTGTCCTTGGCGATCATGCGAGCAATATATTCCTCTTCATCTTTCACTGATGCGGGAGGAAATGCTGGTGCCCATCTTCCACCTTTTTGTCTCTTATCAACCCACAGATGCTTGTTGAATGAAGACCAGGTTGCTACAAATTTAACTGTTGGTAATTCCTCGTTTTCGTCAGTCATTACGACCCCTTGCCAAAAAGATAAATATGAAGCCCTAGCCTTTGTGTGAAATCTCACATGGGTTTTTACGCACAAAAAAGGCACGAATCCGATAATTCATCGAAAACGTGCCTAAAACTTCATAAACATGTTAATACTTTAGAAGTCCCAGCAGCCGGTGTATGGAATGTTGTTCTTTTTGTAGAAGGAAAGCCCGGCATCATTCCAGCCTTGTGAAACAATGTCTTGACCTTTTTCTTTGGCAAACTCTCTCACCTTTTGCAGGAGTCGAGAACCAACACCTTTCCTTCTCCATTTTCGTTGAACATAAGTTCCAACCTGTAGGTCGCCATCCCACCGACGTTTTGAAACATAGGCCCAGCCAATGATCTCGCCCTTTTCCCAAGCGAGGAACATCCAGCCTTTTCGCTCACGGTCCAGGTCATCCATCATTCCAGAACCATCCCAAGAACGCCCCCAACCTCCATTGGTTAGGAACCTCAATCTTGAAACCACTTCAGGACGATCAAATATTCTATGGCTTGGGTAGAACAATACCTTCACTGAACTCTGCCTCTCTAAACCAATCTTTGACATAACGAAGGACAGCAAGTTCTTTGCACTTAGCTTCGACCATGATGTCAATGTCTTGTCCGTATGGTTCAATCCAATTGAAAATGTAATCTGAATGAGCTTGCGGCTTGTAATAGTCAGAACCATCAGCATTCCGCTTGGTCTCAGAATAATGCGTTACGGGACGAATCTGTCCCCAAGTGGTTACTGCAAGAGAAAGCGCATCAGCTTCTGACTGGTCTCCTGGGCAGAACTTATGATGATGATAATCAAACACAATTGGAATACCAATCTGTTTGTAAACACCTTCATATAGGTCTTGAGTCGAATAAAGACTGGGTCGGTCATCGTTCTCTACAGTCAGACGAGTCTGAACCGACAAAGGTAGGCGTTCGAAGTTTCTACAAAACGCTGCAAGGGCTTTGGGTTTATCGCCGTACGCAGCGCCCACATGAATATTGATCTTGTTGTAGGGAGTCCGTGAGAGCCCCATAAGGTCAAAGATTTCACCGTGTATCTCTAGGTCACGGATAGTGTTCTTGACAACGTTCTCTTTGTGAGAACAAAGCTTGTTGAAGGGGCCTGGATGGAAAGAAAGGCGCTGTCCATGCTTGGTGGCAAAATTGCCTACCCGCTTCAATACTTTGGCAATCTCTTCGATGTCAGGCATGTCGGAGATCTTGTATTCCGAAGCCCAAGGGAATAACTCAGACGAGATACGAAAGAACTTGAAACCATGCTTCTCATTCCAGCGAACAATCTTCTCAAGGTCTTTGACGTTCTTGAGCGCAAGCTCAGAAGCATACTTGATGCCACGAGCGTCAAATGTCCTACGAATCATGCGACGATTTGTCATAATCGCATTCTTCTTGGGCTTGACGTCAGAAAGCGTCATGTTGATACAGGCATAGCCGAGCGTCGGCCACTTACGAGATGATGTCATGAGTGGATTCTCCGATATTTTGAATAAGAGATAAACTGATTATTACTTTATACTCGGATAAGTCTCTTTGTAATAGAAAATCCAGTTATCGTTCATGACTCTTTTTTCTTGTTCTTGATCCCATTTTGTAAAATAGGCGATCCAAGCTAAAGCTTCGGCATGAGGTAACTTACGAGTCCGATGCTTAACTCCCCATTCAGCTTTTCTTCTGGCTTGCCCATGAATAGTGTCAAACATGCTTTCCATCGAATAATCATTGATAGAATTTATTGCACTAGAAATCGGGGAGTTGTAACCACTAATACCAAATTTAGGGTCTTCACAATGAAGACTACTAAACGGCTTGTTTGACTGCATTGTTGTCAATAGTTGATCAATGTAATCCTTCATATCTCTCAGGGAAGTAGAAAGGGACATAAAGGTTTCGGTTCTTTCGACTCGATGCTGTTCATTAACTGAACAAAACTTCAAAGCAAGTGCTTTGAGTTCCTCAGAGTGTTCCGTGTTATCAGAAACTTCAACCATCACCAGGATTTTTCCCGATATATCTCTCGACCATGGGAAGTCCACGAGCTTCGGCCATTTCTTTACCCCAAAGCATTCCGTCTGACCAACCATAGTCAAGGTAAAACACAATTACCTCAGCAAACTCAGACCAAACTTTTCCAGCCAACATTCCAAGATCTCGTTCCTCAGGAACATCATCATCTAAAATGCCAGGCTGAGTATACAACAAATGAGATGCCAACGGGGCTTCCCCTCGGTTTAAGCAGTCTTTCATGCATCGTCGTGCATAAGTGACGTTTCTATCCACATCCCCTGCATAAGGAGATTCGATTTCCACACGTTTCATGAGAAAAGCTTAGGATGTCACAAAAACCAAATAAACTGGTTACTTGTAGCACCTGAAAGTGAGGTTGAGTCTTTCGCCAACCTTTTTTGAAGTCTTAGGGATTTTGTGTTCCCAGAACTTCTGAGTCTGCCCACCCATAATCAAAAGATCATCAGTCTCCAATTCGAATGAAATCTTTTGTCGAGTTTTCTTGTTTCTGAGAACAAACTTCCGAGGGTTGCCAATGGTTAGAGACGCAATCAAAACATTATCTTTAGTTGGTCCAAGTTGACTTTCGTCATCCGAATGCCAGTCGACTGAGTCTTTACCGTCTCGGTAAAAGTTAATTAACACAGAATTCAAAACCGGATCTTTGCCACCGAAACCTGGCAGCTTGCTGCAACGAGTCTCAATTGTGTCTCTAATAGCTTTGACGGAAGGCGGCATTGGCTTAGCTGGGTTAACGGTACCAGAATATCGATACTCGCCCTCTCCATACCAAGCGGTAAGCCTTGGCATCATAAATTTCCTGCCATAGAACTCAAGCTCTTTTTGAACTAGATCAGGTTTTACCTCATCCCAAGTTGAATGCCTAAGTCCTGGAAAGCCCTCGTTAGAAAGAGCAATCCAGCATTTATCCTGTAGATCAATCAGTTTCATCTTGTGCTAACTGTAGCATATGCATGTCTCGATCTTTAACGAGAAAATATTGCTTGCCCAACAAGAACTCGTATACCGTGAATTTCCGGTAAGCCTGCCTTCTAATTTCCAGATGGAAATTGTGGTCTAAGGCATCGTAAAACAAATCGAACTTCCGCACACAAAGTGCGGGCCCATCAAACTTATGACGAAAGATAAGCATGTCAATCCAAATGTCGTCATTTGGTTCGTACAACTCTTGATTGCCCTCCCAAGCTCGATACAACACTGGCATAAAAGAACGTTCTTTGGTTTCGTAGATCGAACCTGGAAATCGAGATCTGTTTGTATTCCAACCATCGCCCGGAATAAACAACTTGCCAACATATGGGTCAGTAGGCTTCATCGGGTGGTTTCACCATCCACTGTTCTACAAGAGCAATCATTTCTTCAGCGGTTTGCACTTCTCTGGTTGCACAGACGGCCTGGTCCCAGGTAATCATGTCATTAGGTTTTTCGTTTAAGAAATGGACCACAAATCGATCACGATACCATCCAGCATCGATCGCAAAAGGCTCACTGAGATGAGTAAACCAAAGAATGTCTTCGGAGTCATTGAACTCAACAATGTTTCCTTCATCATCAAGAACGGCGCAAAGAGCACACCAGTTGGCAACCCATCCAGTCACCATGCGAATCGGCATGTTCTCCCATCGCTTTTGAATGCTCATATCATTTCCTTGATTTTCTTAAAGTCTTCTGGGAAACGGGTAAAACCCCAATCATTACTTTCAACAATCTCGTCCATCTTGAGAATCATGCGCTTGCACTCATTACTCTCATCGATGTTACTGTAACCCAGATGACCCTCTTTCGACAATATGGAAATTCCGATAACAGCTTTAAGTTTTTCCTCTGAATCGTTTAGTAGATTCATCGCAGAAGTAGCAATAAGCTCATTGAGTTCTGTAGCTTCCTCGCAGAGTTTGATAAAATCATCACCAGTCATCGGAGGCCAAACAGCTTCGCAGTGGCCATTGGTATTAGCAAGTTGCCTGCGCTCATAATCACGTGCACAAACATAGCATGGATTTTCCCAATATCCATACGATGAAAGCTCACCCGAGCCAAAGGTGAGTCTGCCGCAAATCCCAGATGAAACACTACAATTAGGATCGCCGCATGCTGGCAATTTCTTCTTCACTGTTTACTACTCCAAGTGTGTTGCACGCTTCTTCCAGAACCCACACAAATCGGTCTTCGTGCATAAACTTTCCAGCTTTTATCTCATCAAATCGTTCAGGATTTGGATGATCATGATAATATGCTGGACCGAGTCCTTCCACTGGAAGCCTGCTCAGTTTGTCCCATTTAATGAAAAAGATGGGAGGTTTGTCTGTTTGCGAATAAAGATAATAATGATGTAGAGGTTTTTGCCGGAATTCACTTACAACATGATAAAGGATTATTGACATTCGGGTTCTGGTATCAAAACCTTTCAGCGCAACAACCCTTTTCTCATCAGGCAAGTAAAATTTTCCGGGAACCAGATGCATCTAGACCAACAGTAGGAATACAATTCCTGCGGCGCCGAGCGCCAACAAAGAAAAGACAATCTTTACAACTGCCATAAGTGTAGTCCAACCAACACCATCATCAGCTTCTTCAAGATCCTTTTTCTTGATGACCACACTCATAATGTTTAGTTGACTCCAGAGAAAACTAACGCCAACCCAAGCTGCATACGAAACTGCCGGAAAACCTGATGCTGCAACCGCAAACCAGCCCCAGAGAGTCATTAGGGCCCAGCCCCAATAAAAACTCGTTACAACACCAAGGACAACAGCCCAAGCTAGTCTACCAAATGCTTCCATTGTATTCTTTCCCTTATAAGTTATTAAAGTTGATTGTTCCAAGGACTAAGTCTGTTTTCATCAAACTTTAGCCCAAAGCTTTCGACACATTCACGGATGGTCTTCCAGTGGTCGACCTCACCCAAATCTTTGTTCCATGGTGCGACTTTTTTGTGTGGACCTTGGATATCAGTAGACCACTCAGACTGAGCCCTAAACTTGTAGTATTGACAGAGTGATGGAAAAGCCATCCTCCTGTTACCAACATACTCAGAATAATAAACTACCCAAACATACTGATCATCATCGTAGTTTTTATGCTTAGATCGAGACTTCAGCCTCGCTTTGATCACAGCATCACGAAGTTCCTGAGGAAATGCGAGATGTTCATTTTCCCGTAGATGGTAGTAGCCCATTTAGTCTTCCTGTTCTTCAAGGTGATAAGGTTGCTCCAGATATTCATACAGCATTTCTGCTAAACTTTCAACCGGATCTTTACCTTCTTCTAGAAGGCCCCTGCCGGCCAGGAAAGCGATTAGTCTCATTCCGTGATGCTCGGCCGCTCTAAAAACATTCCGGCGGTTACCGGTTTTTACAAAAGCCTCAATGCCATGATCCTTCTTACGTGAGTGGACGTCTTTGGGATCCATCTTTAGCCAACGGGCGAACTTTGTAAGTTGGTCCTGAGAAATGGCAATTCCGCCATGTGTATAGTAACCCAAAAGCTGATTCATAGCTTCATCTTTGGGTTCGACCAAAGAACAGCCCAGGGCACGAGACTTAGGTCCCAGGTTTAGCCCCTTGTAAGGATTTTCCTCCGAATCACTCATTTCTTCTCCTCAGAACATGGATAGTTCTCACAATAGTAATCAATCCAGTTTTTATTTGGCTTCCATTTGTTTCCGTATTGAACTTCTTCATCATAAACTGCAAAATACGCTAACCATGCTGATGCTTCAGGGTTGGGAAGCTCACCTTTGTCGGCATTGTAATTGCTTACAATTCTTGCAGCTTTATCCCTGAGGCGTTCGAACAATTTTTCGCAAGACCAATTATTGATTTGGTTTCTTAGCAGTTCAACCGAAGTACCGATATGCCCAGACTCTTCCAGGTCTTCAAAACCTTTTCCGTCGCTAATGATCTTGAGTAGATCATCAATCTCGTTTCGAAGGGCTTTCAGGTGTCCTCCGAGTTCCATGAATTCTTCAGTTCTGGTCGTTTTTCCTTCTTTATTGAGAGTTGCAACCTTTGGATATCCTTCGGATGCATTAAAGGAAAGAGCCATTTCTCGGAGGTAATCTATCATTATTCGATTTCAAAGCTAACAATCTTGGCAGTATCCATAATTGCCGCTTCTTCTCTGTAAGATTCAACAACAGCCTGTTTAAGACTCTCTGTCATATCTTTGGTTGTCATTGCATTTAGAGCTGACTCAAGAGCATTGCAGCTAGGTCCATTGATCATCAATTGCCATAGAAAATCTCTGACTTCAGCATCTGTTGCATCATGCCAAGTCTCAGGAAACTCTATTTCAATTTCGATTTTTGCTTTCATTATTGCTCTTGTAAAGTTTAGCACGGGCCGGATTTTACCGGACTCAACATAACCTAGCAAGTTGCCATCTTGCCTCATTAGTCGCTACCCCGCTGTGGGCAGTCTATCCCCGGCGACGGGCCTTATAGGCGTGTTGACCAGATTCTACGGGTTTCCCCTCCACTAGGTGTCACACCACACTCGCACCGTGCAAAATTTAGTATTCTTGTTCTAGTTGTGTTAGTTGGTGTTTCTCCAAATATACAAACTTGTCTCCATAAAGGAACTCGTATGTGTCAACAGCAGGAACATCCCTAGAAACAGCGAAGACTTCACGCCAATTTTCTTTAGAAAAACAATGTTCTCCTGGAAGCTTTGTCAGGAGAATGACTTCTCCATCTTCAATCCTGATCAACCTCCACCTTTCCTTAGAAGGTGTGGCCACAGTAATTCCCTGCTTATATGCAGACCAAACCGTAAAAAGGTGCCCAGGTCTGATTTCTTCTATCTCAGCCGAGTTCATGATCCAAATTTAGAATACTGCTGTTTACACAGACAGTGTTCTCCAGTCTAATGGAAACATAGCCATCACCATGTCCATGAGTTGACATACTCTGAATAATACCACCCGTTGTAGCTGCTGCCGCATGAGGACGGCGAAATTTTACCTCATCTCCCTCTTTCACAAACAATTGGAAAAAGAACCAATAAAGCTCTTTCCACATTGGATGCTTTAACGCAGCCTGCTTGGCCAAATTAAATGCCTTGACAAGATCAGGCTCTTCGTTTCTCATTACCTCATCATTGGCTTTACTTGCTTCAAACCAACCGTTGTCTGGAAATCCTGATGCCCAATCACGCTGAAGATAGGCAGCATAAGCATTCCAGACTCTTGTCTTGAGGTCTTCCATGTTAGTCGTCCAGGTCAGGACCGTGGAAACGTTGATGGATAATGGAACCAATCAACTTTAGTTCCTCGTCGGTATAGTTGGCCAGTAGTTCAGCTGTCAGCTTTGCTCGTAGCAAGTCCTGCTGCCTAGATTCAGCGAGCTGCTTTTCAAGCTGCTTTGTTCGATTAGACTTCATTTATTCATAATCCCTTGCAGTTACGAAACTCGGAAAACGAGGAACACCATCCTTCGAAAGCTCCTGATAACGGAAAGTAACACTGGAGCCAATACTCGGAGGATTGCGACGCTGGTCATCGGAAAAACCGGTGCCAACCTTGAACTCGACTCCCTGCCACTTGACACGGAGAGCACCGAGACGACCCTTGTGCTTGCCTCGGCCAGGAATGTGCTTGAGCACAATCGCTTCGTCATCATAAAAGGTCTTGACCTTTAGAAGCGTGCTGGACCGACCCTCTTCGTACTTGGAGCCGGCTTCACGGAGCATCACACCTTCGCCGCCAACACCTTCAACTACCTTGAGATAGGACGCAAGATGATCTGCGTTCTCACAGCGTCGCTGTTCAAGAACACAAATTCGGCCATTGTCTTCATCATGCTTCCAAGTTCCAAGGATTGCACGAAGATGTGCCTGACGCTTCTCGAACGAACTGTCCATTTCCGGAGCATCAAAAACAACAAAAGTGATCTGCTTCCACTCACTGTCAGTCGGAACGAGCTTTCGGACCGAAGAAACCGTCTTTTGGAACAAGCCTCGGCCAGCAAAAAGCTCGCCATCTAGAGTGAAGCGAGGCATCATGTCTCGGAACCACTGCGGTGCATGGTACTCGTTACCAAGTCGGGACAGGAACTTCTCACCGTCCCACCAGGCTCGTACGCCGTCCAACTTTTCGGACATCCACCAGCCGCTGGGATCTTCGTTTTCCCACTTGTGGGCCAGGAGAACCGGAGGCGCAGTGTCCTTCTTTACGGCAGCCTTCTTCGGGACACCTTTACTGCCCTTCTTCGGCTTCTTCTTGGAGTCGTCGTACATGGCGTGAGCCTGCGGCAAAAGGCAGTCTCGGTCAACGTTCTTACGAATATGTTTGCATACTCGAACGTCAATCGGACCACCAATGTTTCTCCAGGCGGGACACGAACACGAGACTACGCCACCCACCTTCTTGATTTCATAGGGCTTCTTTCCAGAACCCTTGACATGGATGACGTCTCCCTCGTTTAGATAATGCATGAACTCTCCCTTACTTGAGTTACTCTAAAATACCACAAGCGCAGCCAGGAATAAACCTAAAAGGTTATTCTTCTTCGTCTTCATCCCAATCATCGTCGTCGATGAACTCGGGAGGCAAATCTAGCACGGGAGTCTTCCAGTCACGGGATTCGAACCACTCACGGCCATCCTTATTCCAGTCATAGTCATAGATTTCCCCATGTTGGACCGTGAAAGGCTCAGGAGACTTAAAAGTCATTGACTGGACCCAATGAGGAAGAACAATCTTGCCATTTGCTAGGGCATCTTCGATTGCAGGAATAAGTTTGTTGACATAATCGTCATCAAACCCCTCTTGATCAAACTTTGTGAAGTTCAGGGGTTTGGCTCCATCCTTCAAAAGACGAAGCATAAGCTTCATGTCATTCTCGGGATCGCTTGTCATACCTTGACCCCGAGAATAACAAAAATGCGCTCGACAAGGATAGCAATACCCCTGAAGCGAAAGAATATCCTTCGTCTGGAAGTCGATGGCGATGATTCCATAAGAAATGGGATAGATCTCGTTAATGATCGTGGAACCCCAATCGTTCTTCATGGACTCCAGAACTCGATCATGAAACACCTGAAGTGTGGCTTCGTCTTCCTTGCGGAAAAGCGGATCAACCGTGTAGTAAGGCAAAGGATTGGTCCAACGATCATAAACAACCTCTCGGCCATCTGAACGTCGAACTGCTACTGCAATTGATCCACCCATTTCTTCTCCCAGTTGGTTACAGGCCGGAACCCACTTTTCTCCTCTGGTTCCTAGTGTTTGAGAGGTTTTGACCTGTAAAATTTAGTTGTAGGTCATTGGCCCGTTTTCTACTGCGGCACAACGTGCTTCCAGGCTTGGCCTACAAAATTTGTGATGCATACCCTAGGATGCTCCCCAGCACCCTTACTCCCTCTGCATCAAAGAGCCCACCAAACAACAACCACTTCACACGGAGGAACTAAACGAGCGATCTGCCTTGTGTTGCCTTACAGATTGTCTCAAGAATAGGTTAAAACACTTCTTTGAGAGCACTCTGGCCGATGCCTCGAACCCGGGCAACGGGTAAATGGGGTACCGCATGTGTTGAAATCGAATCAACTGACTAAGCTTTAGAAGAGCTTGACTGCCACCAGCGACGGTACCTTGGGACACCAGCCCGGATTTGAACCGGGATCCATGCCTTTCACAGGCATGTGTTTTTCCAGTTGTAAACTACTGGCGTCTGTCCCTTTATTTTTATGTGGGGCTTCGATTTCAACATAATACCCTTTTGGCAGAAACCCCACAGTAGGGCCAATCAGGCTTTTCGAACATCAATATAAAAAATCAAACGGTGGGGGCGCCGAAGCGCCTAACCCTACGGAGGTTCTCTAGGCACGCTTACCTCTTTATCTTAGTGTACAAATCTATTCAAAAACATTCAAAATCAAAATCGCACTAATCAAAGATAGAGTAGCTAAAACATTGGAGCCTGCCTTTCATCTATAACAAATACGTGGTTTACGTTAGACGTCGCTGTTCCCTCTACTAGGCGCCGCCGGCTTGTCTGTCTTGCTATCAACCTCTTTCGAGGACACTTATAATCTAACACGCTCTAGGGTACGTCTGAACCCTTTATAGATTATTGTTGGCAAGTTCTACGATTTAGTTTTCTTATGACTAAGGATCTGAATAACCTTCGGCAAAAGCTCATGCTCTTCTTTTTGAATCCGAGCATGAAGAGTTTCGGCCGTATCGTCCGGCTTTATTTCTACTACATTCTGGTACAGAATTTCTCCTGTATCTACGCCTTCATCAACAAAATGAACTGTGCAACCAGTCCACATCACACCAGCAGTTAGAGCTTGTTCTACTGCATCCTTGCCTCGGAAGGCTGGAAGCAGGGAAGGGTGGATGTTGATGATACGATTCCGATACGTCTGTACGAAGTCAGACTTGAGAATTCTCATGTACCCAGCTAAGACGATCAAGTCGGGCTCAAACTGGCCAACCTTTTCGGCTAGCTCAGGGTCGGAGTTGCGAATGCTTCTTACTGGGATTTGAACACTTTCTGCCCATTCAAGTCCTGGACAGTTTCTATCGCTGAATACTGCCGCAATCTTTGCATCAAGTGCATTCATCTGGATTGCTCTGTATATTGCTCGTAGGTTGGAGCCCTTTCCAGATACAAATACAACCAATCTGAACTTAGCGCTCATTTTGGATTCACCTTTCTGAAAAATGTTTCAAGCGAATCATCGACACTAAATCGAAATACCCAAATTTGGGCATCATGCAACACTTTTACTCTAAAGGGTCGCTGAATCCGGGGGATATTCATCTCAAATCTTTCCAAGACCAAAACTGGAGGGTGGCCTCGGGTATAAGCTATCTCTTTTCTACAACCAAGTTCATCTTTCCGTGCATGACGCATAGAAATACTTCTATTTTCGGATGTTTTTAGTTTGATGAGATCGCCGACTTGAATCATTTTAGACACTTCTTTACAATATCCCACAATTCTTCTTCTGGAAGGTTTCCAGAAAAAGGACAAACAGGTTTAAAGTCAACCGGTTCAAGAATGGTTGCAAACTCATAAACCTTAGGTCCACGAGAAAGCAATGTAATTGTCGGTTGGGTCATTGGGTTTACTTGATGGAAAACCTCTTTGGGCATATAATAGCCCGAACCTTCGGAGGTATAAAAGCGAGAGACAATCTTCCGCTTCGTTAATCTTCCTTCTGGAATTTCCAGGTCGTCATCCGATGTGCACGAATCATACCTCAGATTTGAGAACTCAGCTTTCGGGTCTTTTTGGGCTTCCTGCCAAATGATGTTTTCGAGGCAACCCTTTAAAACACGAGAGGTGAAGTCATAACGATGATTATGAGGTTGGTCTACAAACGCAGGGAGGTCTTCATGATAAAAATGAAGACGTTCTTCTTCGTTGAGTTTTAACTGAATAAATCCAAGACCAAAGAAGTGAATCATTTGGTGGTTTTCTTTGAGAAAGTCTAAATCAAGATAGTTCTGCATCTTCCCATCCGGTCTTCAAGCCACTTCATGAGAGTGTACTCTCTAAGGAATGATGTAAAGGAGCCTTCCTTACCTTCCATAAGCCAAACGGCTCGGGCTTCGTTTAGATAGGTCTCATCTTGCGCTTTTTGTTGCGCAATAAGGTTCTTGTAAAACTTTCTAACGCCAACCTTTTTGTTGACTAATGGAGAGCGTTGTTTGGCTCTGTCTTTGGTTTTGTGACAACTGTTGCATAATGGCTGAATGTTGAATTTAAGATTGGCACCACCAAGACTCATTGGTACAATGTGGTCAAGTTCAAGCGGGCTCTCTGGTGTGTGTAATGCACCACAACTTGCACAGCTAAAGTCAGTATCAAGTAGAAGAGCATACCAATCAGCAACTTTAAGTCGGCCAAATACGCCAATTCTTTTAGCTCGATTGTTGTGATATCTGATTTTATCGCCTATTGCTTTTACACATCGAGAACAAATTTGGTTATAAGTTGCAGTTTTTGCCCTTTCTTCGCTTATATGGGCATTGCACAACCTACACCTCTGTGTTTCGGCTTCCAAAAACATTCTTTTTTCCGTTGTCAGAAATTAAAGTGCGGCCACTAAAGCGCTGAGCATAAACGCTCCGAGCATGACGAGGCCGAAGCCAACCACACAAAACAGAATGATTGCGATTCCAATCCAAAAGAAACCTTCGGCTACAACCGAAAGAAAATCAAACATACCCACAATCATCCTCGTCATATATTGACGATATCACACCTGAGAACGACTTTCAACCGTTTTCTCATATTCCCGAAGTGGCCAAAGTAATTCTATTGCATCCTTCTCAGTGCAATAACCCAACAAAGACTCATCATCTTTGGCCAATAGAAAACAATACCAACGATGAATTTGGACAAGTCGATAATGGTCCATTAGCATCAATGATTCACCAGGTTCTACCTGATAAGTGACTCCCAGCCCTGGAACAAGTGGATTCTTGAGAAGGGTGCAGGTTTTCTTGGGCGTCCACAAAGTGCCAATGTTTTCTTTCTTTCTAAAAGTCCTGTCGTCATAAGCATGTTCAAATTTCAGCTTCATGCTTCCTCCGCTGGAATAAGAATCTGACAACACTGTTCTTCTTCAGCCCAGCCAAAACTGATTTCATCAGTTCCTTCTTGACGTCGAACAAACATGAACCTGTGGCATCTCTTTTGTTCGATTATTCTGGTGTCACCCATGAACATCAAGATGTCATTTTCGCATGCATGATATACTTTTCGATTGCCGAGACCAGTAATACTGACAGTATAACGAATAAGATCTTCCCAGTCTTCAGCAAGTTTTAACAAATGAGGAAAGTCATTGCCAATTTTTCTGAACATCCAAAGAGAACCAGGCCCAGCTAGAACAATGGGGTTATTCCTGATTTGAGTAATAGGCTTCGGATTGGAGTTGTTATGCAACTGCCAACCGTAGATCACCCATTCATATTCCAACTCTTTAGGCATTATTGATACTTTTTGGCAGGATTTTTGACCTTCATCACGCCATACTCTTCGTCATCGATTGAGTAATAAGCACGACTAATGCCGTAGTTGTACATGACATGCTGGCAAATTTCACACGGTTTGGCCATTCCCATGCCACCAGAAGGCTTGATACGAACAACGTAAAGCTTGGTACCTCGGAGGTCATGCTTGCCACGAGCCTTCAATACTGCATCCATCTCGGCATGAGTGGAAAGGCAGTAATCACGCTCACCCCGAACAAGGTCTGCAAAATGTTCAACAAATCCATTGGTCGACTTCTTGTTATAACCGATGCTAAGAATGTTGCCACCCTTCACAATGATAGCGCAAAGATAATACTCCAACGCCTCATCGAACTCATGGTCGAGAGCAAGCTTTTCTGCGGTCTTTAGATACTTGAGCATTATTGGTCCATTGGTACAAGGGACAATTTAGTTCCTTTGAAGTAATAAATCTTCTCACCCCAAAGAACCTTGTAGAAGTGAAGTGCCTGGAAAGTGATCCAGTTCATATAGGCAAAACTGTCTTTTGTGAACTTTTTGTTCTGCCGAAGTCTAAACGGAGCGGGTTGATGCTCCATTGCTATAATCATAACTACTGATTCCCGAGGAATGTGGACTTCTCCAGCCTTGTCTTCTTCCCGAGCTTCATTGATATGAACGATTAGTGTAGCAATCTTGCCAAAATAATGGCTATAATCCCACTTTAGATCGGAACGTGTTTCCACAAGATAGTTCATTTTTCCGTTAACCTTTTGAAGAGTCGTTCAAACTGGTAATGAAAAATGGTTACTTCAACCAACTCTTCTCCAACAAGAAAGCTGTGAATTCGTTGCGAGCCACTTCTTTTAAAGAAGCCACCTTTAAAGCGACGTCCAGTTGACCTTCCAACCCCAAGAAACAAAAAAGTGGTTGAGTCCGGAAATCGCTTGGTAAAAACTCCATTTTCGGTGAGTACATCGATTTCACTATAAGGAATACCGTCAATATATCCCGGCTTTTCCTGCGGACGCAGAACAAAAAGCTTGCCAACCCGCTCGTCCTCTTCAGGAGACGGAATTTGGTAACCTCGTCGCTTTCCCTTCTTGCCCATACTCTGATTATGGCATATTCGAGAACGGTTTTCAACAGCAATAAAGAAAAACCCCCGCTGGTTTTCGTCCAGCGGGGGAACCCAGGATGCTTACCAAATAGCTACGGGTTTTTACGTTGTTAGGGAAAGAAGGGCAGGCAAAACCTACCCAACGTCTCAAAAGGTAAGAGAATCGTTCTGGCCAAAGTGTGAACCTTGGCGAGCGTTCTTACCTTCTACCCGGTCCTTGATAGCATTAACTAGTTGCTCAACCGAGTCTTGATCCGGAGCAGTCGTCCAGGTTGAGCGCCAAATGTGACCCAGAGCGTTGTACTCACTCGTCGCAAGGAACGGGGACAACTTCCGGTAAGTCGCAGCCATATCGGTCCATCCATCATTGGAGAAACCGTGAAGAACACCAGCTTGGAATGCATCCAAGAGCTTATGGATGTGACGAATCGTGCGCATCATGTTACGCTCGGCTCGGCGCTTCCGACGAGAAGCCTTATCCGCCCTATCGCCTTGGTTTGGGTTTTGCTTATTAGCAGCTCTACTCATAGTATCACCATTTCAGTTATTGGTAAAGGGTTAAAGTGCTGTGGTTCCTTTGCAACCACCTGATAATCCTAACACTGCCACCATACGGTGTAAACAGCAATTTCAATAGAGGTTGTCGATTCTTTTTAGAATATTCATCGGTGCACCCTGACAAAGATAAAACCAAACTTTTTGATCATCTAAAAGCTTAAAGATAATTCGGCCCGTCCATTCTTTTCTCTGAATTTCTGGCCAAACTCCCAAAACCATGTAAATGCCATCACTTGGTGTTATACTTTTTAAACCAACTTCGGTTGTTAGTCGATCATAAAGGAGTGGTTTACGAACTTGATGAAAGACTCGTTCTCTGAACATCACCAGAGAGCCCTCAGGGAACTCATTATTAATAGGTGGAGTCTGCTGCATCTGAATAATTTATCGGCTCTAGATAATCTTCAAAACCTACTACGGTCACCATAAAACAAAGGGAGGAACCCCGTAAGAACGTTACCATCTTTCGTGTCATGGTTGTACCAGGACCGTATTTGAGAAAAAGAGTATCTTGTACTGGCTGCTCCGTGATAAACAGTATTTCGTTCTTTTTTATCTTGACGTGTCTCAGGGTTGTGCGTTGATCTCTTGGGAGTCTTTTTTCATCAGCCCAGTCAATAGGAATTTCGCTAGCTTCAAAATCTGATTTTGCGATTACGAGTTGACCAGGCTGTATATCCACATATACTAAATAGACGTATCCCCGATCACAAGATGCTTGTAATCAATTTCAATAGCAAGTTCAGCTGGACTTGGACGAGCTTTTGCAACAAAGCCGAAATCTACTGCCTGAACTCTTGCGCCCTCAAATGACCAAGTTGAGAGAATTTCGGTCTCTTCATCATTGAGAAAGTCTAGGTAGAATTTCCTAAAACCTTTCTCAGCTGCAAGAAGAATCTTGCCGAAGAGGTTCTCGACATGATCACTATCAAACCCTAAAAGGAGCGGACCCTTTTCTTTATAGCCCATTCCAGGATTGAAAATGAACTTGGGAAGCACAATGCTTTTAGGTTGTATGTCGATATGGTCGCACCTAAGTCTATAATGGTCGGCAAAAATTTGATCGCCTTCCTCAGGTGCTTCAGGAAGTTGGAAAGTTTTTCCACCTTCAATCGGATTGAATACGTTTTCTTCTACGTCGTGTTCGTCAGTCATATGCTCAGTTTGGTTTTGAAAAAACTCAATGGGCAGGCCCAACACCGATGTCAGGCCATTCCCAAACTTAGCATGACGTCTAAAGTGTTTTAAACCCTTGGGTTTCTGGCAAGTGCTCTTGCTGCCTCTTCGTGTGTGGAACCCCAATAGTGGTCTTCACCACGACAAATAGCAGTCAATTTGTTTGCTAAACCACGACCAAGATGACCCATCAAGGACCACCACGCAATAACCACCAACAAAGACCACCAACCCATCGCAACTGCTGCAATCGGCCAAATGATCAAAGCCTGGATGAAGGCAAGCAAGTTTGCGCCTTCGCCCTGTTCAACATGAACATGCTCGTGGATTTGCGTTGGATGTGGTTCGTCTCTATCTTCAGGCCAAAGAGAAATTCTACGATAAAGGATTGCGTGCGCTGTAATAGCAACGCCACCCCAATTGGAACGCTTGTCGAGCCAACTATCTGTCTTAATCTTTGCACGAAGAACGCCAGCTTCCCACTTCAAGGTTCCTTTTTCACCCCAAAGAAGGTAAGCAACGGCGACTACAAGCCAACCAAAAATATCATTAGTAATGCTTGTAACATATAGAACAAGTCTAGCCCATCTCCACTCTGGGAGAATTATACCGGCAACTTTTTCTGTCATTTCTCTATCCAACCAATCTAAAAGTTAGAACATGGTTACCTTGGATTCAGTACCATCGTTCTTTACTTCAATTATGCGGTCGGCCACCTCTTTAATGGGTGTGACGTGAGAAATTACCAGGATTGTTTTGAAATAGCCACGGAGGAAAGTGAGCATTTCCATGCAACTTTGAATGTTTTCTTCATCCAAAGCACCAAATCCTTCGTCGATAATCAAAATGTCGGATTTTGGCAATGACGAAAGATTGATAAGTGCAACTCGGAGTGCAAGGCTTGCAATCGTCTTTTCCATTCCAGAGGCAAGTTCAATAATTCTTCGACTGTGAGTGTCTTCAATGTAAACGTCCATGACGTTTGATTTGATATCAGTCTCAAGAGAAATCTTGAACTCTACAATACCTTCAAGAATCTTGCTCAACTCTTGGTTGATTGCAGGAAGTTGGGACTTCAATACCATTGCTGGAATACCCGTCTTGGAGAAAGCAGCAAGAATTGAATCGTAAATCTTCAACTTCTTGATCAGGGACTTTGTTTCTTCCTCCTCAACCAAAAGCCTCTTCAAAGACTCCTGCTTGCCACCAAGCTCTCTGAGGATTTCTTGCTTCTTTGCTTCAAGTCCGTGAATAGTTTCACGAATCTTATGTAGAGAAGCTTTCTTCCGCTCAAATTCTTTACCTTCGAGTACATCAACGGTCTTCTGAAGCTTGGCCATTTCTTTCTTGGCCTTTTTGATTTCGTTCTTTGTTGTTGTAATCTGAGTGCGAGCGTGATTACGGTGAGTCCGGGCCGATTGTAGATTGGAAGTTAATTCAAACTCTTCTCGGTCCAACTTTCGATACTCTTCGATGGTTTCCTTGATTTTCTTTGCAACATACTCTTCCAGAGTTTTCTCCGTGTTTGCATATTGCTCAGTAAGTTTGGCAACCAACTCTTTCTGAGTCTTGATCTTCTTTTTGTCCCTGTGGCCATCCTTGATGTAATGACAGTCAGGGAACTGATCACCACATGGAACTACCTCAAGCTTCTTAACGTTCTTTTCCTGGTTGGTAAGAACATTTTGCTGCGTGTTGAGTTCATGCTTGATTTCTTGCATTGCAGCCTTTAAAGCTTCAAATGCGTCAAGCTCTTTCTTAAGCTCATCGATATCAATCTTTCGCTTACTGGATTGCGTTGTCTTCAGTTTCTTATTTGTGTCAGCAACCTTTGCCCGATGAGATTCTAGTTCCTCAGTTTTCAGTTGAAGCTTCTCTTCAAGTCCTTTGATTTTGGATTCAAGGTCATTGATTTGAGCAAGATCAACCTCGGCAGCACTCTTCTCATGATGCATGAGCCAAAGCTTGATGTCATCCTTTTGTTCACGGTGCTTTAGAATGCGCTCGGAAAATACCTGAAGGTTGTTCTCCAGCGTTGCAATCTTCTTTCTTGACTTGAAGATTTGATTGACGATGGACTCTGGAGAGAACATGCTACCTTTAGTGTTCAACGCATTGTAGTCATCTTTGCACAAAGAATAGAGCTTTTCGAAGATGTCCAACTCAAGAAATCTTGCGAGAATCTTCTTTCTTTCCGTCGGACCTTCCTTGATGAATTTATCCACAGAGCCCTGTGAAGAAAGAGCAGTCAATAGGAAGTCATTAGACGTACCAATGAGCTTTCGAATCTCTTTGTCGGTGTCATCTCGGCTAATAGAGTTCTGAGACACCTTCTTTTCCATACCATAGTTTTCATCAAACTCAATACGCTGAAAGTTCAAGGTAGTGGTTGTCTTGTCAGGATCGTATTTCTTCGTCTTTCTTTTCGGAATGACTCTCTGACTCTGTCTTTCAATCAGGTAATCGGTCCCGCCAACATTAATGCGGACCTTAGCCTTACAGAACTTCTTGTTTCTGTTGATAATGTGAGCATTCTTCATGGAACCACGGTCAGTCGTGTTGTAGAGCGCATACATGATTGCACCAACAATAGAGGACTTACCGATACGGTTTGGTCCAAAGATTCCAACAACACCTTCTAGTTCGTCGAAAACAATCTTGTTACCTTCTCCGTATCTGAAAATGTTGTCAAACTCTAGAGACTTGATTGACCAGTTACGGTTCTTGGATAAAATGTCAGACTCACGGACCATCAGCTTTGACATGTAGCTACGAATTAGTGAGTCGGCCTCTTCCAGCTGATCAAGATCAAAATGATAGTTTGAAGCGTGTGCTTTGATGTAGTCAAGATAAAGACGCACCACAGCATCTGGATCTTGCCTCAAACCCTTTTTAGAAATCTTCAAAGAATTGGACTCAACATGGTCCATCCGAGAAACTAAATCGAACTTGAAGGTTACTTCCTTGGCCTTACGGGTCTCTCTTAGATCATGGATGAGCTTACGAGCTTCGACCGAAGGAATGGCATGTGAAGATGAAACTCGGAAACGGGTTCCTGGTAAGAATGCCTTTTCACCTCTTCCTTCAATGATCTTTTGGATGGTGTCGTCAACCGAACCTTCCCAGTGAACGGTAACGAATGGACTGTAGTTTTCTAGACTATGGAAGTTAACATCCCAATCATCTGCTGACCGAATATCCCAAATAAGGTAACCCTTTGTTTCGGTTTCGCCGAAGTTCTGCTGGATAAGAGAGCCTGGATATCCCATCCAAGGTTTCTCAACGCCATTTTTATCGGCTCTTCTTGCCAAAAACTGTTGTTTGTGGATATCGCCTAAAAGAGCAAAATCAAACTTGGTGAAATCACCCACTTCGGCTTCGCAGTTTTCCCAGGGAAGCGTCCAGTTGTTGTCCATGACGGATCCAGCTACAGACCCGTGGTAAAGCGCAATGTTGATTGCACCTTCGACCGGCTTTACTCCCGACCAACCTTTTTGGTCAAATGGAGAGAAGGCTCCAATGTAGACATCGTGTTCGGTGATATCTTCAACCTTGTACATGCCTGACTTGCGGAGCAAGTAAGCTTTCGGATGGTTGATTGATTCATGGATTGGTGTGATGATATCTTTACGATACAAGTTCGTAAGGTTACCATCGTGGTTTCCAAGAATTGTGTACGTTGGAGCAATGTCTGCCAGGGAACGGAACATCCATGCAAGTCGCTCAATAATCTCAGGTGTAATACCTTGAGTTTTCGTGTGGAAAGTATCTCCAGTGTTGATGATTAGATCAACATTGAGGCTTCTCAACTGATTGAAAAGTTCCTCAAAGGCTTTGTTATATTCCTTGTGCCTCTGAATGCCTCTCCAGTGAATATCACTAATATGTGCAATTCTCATAAACGTAAAGCTCTTTGGCTTATCTACGAACTGTCTCAAACGATGGAAGCAATTCTTCGTCGAAGATGATAGTCCGTGGTATAAGTCTTAGCAGAATCCAATAGATCGATAAACTCGGATTTCGTTAGGTCACCAACATCCTTGGATTTGTCTCTGTGTTCTACGATTTTAACTGGAATGTCAAACTCCAGAAACCGGTTAGCTAAAGCGAATTGTTTGTCCTGTCCTTCTTTGTCGGGATCAAATGCCAAAATGATCGGCGTTTGGTTTTTGACGATTTTCTGTAAAAGTTCGTATTCGAGCGTTAGCTCCGAACCCAGGACACAAGTAGCATTCTCATTGCATTTCAGTAGATCGAATGGGCCTTCAACAATAGTAAGGGGTTCTTGCCAGTCGATGTTTAGTTCATTGAAAATGATTTCACGACGATTACAAAAAGGATTATTATACTTTCTCTTTGGTTGTCGTCTCCAACTTCTCCCTGTCCAATAGTTTAGTGTACCACTTCGATCGAAAGATGGAATGAGAATTCTATCCTTGCAACCTTCTTTGTAAAAAGTGGTAATACCAAACTTCCAGTACCAGAGTTCTGCTTTAGTTGTTATGCCTCTCTCTTTGAGGTATTCGAGCGCACGTTCTGTATATCTTCTTTGGTAAGAGCTTAAAGAAGATAAACGAGCGTAAGCATCAGCCAGCAAGGTATAACCTGTTGGAAGGACTATTGGTTTATAGACTTGCTTGGCCTCTGCTTCGCTCGCTTTCAATTCCTCGGCATCGAGAAATGAATCTTTATATTCGGCAAGATATTCTGGTGCCCATTTAGCTAACAAACGATAGATGTTACGGTTTTTGTATCCGCATACCCAACAGTGGACCCAAAAATTGTCTGTTCGGATTACAAGTTTTTGTTTTTCATACCGAGGCCCTTTTACAGCTTTGCACATAGGACAGGTCACGGAGATGTTTTTTCCTCCGTTGGATTGTCTGCCCCTATCAAAAGCTCTCTCAATAAAAGAGATAGCTTGACCTTGTGTGAAAAACTTCGAACTCATAAATCAGAAATTAACGACGTTGCACTTGTTCAAACCAGCCAATACAAACTTGTCATCCGTAAGGAGAAAGCAAATAATGGATGGTGTTGCGTCATCGGCAGACTCAATTTTCTCTGCCTCAAGCAATTCCTCGATTTCCTTATCAGTGTAACCCCAATGAAAACTACCTAAAACGATAGCTATTTGACCATTGCCTACACTAATCTTTTTCCCGAGCTTGCCTTCGTTTCCATGGTCTTCAACGATTTTCTCAAAATCGTCACTGGTGATGACCTTTCCATGGACACTGTTAAAGAAGTCTACTGCTCCCTCTTCCGTGTAATGAGTAACCTCAACCTTTCGATCACGATTTCTCACGCCCACACTTTGCAGATAAACGGTCTGACCTGGCTGTGGCAGGTATTGATGCAAATGCTCTTCGATGTCTTTCATGCAGGAGACTCCTTGGTTTCTACCAAGGATACACAGTTAGATTTTACGGCATAAACTGTATTTCCAAGAAGGATAATTCTGTAAACGTGGAGAACTGTTGCAGAACGCCAATAGTCATCAAGATGAATCGTTCCCACGTATAATCCAATAGAACTTGCGTCTATTTTAACTTTTTCAACTGAGTCTCTTCCAGCGGTCCCTGGTCTTAAAGAAAGAAATCTTGTAAACTGATTCAAGATTTCTTGTAAGTAATCCAGGTTAGTTATCTTAAAAGCATCGAGAACACTTCTGTCCGCAATTCTTCCAGGTTTTTTGTTTTCCAGTTTTACTAAAGCACCAGGTTTAGCAAAGTTTTCGAAGCTTTCTGTTGAATCCAACCACATTCTTCACACATAGGTTACGTTATACTCGAAACTTAGCACAACCTCTACTTATCAAAACAACGGAGTCCTCAAATAAATGCGAGCTTTAATCAGAAGAGATGCAAATATCATAGAAATCCCAGATGATTTCGCAAGGCTGGAGAGCATCACGCAAGACGGCTATTTCATCTACAAGATTAAGTACAGAGTCGACCCAGTTAAGGCCGTCCGCTCTCGTACATTCATTACTGCCATCTCAGTAACCAACAGACCTCAGGTTCGTCGTGCAGTAAGAACTTTTGCCAACTTCAACCCGCAGCTTATCAATCGTCGCCTACGTCTCCGTAGAGCTATCACCAAAGATCTTCTTCGTCAAGAGAGTGCAGAACGCATCATTACTCTCTTGAGCGATATCACAAAAAGAATTCCAAATAACAGAACCATTTCGTTGTCTCGTACGAGATTCACTGCGCCTCCTATTCTCAGAACTCGACTGAGGATCAGACCCGCTCTTGTAAGCACTGTACGTTCACAGAACCTTACCATGCCAGTTCTTGATCGTAACACCACAAGACTACCACAAATCGTTCAAAGTGAAACTTTGTCTGATAGAAGGCAAAGCCTTAGACTTCGTTCCAGTAGGCTCGCTGTCGGTTGTCGTCGTGACCCAGCTTCGTTTGTAGGTCAGCGTACAAATGCGATCTCCTCGGCTGTAAGAGGTATCGCAGGAACTCTTTCAAGAAGACCACCTTCAATTCAAAGAACGCTTCGTCTCGGCACTCCGCTTGTTTCTTCTTTACTCAACCAGAGAAACTACTCAAACCAGATTCAGTTGAGAAACTCCGTTTACTTCAACATTCCTCTCAGAGAAGAAGCCACGTGGATTGAAGTTGAAGAAACCCTCCGAGTCCCAATCGGCGACCTCCCTGATGACGAATTCTTCCTTACCTACGAACTCCGTAATAATCGTGAACTCAATGTTCAGACCTTAACAAGGCCAGTTCCGCATAGTGAAAACATTGCAAAGCTTCAAATTCCAACAGAAGCACCAGAAATCGTAGCATTTTCGGTTGGTGCTCTGGGGCGTACCACTTTGAACGTCAAACAGTTGGACAAGAACGCTTCCAAGATTCGCATCTATCGTCGTGAGCTAAACAAGGGCAATCCAACAATTGATGCGCAATATGATTATGTGGGCGAAGTAGACGCTGAATTTGGTGAAGATTTTCAGCGTGTTGATGATTTGTTTGCCTCAACTAACCCAGTTATTTATCGTGCTGTTCCTGTAAACGGTGACGACATCCTAGGAGCAGAGTTCTCCTCAACTGTTGTCGAACAAAAAGGCAGACCTTTCAATGTTGGTAAGTTCAAGAGGCAGCCTTACTTTGCAACACTTGATGCTGACACTCAAGAGAACAGCATTGTTGTAACAATCAGAGATATTGCTCCAGGTCCAATCGCTGTCAAACTTCTAAGAAAAGACCGTACTATCAACGAGCAGAGCTTCTCAACTGTTAGACCTGGTGGTGAAGGTAGTGAAGTTACTCTCATTGAAACTGATTCAAATGCTCCTGTAGTTCTTGAAGATACTGAAGTGAAAGAAGACCGAATCTATGAATACAGAGCTTTGTTTATCTTTGCCGATGGAACTGAGGAATTTGCTGCCAATAACTTGATTGTTGAGTTCTGTCCAGTAGCAGCCAACATTCTTGAGTTGGATGTCAGCGAGCCTGATGTTGAACAATCAGGCGATGAAATTGATGTTACGTTTACTGTTGACAAGAACGTTATCCAAACGCAGGGTGATTTGATCAAGTCATTCCTTGAAGAACAGGGAATCACCACCGAGTTCCAAGACCAACTTCTTGCAAACAGAGATAAGTTGCAGAATCTCTTTGGAGTTCGTGTCACCAGAAGAAACCTAACCACAGGCGAGCTAGAAGACTTTGGGATTATCTCCAGCCCTAACTTCTCGGACAAAACTTTTGGTCGTGTACGCTCCGTTCAGCCCCTTCAAGGAGGCTTTGACTACAAGTACACAATCACTGCTCATGCCCGAGACACAGAAACGCTTTTTGAGACCCTTAGAAAGACTGTGCAAGCAAGAACAAATGTGAGTTACAGCTTTGCTCCTAATCAGTGGAGACACCCAATCACTCTCCTCAGAGGAAATTTGGTTACACCGAGAACATTGACTCGCAACCATGCCAAAAGCACCTTTACATTTGGAAGAGTTGTTGACAACAGAACACTCACGGTTTCCCTAGCAGACATCCAGCCTTCTTTGTTCTCAGGAAAGGTTGTGAGATTCGGTGAAAACCAAACTTTGGTTCAGTGGAAGGTTCAAGGAGACGTAAATAAAATTGACCACTTTATAGTTATTCTTGAAATTTTAGGGATGAGAACAATCGTTGGTAAGTCACACAACATTACCAACTCAAATTACTTTCAATTTGTGGACAAATTGACGAACCAAGAATGCGGCGAGTTGTCCTATTTCATTGTTCCGGTGTTTTTTGATTACAGCCGAGGACCAGAACTAAAAACCAATTCGGTGTTGATTTAATATGGCCATTAGAGTTCGCAGACGAAGAAGAAGTACGAATAGTAGTCGTAGAAGAATTGGACGAGTTAGCGCTCAAGCTGTTCGCACTTCATCCAGAGGTAGAGTAACGGTTAGCGGAACTGGAACTACAACTCAAAGTCGTAGAACTGGTCGAAGTTCCTCTGGACGTGCAACTGTACGTGTCCGTTCGGGCGGCAGTAATACAAGAAGAGCTAGGCGTCGTGGCACTGTACGTGCAGTTACGACCATTAGAACTAGGACAGCCCTGGCTGTTCGTGCTGCTCGCCCTGTTGTAAGGGTTGCTGCCACCCGTGTTCGTGTTCCTTTGACCAGGACCGTTGCAAACTTCCGTCTTCCTCTTCGTGTAAGGATTCCTATCCCTAGGATCCGTTTGCAGATTCCTTTGATTATCAAGCCTCCTCCGCAGAAGTTCTCTGAGGATACGCTTGATGTTTCCGAAACTAAGATTCAGAACAGCAATTTCGTTCCCGTAGAGGCCGATGGCATTTCTACTTTCATTCCTGAGATCTTGCAGATTACCGATTTCTTGCCTGTTTGGGACAGAAACACTAGGTTCAGAAGGTACTTCCAGGACTTTGGTCCCGCTGGTCGTTTGATTGATGTCCAGTACAACACCTTGTTGCTTCGCCGTGAAACCACCAATGACGTTTTGATCAATATGGCTGAAAGTCGTCGAGACAACTCATTTGGTTTCGCTCCACGAAATGCCAAGCAGCGCCAAATCAATTTGCAGATTGATCGATTCGAACAAAACATTGTTGATGAGCTTCGTCGTACTGGAAGAACTGTTCGTTATTATCGTCAGTTTATTACAGCAGCAGAAATCGTGAAGTCACTACTTGACCTGAAGAACATTCCCAAGTCTAATTTTGACCGTCAGTTTTTGACTTTGGAAGACTTCTTCCAGCGACGAATGCAATACAGTGCTGACCAATTCAGAATCTTCTCAGATACAAAGATCATTCAACAGTTGCTTGCTGACTTCAAAGAGATTGCAGAAAACTATTCAACCAACCTTCTTGGTCTTATCGACACCGATAGAGACACAGATGAGGACCCAGTTTTGCTTGACAGGACTTACACCCTCAATGATGGTTTTACATTCTCAATCGACCAAATTCGTTCAACAGATGCTCCAGTAAACGCAAGTGAAAGAGCGTTCTTCAACACCTTCCTGAACTCGTTGCCTGACAATCCAGATGACAGAGTCAAGTTGCTTGTAACTGTATTAAGCAAAGAATACCGTGTGTCAAGAGGACTTGGCATTCCAGGAAATCAGCGTCAGCTAAACGATGTGTTTACTAGCGGTGACACTGGTTCGCCATTTGATAATATTATTGGCTTGGCTGGTAATGACATTTTTGAGAATCCAATCGGACCTGAATCTTTGTTGTCAATGACAACCCTCTCAATTGATGACAATACCTCTGTACTTCCATTTGAAAGAAAGTACGTCGATTCTGAAGAGAATAAGAGAACGTATGTTCCAGGTAGCTCTTTCTTCACAGACACGTTACTTGACATCACTGACAATAACTTCA
The DNA here is from genome assembly GCA_036784835.1 of Phaeophila floridearum. Taxonomy (NCBI): domain Eukaryota; kingdom Viridiplantae; phylum Chlorophyta; class Ulvophyceae; order Ulvales; family Phaeophilaceae; genus Phaeophila; species Phaeophila floridearum. Next base: position 132,829 of record JAYMFU010051006.1, read on the forward strand.
ACACAAAACCATATGAAGACTATGCAAACCAGTTTGCCAGAAAGTTCTCAACCGCAAATGGTTTGATTGACAATCTGTTTAGTTTGAGCAGAGATTCTGCAATCTCACCATCCACAATGAACGATCGATTCTTGTCTTCGTTCAGAAACTCCATCGAGAATATTACTAACATTTCAAGCCTAAACAGAGATCAGGCCATTATTGCCGCAATCTTCAAGCTTGCAAATACCGACAATAATCTAAAAAGCAAACTATTCCAGTTTTGTCTTCTTGTTGGTCTTGGCACCAACAGTTCAACAGATCTCAAGCCTATCTTCAGGCAGCTTGCTTCTGAGCTTAGAACAATCAACAACCTTTCCGAGGTTCGTGTTTCTCGGGGTTCTAACCCAAGCTTGTTTGGTGGGTTGCGCACACTTCGTCCATTTATTGAACGACTTGCAGCAGACATTGAGAACAGAGTTATTGCTCTCACTACGCCAACTCCTCGTTTCAATCTTGGTCTAACGCTTAGAGCCAATCCACAGTTCACGAGACTCAGAACTCCGTTCAGTCAAAGGACTGCATCTGTTTCAGCCTTCTCACGTTTGAGTGTTTCTGCTCTCCGAGTAAACCAGACAACAATTAATGTTGAGCGTTTTGTGATTAGAAGAGTGCTGTTGTCAAACATCGACCCACGTTCTTCTTCTATCTCAAACTTCATCCGTGAGTATGTCAACCTTGTGAATGACTTTGCACAGGCAGCAGCTTACAACGGTGAGACTCGTTATCTTCTTCCAGATCAGTCTGGAAGAACTCGATACAACTTCTTGAGCACTTCCACCCAGCTATTGTTGGCATTTGAAATCCTATCAAGTTATGTTGCAAAATATAGCTTTGCCACCTTCGGACGTTCGCCTTCTATCTTCAACACCTTGATTACTGTAGACGCCCAAAAGAATGACTTTGTTGAAAGCGTCATTGACGATCTTATTGGGGAGAAGTCTGTTCCGCTTGTTGTTCCAGCTTCATACGCCTCAAGGCTCGCCAGAGTAGTTCCAAGGGTTGCTTATGGACGCAATGCAATTGCTGTTACGGCCATCAGAAGGCCAACCTCAGCTGTTAGCACACTTCTTAGACCGACAAGAGTCACAGTTCGCCGGTCTGGTAACTCTACACGCTCTTCTAGCACGACTTCTTTTAATGCAGGTCTCCTAAGTCGTCTAAGAAACACAAACGAAAGAACGCTTATTCAAAATAACCTATCGTCCGCTTTCTTGGGCAACAGATCAATCAGAAGAATCGGCCTAACTCGCTTTACACCAATCTTCTTCAGAAGGATTTCTGTAAACCTTCGAAACACCATGTTTGCGATCAGAAACAAGATTTCCACAGAAGATGCAATCATTGGAAACATCCTCAACATTATGCAAGTATTGAATGAACGAGTTCGTAATGCAAAGAGAAGGATGTTAAACATTTACAACCAAAACACGCTTCAAGCTTTCCTGGAAGAAAACACTCTTGCGGACCTTGAGATTGTCAGAAATCCAACCCAAGTTCGGGCCTCGGCTTTCTCTATTGAAGCATTTGTAAATCGAACCAAGAACTTTGGTCGTGTTGGTCGTAGAAACTTCACCTATTTCCTTGATTCTGAGATCATTCAACCCGAGACTCGTATTGCACTTTACTCTCTCCTGTCCGAAAATCAATATCTTCCACAGAACCAAGCTGATAAAAGAATCAAGGTAGTGTCGGTTGGTGTGCCAGCTGGTTTCTCCAAACAGCTTTCCGATCGAGTAAACCAAGCTGCAATCAATGCAGATACATTCAGGACCAAGCAGATTGACGTTGTATCTGTCAACATCTATAAAAGAGACCAACGCTTTGACGACATTGTCTTCAAGCCAAAGTCATATCTTTTTGATCTAAGCTTGTTCCAAGATGAAGACACGATTGGTGTTACACAACCAAGAGAAAACGAAAGATTTGATAGGCTTGTTGACCGAATCTCAGCACAGGACTATGAGAACATTAATGATTCTTCTTACTCCAGAAGAAGAGTTACCTATCAAGACATCGTAAACAATGAAAAATATAGCTTCTTGGTCAATGATCAAAAGAGAGAGTTGATTCGTAACATCACAATTAGTAGCTTGTTCGAACTTTACATTCGTCTGCTGACCGGTTTGAGAATTGAAGAAGAGACTTTTGTCAAGAATCAGATTAGTCCAGGCTCTACTCTTGATCAAGAGTTCCAGAACATCATTTTCTCATACATTATTGATGTGCTTGGCATTGAGTTGCCACAGAAGCCCATTACAGAGTTGTTGGTTGACCCTGAAGTAGACGAAGAAGCAAAAGATATTCTTAGACTCTTTGTGTTTGGAGACCTTATCTTTGAACCTGAGCGTCTTCGTAACCAGGTTACCAGTCCAAAGCTTTTCGACAGAATTTTCCACATCCCACTCAACACAGAAGAATTTGAAGTTGATGAAGACCTTACCAGAGAAACCGAAAGTGGCAAGTTAGCACTTGAACAATCTTTCGTGCAGGACCGGTTGGTAAGAAGAGGTGACCAAGTCTTCTTTACACCAAAAGATAGAAATGAACTGATCTTTGAAGATTATTTCGTAACTATAGAAAACGTAGTATAAGGATAACCAATGGCTGAATCCCTTCCATCAAAACGCTTTGCGAACGTAGACGTACCTGAAGTAACAAACTTCACGGCCAATTTTGATTACAACTTCTTTCGTCCAGATGAACGAGAGAATGAATCAGGATTGGATTCGCCAAGGTTTATTCAAAAAAGACCAGCAGACACCTTCGACAACTTCTTTATCGATTCAATCAACTTTCAGAGGTTTATTCCAAGGTTTGTTAGGTTTGGCTGGAAACCAACCGTAGATGAACGTCGTGCAGCTTTCAGAAATAATCCTGAACTTGATGCAGTTAGCATCGAAGAAAACTTTGAAAAGATTCACAATGAACAAACGTTCACGACAGACGACTTCACCAACATGTATTTCCAGGACTCTGACTCAGACAGGAAGATTGAGTTCTTTATCAAGAGAATTCTAGAAGAGATCAGACAAAGCCAGGACCCAGAAGAAGATGAGTCTCCATTAGACATCATCAAGTTTTTGCTTACAAAGCTTCGACGAACTAAAACCGGCTCATCAATTGACGCCAAGTTCCTCACTGAGGTATTTCTCAACTTTGCACGTGAAGGTTATCGCTTCTTGGATAGAGATGGCCAGGAAATGATTGTTGACACAGTCATTGAAGAAATCTCCAAAGTTCGTGTTCGCACTCAGATGAACAACAAGACGATTGAAAAGATTCTTAGAACGACTGCTGAGAATAGCCTCAACATCTTCAATGACGAATCTTCGCAATTCCTTCAACAAGCCAAGCAAATTCAAGAGGAGGCAATTGGAAGTAAGAACGCATCATTGATTGATGGTCGTGATTACGATTTTGAAGTGCTTGAGTTCATTGACTTCAGAAAAGTCGACCCAAACACATTTGATTCTACAGTTCAGGTGATTGGTTACGTTGTCGACAAGTTCGAACTAAATGAAAAAGGCGAACTGATTCCAAAAGACCCAATTATCATTGAGAACCCAAGTGCCAACTCAGCAGTTGACCTAAAGGTTCGTTATGGTACTCGCTACGTTTACTCTATTCGTTCCATTGCGTACGTAGAGTTGCAGGTAGAAGACTCTGATACAAACTCAGTTGTTGCGTTGAGCTTCCTGGTCTCGTCGAAGCCAACTGAACAGATCACGGTTCTCACTGAGGAATTCATTCCGCCACCACCTCCGGCAGATTTCAACGTCGACTGGTGTGTTACAAATCAGGCAGCACGTCTCATGTGGAACTTCCCAGTCAACACTCAAAGAGACATCAAACACTTTCAGGTGTTCAGACGCTCATCACTTGACGAGCCTTTCCAACTAATCAAAATGTTTAGTTTTGATGATAGCACCATTAGAACACCTTTAAACGAAACCCCAGACCCAGAATTGGTTGAAGAACTAAGCTCTCCTCAAAGCTATCTTATTGATAGAGAGTTCACGAAAGACACGAGTTTTATTTACACGGTTGCATGTTTGGATGCACATGGATTTTCTTCAAACTATTCTACACAGTTCCAAGTTTCGTTCAACAGATTCACAAACAAGCTCGAAAAGAGATTGGTTTCCCTTCCAGGTGCACCAAAACCTTATCCAAATGCCTTCCTAGAAGAAGACACATTTGTTGATACGATTAGGACATCTGGGGCAAGCAAACTTAAGATTGTATTCAATCCAGAATACTTGAAAGTAACCGATTCGCAAAATAATGATTTGCGCCTACTTAAAACGGACAACGGCTCAGAATATCGATTACAGCTAATAAACATTGATGTTCAGGACCAGCAAGTAGTTAAGATCAAGCTGCAAGACAAAAGGACGACTTCTCAAAAGAATAACGAGTAGTAAGAAGGTATAGAAATGGGATTTCTTCAAGGCGATACTAACAACATCATTCTAGACGCTGTTCTAACGGACAAGGGTCGAGAATTCCTTTCCAGAAATGATGGAAGTTTCTCGATCGTAAAGTTCGCTCCAGGCGATGATGAAGTGGATTACACAATCATTCAAAAGTTTGGGCGAACGGTAGGCAAAGAGAAAATCGAGAAAAACACCCCGGTTTTCGAAGCTCTTACCAATCAAGGGTTAGCACAGAAGTTCCGCCTAGTTTCAGTTTCTAACCCAAGCCTTATTCGTCTCCCAACTCTTGAGTTCAGTGGTGAAGGTGTAGACGCAACCACAAACGTTGTTTCTATTGGTAACACCACCCAGAAGCAGAGAACTCTTACTGTCTCGCAGACCATTCAGGATGAAACCTCGATTGATGTTGAGCTTCGTGACCAGGCATTCATTGTCGAAATGAACAACCAGTTCATTCAGGTTGTAGGTTCATCTCCAGATGACATTGATGGTCAGCAGCGTGCAACCTACATTCTTACTAGAGATGCTGGAGAAACTTCGGTTGGTGGTTCCCGTCTTACGTTCACTCTTGCAACGAAAGCTATCACCGAGTCTCAGTTCCAGATCTTTGGTGCAACGTTCAACAAGAATCTTATCACCACATTCGTCAAGATTTCAGGCGTTCAGTCTGGCGCTGTTCTTGAGTTCGAAGTACAGATCGATAAGAACACATAATTTAGGATTAAGACAACATGGCAACCTTTAAAGAATTTGCAGCAGAAGATATCAAGACCTCCAGGTCTTTCCTCAATCAGTTGGTGGATATCATCAACACCGATATTTCTTCGTCTTCAACAAGACGTTCTTATCAGGTGTTCGTAACTGGTGGTGTTGGTCCAGGTGTTACAAGCTCTCTTTTCCAGACGATCTACGACCAGGATTTCACTCTCCAGACTGCCAACCCTGTATTTGATATGACTTTCGGACTTTCGACGGGATCCGAAGTTGTTCAGAATGCAAACCCAACTATCGACGCAAACGGAAAGTTCTTGTTCCCAGTTGAGTCTCTTATGATGAGAGAAAAGATTGACCTGTACCGTCTTTTCGCTCAGAACCTTCTTGGAGATGCAAATGCAATCTTCACGACTCAGTCTGGTTCAAACGCATTCAACATCAACGAAGCAATGTTCATTTGCTTTAAGCGTTTGTTCTCTCGTGACCAAATCAAGAGAGAGACGTTTGCTATCAAGTATTTCCCTTCGGCTTCTGCTGCTGAAGGTGCAACCGGTCCTAACCTTGACAAAGCTCCTGATGCTGCATCTAAGATTCTTACCGACATTAACTCAACCGTAAACAAGGAGTTCACATTCGGCGGTCAGGTTTCTACCATTGTTGACTCAGCAAACACCAGCAACCCTCTTGGTCTTCTTTTCATCGACAAGGGTGTTCTTGTTCTTGACATTTCTAGAAGCTTCGACCAGGCAGTAGCACTTACCGGTGCAATCGATGCTGTAACCACAACCGGTATTACCAACGTCAGTGCAACACTCGGCGCATTCATGTTGTCAGCTTCTATTGATGACTTTGTAGATCACATGGCGAGCACACGATTCCTTTCTGGAACTGCTGACCAGACAGCTATCACTTTCCAGAACATTACCAACATCAACTCTTCGTTGCTTTTCGCAAGACTTGCTGCTGATGAGTTCAACTATTCCTCCAACCCAACCTACCTTGATTCGGATGGACGAATCGTTGTCATTGATGAAGGCCAGGAAGAAACTCAGCGAAGCTTTACATTTGTAACAAGCATTGGTCTTTACGATGCTTTCGACAACCTCTTGGCAGTTGCTAAGCTTTCCAGACCTGTTCTCAAGGATGACGAGCGAGACATCACTTTCAAAGTCAGACTAGATTACTAATCTCAAAGGTACGTCATTATGGTGTCAATGAGAAGAGTAAGAGGGCAGCCTAAGCTTAAAAAGGAAAAATGTGAGATTTGTGGACTAGCCGAACCTAAAGCGCTAGAAGAACATCACATTATCCCAAGGCACGATCCAAGAAGTCATAACAACAACAATAACCTGGTGATCACTTGTGGTTCTTGTCACAATTTGATTCACTCAGGGGAAGTTGTCGTTATTGGAGTTTATCCCAGCACCGCTGGTCGCTTCGTAATGCACTATCGCAAAGGAGAAGAGCCTCCTTTGGAAGAACAGTTTTGGCTAATCAAAGACAATGACAAAGTAAAAACTCGTTGATGTCTGGGTGAACGCATAAATTATGCACTGTTCTACTTACATTAGGAAAGTAAATGATTACACGACTCACACCCGACAACTTCGAGTTCTTCACACTGGTAACCAACCCAGAAAGAACCTTTGTATCAAGCTCTACGGGGCTCACAGGAGTCGTTAACGTTTTCCCTAGACGCTCGGACTTCGAAAAAGAAGTTCAGCCTCTTTCGCTTTTTAGCGAATCTTTCTATAGAGACCAGAACCTCGACGAACTTCGTCTAAACATTGTTCAATCCACAGCTTCAAACATTAGTGCAAATATTGAAGCATACATGAGTCAAGTCAACGCTCAGCAGCCATCGGTCCGCAAACAGCAAACACAAGAAGTAATTCGATTTACTCCTTCTTTCAGATTTAGCTCAAACACTCTCCGAAAGAACGTCGTCAAAGAAACATTGATGCCGTACTACCGAACGATCTATCCTCGTGCTCAGTTCACCTACGCAAACTATCATTGCTTGAACTTTTTCACGAGCAGTCAGAACCCAACTGGCTCTGCAATTCTTTATCCAAACTCTGCTTCAATAACAACCTTCACTTCACAGTCTGTTTACGAGCTTTCGGGTGCGTTTACATTTGACTTCTGGATGAAGCCAAGATATGTCCAAGATGCTCCTGAGCTTGACTATAAACCAGGAACACTCATGCAACTTACTGGTGCTTATGCTATTTCCTTGCATACTGGTTCCAGGAAAGACATCAACGGATTCCCATCAGGCTTCCGTGTGGCTCTTGCTTTGTCGGAATCTGCAAATATTCCGCCAAGTCAGCTTACCACTGCAAGTCCAGATACTTATTGGACCGAAGACAACGCACTTGACAGAAATCGTTGGCATCATGTGACCTTTAGGTGGGGTGGTCCAAGTTATAACTTTGGTTCAGGTTCTGTTATCGTCGATGGAAAGACAAGTTCTACATTTGTCAGGAATGATGACCTTCTTGTAGGCCGTAGAGATCCTGGTCCAGGCGATCCTTCCGTGCTTGTGATTGGCAACTTCTATGAAGGTGGTAATACATCTTTAGATGCTATGGATCGATTCTTTGCAGCAGATACGGCAACCAGAGAAGGATTGCTACAGCTGAACGGAACGGCTGGAGTGTTTGGTCCAACAAACTTTGAGTTCACGCATCCTTTGAACGCAGAAGTTCATGACATCAAGTTTTATGACAAGTATCTTACGCTGGATACAATCGGTCAGTTGTCAGAGTCTGGTCCGCAATCTCTTGACAATCTCAAATTCTACTTGCCGCCTTTCTATACGACTGAAAGTCCCACAAAACAGTTCTTGAACGGCCTCGGTGGCATCCTCGTGACTCCATTCTTTACCAGAAATGGTGCGACCGAAACTCCGTTTGCGGCTCAGATGGCTTTTGGTGCAGGTGGACATTACGTCAACCTTGACAACTACCTCCGTGACTTCGCTACTGGCTTGTTCCCACGTGTGTGGGAGTTGTCAGGTTCTACTTTCGAACCACCACCAACAACCATTCTCAGTGCTAATGACTTCTTGTATGGAACAGGTTCCGTAAGACAAAGATTGTTCACAGTTTGGCCTTGCGATAACGGACGTTTCTCACCAAACTTTGATTTGCTTGCTCCACTCTCAGGAACAAGCTATGTGGACGATCTAGGTAACAAAGAACTTGGCGTTGTTACGCTAAACAACATCATTACCGAAAGCTTGGTTACAAAGGGCCTAGTGACCTCAGGAACGCTTCTTGATGATTTGCTTGGCGCACAGCCGGATCAAAATCTTCAAGCCCTTCCAGGCGAATCTCTGGCCGTTCTGCACCGTACAAGAGACCCTTCATCGAACCAGATTGTGTTCTTCGACATCTCTAACCTTTATTATGGTAACCGAATCAAGCCTGGAACGTTCAAGTTGGTGGATACGGCTGTAACCTATTCTGGTGGCAAGGTTGGAGTAACGCTCCGTGATGACGAGAATGGCAACCTTTACAGAGCAGACGTAAGTGGTTCACATGCTACTTGGGCATCTGTTGGAAACATTTTCTATGACGAAGGTATTGTGTTGGTTAAACACCCACAATTGTTCTTCCTTGGACAACGTGAGTACGAGGTTAGTTTCCAGGGCGAACAGAATCTACATGTTCTTACAATCAATGCATTTGCTAGAGCTGTTCGTGAAACTTCTTCGTCGAACCCATCTTATATGCCATTTGATTCTACTGGCTCACTTGCAAACGTAACTGACCCACGTGCAGTTTGGATTACCGGTATCAACATTCACGATGATAACCTTAATGTCATCGCTAGAACCAACTTCGCCCAACCAATTTTGAAGAGGTCAGGCGATAAGTTCTTGTTCAAGTTTAAGTTGGACTTCTAGCTCAAGTTTGCTATTTGGTCTTCTCCAACCACCATCGTAGTTTCATCTTCTCTTTGAATCTCATATCGAATCGATGATGAATGAGCAACCCAACGTTTTATGATTGTGCCTTTGGTCCAAGTTTTACTTCTAAGGCCCTCTTGAAAAACAACAACTTCACCTTCGCTGAATTTGAATTGTGTTGGTTTATCAACAACCACTTCATTGAAGTCTTTGATGTATTGTGTGTCTTCAGGGTCTCCATCTGGACCAACCATTGAACTGCCCAAAAGACTAACTAAACCTTCAAGAACAGATTGGTTGATAGCACCAAGGGAACCCGGATTCTCTAAATGTTGCCTAAGCAACATTGCATACCAACCTGCATTGTCTCCTCGGACAAATACTCCGGGCCAATCATCGCCAAAAGCCATGGGGCCGGTCTCTGCTCTTCTATGTTTCTTGTCGCTCATTAGTCTTCCCAACTGCAAAATTGAATAAATGATGCCAAGGTTCGCATCGCCACTATTTCAAAATGACAGCCTAAATATGGTTCTTTGCGATTAGCAAAGTTTTCTTCAATATATCTGACCGCTTGCTCTTTTCGGTTGAACCCCATTGGAGGAGCTACCACCTGAGTCTCAAACTCTTCATCACCTGATGCAGTCACAATGATCACAAAAGGACCCATGACATAATCAGTTATCTTGATGTGGTCGCTGGTCATTCTCTTTTAGTTTAGTAAGGGTTTCAGGATCTGCCCAATAAGTTCCATAAGTTGAAAAAACTTTCACCCTTCGTCTGCCTTCCAGGTAGGGATCAAATACAAATTTGAAAGGATTCTTGTCGACTTCTTCATCTTCAATAACCATAAAAACAGTATCTAATGGAACCTCACCTCTAGGACCCAAATCTATTGTAGATTTTGGATCTCCCTCCTCATCATCTTTCAACATGCTAGGTGGAAACAATTTCATATCAAATGCCTCGTCGACAGACTCATACTTTGTCGAATAAAGCACAGAAAAAAGAGGTTTAAACTTTTCATACCTTAAAGTAAGCAAGGTTCCCTTCCGGAAACGTGTCAGGCCGGAAAGTTTACCCATGTAACGACAAAGCCTAACTAAACTTCTGCCCCATAGCGGCAGTTGAGTTAGAATCCACTGTGAATAAAAAAACCACCACCAAAAAGAGTGATGAGCGCAAAGTATTGTCATTCCAATACCAAACATACCATAAAGAGCAAAAGCTAATTTGGCGTAAAGTCCGGCTTTGGTTTTTTCGAACTCATACCAACGTTTAAGAAGTTTATCCCGCTTTTCTTTAAAATTCATTTACCATCCAATAAATTCAAGGTAAATCTTAGTGTCTTTTCGTCCGCTGATATCATAAAGAATGACAAACTGCCACCCAAACAAGCCAAGAAGCTTGTTTAGTCGTCTAACCTTGACTCTAGGCGTTTGCATTCTTCCTTCAATCGTCTTTAGTAGAAACCTCATGGTTCTTAAGAAGGTTTGATGAAGATTGGATTTTGTCTCCAAGTCCATCAACCAACTGAATACCTAGTCGGTCACAGACCGCTGACTCAGGGATTTCCGTGGTCAATCTGTCACCACCGTTAGCAAAAATATCTGGATGTACGGCTTCCAAAGACTTGCAGACGCTCCGGTCTTTATCAATTGATAGAAAAACTTCGTCAACCCATTTAATTGAACTGACGATAAGGCACCGCTCTTCTTCCTCTTGAAAGAATTTGCTTCCCTTTAGAGCACGCTGGTGGTCGTTGTTGACAATAACAACAAGATAATCGCCAAGCTCTTTAGCTCGTTGAAGCAATTCAAGGTGACCCTTGTGAATGGGATTGAAATATCCAGACACTGCTACTTTTACCATATAAACCTCAAAAGAAATGACAGTCCGTAAGCGGGGTTCTGTTCTATGTCTACATTCATCTAAGCACCCACCCGGCCTTCATAGTGCTGCTCACCCACTCGGCCTGTTCGGCTTGCACGCATTGTGGTTTAAACGATTTCTCTCCCACAAGGAGCAGTTGTGCCCCGACTTTCCTCCAGGAATTTCCCAGCGTAGACTCGACTGTCAAAATTATTCAGTTTTATGCGGACAAATTCCACCATTATGTTTCTTACCACAATTGCAATTGTAACATAAAATTTGAAACATTGGAGGAAAATTATTTTTTATGATCCACAAATATAATCCACGTCCACTTGAGGACGATTTTCCAATATTTTTTCTATGTTCAGATCCGTTGTTACTAACATGATCTATGGTAAGAAATTTTTTAATGGTCTCACCACAACAATTGCAAACATAACCTCCATATGCATTATATACCTTATCTTTTAAGTCTTGTGTTTTGGCGTTGAGTTTCTCACGACATAAATTACATGTTTTTCTTTTGGGCGGTGGAGTGTTTTTTCCACAACGTGAACACAAACCACTGGCAATCCATTCACTTCTTCTATTCTTAATAGAGTTTCTTGTTTTTGTTGAATTGCCTTTCCAGTATGCTTGTTTATGTCTTTCTCTTCTTTTATCTCTGCAATCCAAACATTCTGTTTTATTAACAAGTTTCTTTTGGCCGCAGATTCCACAAAGACCTTTTTCAATTCGATTTTGCTTTCTTTTCTTGTTTCTCTCAACTCGATTCATAATCCTAAATATGGAGGAATGGATTATTTTCGACCTTCCTCAGATCCCTAAAAGGGGTACTGCGTACGCTCGACACCATCACTAAATCTTAGTCGTCTTTCCAAAATATGGTCATTACACACATGTAAAGAAAAGCTGGAACTGCAACAATCAATGCGCAAACAAGAAAAAATCCACCGATAAGTTCAAGAGCGCTCATCTTCGTTGCCTAGTTTTCCTTCTTCTAACCTCTTACTTTGATAGTTGTGAATCCACATGGCAACCGCAAAAAAAGGTGCTATCAACAGGGTAAACACCCAAAATATTACGGCTCTAATAGGATTTTTCTTTATATTTGGAACGTTTGTTAACCAACCCATTTATCTTCCATTGCTCAATGTGTGGAGATTTGAAGCGACACTATCAATGGCTTGTTCGGGACTAGTTGCCCATACTCTAATCTCCATAATTTTAGTTTGAACGTTTTCAGGATTGCCAGGTGACCACCATTGATTATGTCTCGGATCATTCGGATCAGCCTCGGGCGGGAGGTGAAGCTCTGCAACTGCAACCGGTAAAGTGATCACATAAAGCTTTTGACCGCTTCTAGTCTTTGAACCAATTTGGGTCATTCAGCTCTACCATAGTCATCAGAAAATCGTTCAATGTCTTCTTCGTCACAGATTCCAATCTGGACTTCAATAAGAACAAGACTGGAAATTGCTTCCAGTCTGTGTTTTTGGAGTGTTCTCACATGGACATATGACCCAACATTAATTTCTTTTTGGGCAAGCTTGTCACAATCTGGCGGTCCATCTTCAAGAGTAACCACTCCTCGACCCTTTACCACAATCCAATGTTCTTCACGGTTGTGGTGTCTTTGTAGACTTAGTCTGTTTCCAGGTTCAACTTCAATTCGCTTGACTTTGAATCCTCGTTCTCTTCCGAGAGACTCACGTTCGTCGAGGTTTGCGAAGCTTCCCCAAGGTCGCCTTTCTGTCTTTTGTTCTTCCATGCTCGATATCCCCACCATCCTAGTAAGCCTATCATGATTGGCCATGGAAGTAAAGCCCAGGAAGCCCACTTTAGGGCTGCGACTTCAGACAAACCAAACTTCATTAACCACTCAGTGAGTCCTATTTTTGCAAATAGTTTCTTGACACTAAATTTGGCTAGAAGTGTTTTCACCGTTGGTTTCTATGGTTAGTCTACCTCTAAATATAATCTCTTGTTTTCCGTTTTCAGACAACCTTGACAAAATTTCTTTTACCGATTTTAATTGTTGAATCTGGTTCTGGAAAAAACAGTGGATCGACCACCTTTTCTCCATTTACAGATACGCCACCATGTTGGATCAATTTACGAGCTTTGTTGTTGCTCGTATCTCGGACCATCGCCACAATCTTCAACAAAAAGTCTGCGCCAACCTCCGGTATTTCATCGGGAAGTTCCTTACGTTGAACCAGAGATTCAAAATGAGCCTTGGCTTCGTCAGCTTTGATAGCATCATGAAACTGTCTAACAATGTCCCAAGCAAGAAGCTTTTTCTTTACCATAGGATGTCCTGGAACATCAACAATATCAGTGAGAAGCTCAACCCACTCATCCGTAACATCGTCTGGAATGGACATAACCTTTCCAAACATGTTTTCTGGAGACTCATCCAGCCAAATGGTGTTACCAAACGACTTGCTCATCTTCCGGCCATCCGTACCTCGGATAATCGGCGTCATAATGCAAACTTCTGCCTTCTGGCCTTCAGACTCTTGAAGAGACCGAGCCACCTGGAAGTTAAACAACTGATCAGTGCCGCCGATTTCAACGTCTGAATCAAGTTCCACAGAATCCCAGCCCTGCAAAAGAGGAACCAAAAACTCATGGAGCGAGATAGGCTGTCCAGCCTCATGGCGCTTACGGAAACCATCTCTTGCAAGCATGTTCGCAACAGTGAACTTACTCACAAGATTGGACAAGAAGAAAGGAATAGACATTTCTTCCACGAATTCATGGTTTCGATGAACCTTGAATCCTGGAAGCAATACCTTGCTTGCTTGTTCTAGCAGCTTCTCTGCGTTCTGTTTTACTTCCTCTTCGGAGAGGATGGGTCGTGTTTTATCCTGACCACTTGGATCACCAAGTTGGGCTGTAAGAGTTCCAAGAATGAGATCAAGGTGGTGACCTTGTTCTTGAAGCTTTCTACAGACTCTAAGAGGAACAAAATGACCTAGATGAAGACGATCTCTCGTCGGGTCAATACCAAATTTTACCTTTAGTGGCTTTACTGCTTTGCGAACAAAGCTTTCTGCTCGTTCAGGAAAACAGGTAAAGACACCTCCACTGCAAATCACTCATTTTCTTCTCCTGCGCTTAGTCGTTCAAACTGAGAGTATAGTTCCCCATTTGTTTTATTGATGATTTGGGGAACGCTCAAGAGGGGTTTCTCGAAAAAGAACTTGTTGAACAATCCAAACATCGCCCAACGTGCTCCATTGTCTCGGCTGTAAAGCCTCTTCATATGTGTTACCACAGAAGGTACCGGCAAATAAACCATTTTTACAGAATGTTCGCCGAAATAATCTCGAATTGCTGTCCTATGACGCTGGAAATACAGGGCTTGTGCAACAACAAGCGGCTTTCGATCATCGTATCTCTGGTCAATAGCAGGAATCAGATGATTGTGAACGTAATCGTCGATGATTTCCGGAGTGAGTGGCTTGAAATTAACAACTCTTTCGGCCATTTCTGCCGGAACCACAAGGTCCCCATCGAAAAACTCGCAGTCAAGAAAATCTGCTAGACGTTCACCGACATAATTCTTGCCAATGCCCATCTCTCCAAAGAGAACATAAAGCATACGAACTCCAAAGCTAAAATTTAGCCATTTGATTCAATCTTGTGTGACTTTAGTGGATATCCACAGTGGCCACAATGACTTGGAATATTACAAGTGGTTGCCGTACGCTTGCCGCAATACGGACACTTGTGATCTCCATGCATGCACCGAATAAGGTGAACCTCAGCTACATCGACCTTGTCATCTTTTTTAGCCATGATACCTTACTCGGTAAAAGTTGGCGTCCCCGGTAGGACTCGAACCTACAACCTTGAGCTTAGGAGGCTCCTGCGCTTCCAGTTGCGCCACGAGGACATATACTCAATGTAACACACTGAGCTTGTTGTGTAAACCTTAAAAGGTTCCTGTCATCAAAACGATAACAATCATGAGGCAGAGTGCAAATACTCCAAGCCCGATAAGCTGTACTCTCTTATACCACTTTTCACCCTTTGAGTTTTTCCAGTCCTTTTTAAAGTGACCGATAGCCACCTGTACAGGCATCGAAAGAATCAAAAGTGGGAGAAGAATGGTTACGATCCAACTTAATACTGCAATTGCGATTTCCATGTTATTTACCTACGCTTGTGGGCATAAGTATGGTCATCAAGCAAGTCTTTGGCTGGCTCTTTCTGCTCTTTCTTTGTTAGAACCAATCTTTTCATAAAGCTCTTCTGGTGAAAATCCCTCATGTAGTTCTACACCACCGAGATATTCTTCAGCCATCAGATGACACTTGTCCTTGCAGAGAGAAATACCGTTTTCTTTGACATAACCGCCATTTGGCATTTCTTCACGAGGAGTCACGTGATGAGCATCCAGAGTTGCTTCAGGATTATCTTTGTCAGCTTTTAACCCACAGGTTACGCACTGATATCGATCACGGCCGAAAACGGCGGACCGGAAGTCTTTTCTTATCTTTTTCTTCTTTTGGCTCATGATTGAAAACCACACTAAAGGCAAAAACTGCCAACTCCCACGTAACCTTACACGCTACCACAAAAAAGATAAAGCCGTAGAACATCAAAACTAACGTACCAACAGCAATAGTGAAAAGAGAGAAGAACGCTATCAAGCAGATTCGCTCAATCAACGTCTCTTCTCTCTCCGGTTTTTTCACTCATATAAATAGGCTATCCGACCTGCTGAATAACTCCAGTAAGCTCAAAAGGCTCCATGAGAGGCTCCCACTCCGTGAGTTTGTTGCTCAAGAAAGGCTTGCCACCAGCAGCACGGTTGACTGCAATGGTCACATGAGGCTTGTCGTTCTTGCTAGGAACGTCTGAACGGACGCCTACGGCCATAACCTTTTCATCAGAGGCCAGAGATACCACAGACAACTTTCCAAGCGTACCGAGCAAATCAGGATTTGCAGGACCCTTTGTGATCGGACCCATGTTGATCGTCATGTGATGAGCAATTACTTCCCAATCAGACGGAACCCTTCCCGTCAGCTTTTCCAAAAGCTTCTTCTTACTCTGCTTGTCTAGAACCAGTGCAGTGTACATTTTACTTGTCTTTCTCTTCCCACTGAACCTTCTTGAAGATCTCAGAAAGCCGCACTTCACCCATGGTGCCCACTCGGTTACCAGAGGGGTAAAAATTCCATATTGTAGAGGAACCCCGAACTTGGAAGTTGGTTCCGGTCTTACCTTCCTTGAGAGTAAGAATATAATCCCAGTGATCCTTCTTTTCCCAAGAAACTAACTCCCATTGAGGCTTTGTAAGTCCTTTTGAGGCACCAACAAAAATGGTGGAGACAGCGAATCCAATGCAAAGAACCACCACTAAAAACAAAAAAATCAGAAGTCCATTCATGATGTGTTCCACTATATCACATGACACTACAGATGTGAACCTGTTTTTTCTAAAATCGATTGTGTTATGGTTGTATTATGTCTGAAGAAGAAAAAGCTGGCGTGTCGAATGCTTTGGAAAGATGGCGACAAAAACGTCATAAAAAGGATTTACCTGCCAATTTCCAGAAAACCAAAGCAATTAGGACGATACCGTTCTACAAATTGAAGTTTTCTGCGAAGCTTCAAGGCAAGCTTTTCCGTGTCAAAAATCCTCAAAGAGATCCTTATGCAGCCTATCTTATTGGGGTTGAAATCAATTATGTCCCGCTAAACTTCTACAAGCGAGATCTAAACAGACTCGGCACTTACGCACAAAAAACAATACCCGTAGGCGAGAATGTTTTCGCTACAGGTAGAGTTGCCGACTTTATCGATCGCAAGGAACGACAAGAACAAAATGCCATCGAAGTCTTAACAACTCGTGGCATTGGATTTTTGTTTTGGCGTGATTTAGAGTTATTGCGGCCGTCAGTTCACGGATGACTTTTCGCCATCATCTGCAAGCGTAGCCTGCATCTGCTGCTGTAGCTCTTCTGCTTTTCTTGTAAGCTCCTCAATCTGAGCATTGTATGCATTGACGTATCCCTCGGTTGGGTACACTGCATTGTCTACAAGCTCAAGACGAATAGCACGCATATGGTCAACAATGTTGGTGCCTGTCAAGATGGAAAGCTGAACAAGCTCTCTTACAAGAGCAATTGCGTCATCGCTAAGTCGTAGTTCTTTCTTTTCTTCGCTCATTTGATACCTCTAGTAACAAAGAAAGCATGAATAAAAGAACCGACGTTGTGCAACTTCAGGCGAATATTTTCGTTAGCTAAGACGTTCTATATCTAGCCAAAATCTGGTGTTCTCGAAACCTGGAATACCTATTGAGCCGGCCTTTGCCATTTTGGGCAGTAAATGTTTTGCTTTATTGTGCACATCCACAATCAACGCATCGTGCAAAACAAACAACGGACGTACATAGGACAGCCCACCTGCCTTGATGAGTCTCTCAATAATGTTGGAAAATCCACTCAATGCTACATCGACCGCTGTTGACTGAATGAAGTAGTTAACAAGCACATATGGTTGCACGGCTTCACCGAAGATTGGTCGGCCATACTTGTTGTAGATGAACTTGCCTCCATTAGCTTGGTATTCTTCATACAACTTATTGCGGAGGTCTTCCACGCCAAAGTGTTCTTTGATTGAGTTTACAAAGTCTTCTGGATAACCGATCTTGCCTCGTAGTTGACGAACCAATTCATCATCTCCAGCACCGTAAATCATAGAAATGATCACGGTCTTGATCAGTTGCCGATTTACGTCTTCATCAAGCCCCATTTCTTCTGCTACAAACATGTAAAGGTCTTGAGGTGCTTTCAAACTGTCTTCTTTGAGAGAAAGCAAGATACGAGGCTCTAGAGACTTAAAGTCAATGTAATACACTCCACCATCTTCGCCCCACTTGGACGTCAAAACCTGACGATAATCCTTTCTGAGGTTTAGGATTCCCGGACCTTCCTTGATTGTAAGCCTTCCAGTTACCGCAGAAAAACGATCGTATTTGATCCTTGATGCGTAATACACACCTTTATGTTGCGCAGCTGGTGCAAAAGTCTGAAGCATTGTTTTGCTTGATGATTCATTGCCGTCGGCAACGAAATCCTCGTACTTCTTTATGTCAATCGCTGTACGAGCCAACGACTTGAAAACAACATTGTGTCGCTTGAAGGTGTTGAAGTAATACCTCAAGTCAAGACTTGAATAGTCTTCCCAAAGATTGAAAATCAGAGACTCAATCTCTTTTTTGTAGACCCCAGGAGGCATAACCTTCTTCCATGGAAAGTCCCTTGGGAATCTGAACCCTTCTTCATTTGACGGGTTTAGAACCTTCTCATATGCTCGCTTGAACTTCCCAGGTGGGAAGTTGCGATAAGGTCTACGATAAAGTCTAGTAAGCTCCCAATAGTCAGAGCTTGGAACAACTATCTTCTTTTCTGATGTTTTTCCTACGAACGTAGAACGACGTTTCTCGAACTCGGTCGGACTCTTGACCAGAAGATCGAAGTTCTTTATACCAAGGAAATGTCGTTGTAGTAGGAACTCCACCTATACAGATTACGTAAACGGGTTTTCTGTTTAAACCTTTAGTTTATTGGGCACCACTTCTTCGAACATCCAATGCGAATCAGACCTCACGTGGTTAGCACGCACATACTTGGCTACAGATTTCCCAAAATCCTCGTAAGCGAACGAATCAAAAAGTCTGATGACATACCCCTCCGATTCTTGCTCGCCTTTCTGGGGCTTCCAGGATGCCCTAATGGCCTTCTCGTCATAGACACCAGACCACAAGACGGGAACTGGAATGATTTCTAGAAGTTCGCACCACTCAAGTGTGGTATCCCAATCTAGGCAGACGTTTTCTTCGTCCCAGATCGAGAAACAGAGGAAATAGGAGTCGAGTTCTTGATAGGGAATTGAATGTCGGGCAAAGAGATTTTCTCCACAGATTCGCCACCCTTCGGGTATGTGATGTGATAGCTGCCCTTGGAGGGCTTTGACCCATCCCCTACTCGGATGATGCGCCGAGGACGTTGATCTTGCGTGGGTGTGATTTCTATATATGGTTGTGTTTTCGCCATCCATCTTCTCCGTTACTACTACTTTTTTGCCGACAAATTCATCCATCGACCCCAGGATTTTATCATCCTTGGTCCCCCCTGGGCTCCAGGGGCAATGAAGAGTTCTCGGATATTTGTAAAACATGACTCGTCCTACATGACAGAGCTTAGTGTAGCATGGAGAAAATGAAAATCAACCCAGGAGTTGTTTTACAGCATTCTTGGCATCTTCAGCTGTTTGGAAGATTTTATCCCGTGCTGCCATTGCCATTTCCGTATCAGCCTTATTGAATTTCTTATTATTCAAGACTTTGTCCATTTTCCCAATAAAATTCTGGGAAATGCTTGAGATAAGCTCATCAGCAGAGTTATACTGAAGCATTTGCCCATCCAAAACCCCTGCTTTCTCAAGAGCAACTGCTAGCGAACGAATTCCAGCTGCGATACTTTCAATTGAAAGATTATCAACATTAATACCGGGAATTTGTGCTACAATTGCTTCTCCTCTGCTTTCACCATATTTTGTCTTAACAAGGAAGTCAACAATATCTTGGAATAAGTTATCGAACTGGAGAGACGCAACCTGTTCTTCTGTGTCCTTGCGGAGCTTGTAGGGAACCAAAACGCCATTTCGGAGCTTTGCTCTTGCGCCTCTGTCTCCAATGCTAAGCATCAAAGCTTCGGCCAAGGCTGCATAGAGGCCGCCCGAAACAAATCCTTTGATGTTACGAATGGGAGTGAAACGAGACTTTGCCCAATCGGCGTATTGTTTGTGCGTTACAACAAAGTCGATTTGAACATATTTTTCAGGTTCTACCTCAGCAATGACAACTGCTGTAGTGCCACCATCTCCTTTAGAATCACCAACATCAACGCCGTCTGGCTTTGCCTCTCGGAAGAATTCAAACAACTTCTTGTTGTAGAATTTGGTTGAGGTTACTTCGTTTTTCCTGTCGTCTTCGGTGGACTCAAGGATTGGGTATTCAATCAGATAGTCAATGTCGCCATAAATCTTATCTGGTTCTTCTTCGATATCTTTTTCGTAGTAGATGCCAGAACCAACTGGCCTGATTGGATTCAATCCTGGGATTTCTGGATGTTTGTTAGCAAGCCATGCATTGAAACTGGTAAGAAGATTCTTGGTGAACTGGTCTGCACTTTTGACCAATAACGGTGTTAGACGAACATCCTGTGTTTTCAGTGACGTCCAACCACCTTCGTTCAAGATTCGTTGAACCTCATGAGCAATAATCTCTTGCAGTTGTTCCAGTTTCATCTCTTCGATAAATAGGAAACGAAGTTCATATTTGGTCAAGTATTGATATTTACCAGTATGGCAATCGATATCAAAAGCTTGACCGTCAAAGATCATCTCAATGATGAAATTTGGGATGAAGACAAAAAGCTCAAGCCTGAAATCCGAGAAAGACTTCTCACAATCGCTGAGGACTTCTATGAAGATCTTGACATCCCTTGGGCAGAGCTTGAAGATATCCGTTTCACAGGTTCGCTAGCAAACTATAACTGGTCAAAATACAGTGACATTGACCTGCATCTCGTGCTTGACTACAGTTTGGTTGATGAAAACCTAGACCTCGTTGAGTCCTACTTTACCGCACGAAAAAATCTATGGAATGACTATCATGATATTACAATACATGGATTCGATATCGAGGTTTACGTGGAAGACTCCAAAGGTGAACACCATTCTTCAGGTGTCTACTCGGTACTTCTTGACGACTGGGTTACCGAACCAGAACCGCAGAAGCCATGCATTGACAAAAAGGCCATTACGCAGAAGGCCAAAGTCATCATGCGACTCATTGATGATCTTGTTGTCGACAAGCTTCAAGAAAAAGACTATGAAGGTACAATCAAAGCAGCCGAGCTTATGTCGGACAAAATCAAGAAGATGAGGAAGTCAGGTCTTGAGTCTGGTGGCGAATATTCGGTTGAGAACTTGACATTCAAGATTCTACGAAGAAATGGAACGCTTGATAAGCTCTACACTTCTAAGCTCGACGCATATGATAGAATGATGACGATTGAATAATCGTAATATGGTCAAGCTTTCTCTTAGCTTCGTCAAAGTTTAAACACGCCTCAAACCCATCGACTGGGTAATAATACTCTTGTTGTTTACAAGTTCCACCAATCAACTTGATTAATACAAGGTCTTCACTGAAGATGTTGATTGATTCGACATAAAAAATAGGCGGAGGTTCTTCCTCGACGCCAATGTCATTGCCGTAGATTTCTACGTACATCCCCTGTTCTTCATCACCACGGTCAGTGTTGAATACCCATAGATCTTCAAAAGCATAATCAAGTAGAATAACGGCACCGGGGCCAAAGCCTCTATCCTGGAGATATTCCAGGGATTTTTCATACCAGGGCTTATACGAGCGTTTGAGCTGTTGATTCATGGAAAAGCTCTTTCATTTGTTCGGCAATGCCCGGCCTCCGCATCCCAGGTGAAAGAGGAAAATAAACAAACCTATCATCAACAAGACACTTCATCCAATAAAGCCAACGTTTTCTACCTTTGACAGTGTCGACCCAATGTAGAAGCTGATGTTCCATAAACATGAATGGTGTGAAAGGTTCTGTTTCTACAATACATTCGTTTCTCTTCAGACCTCTTTTTCCAAGCCAATTAGGGTCTTCCATGTTTCCGAAGGCCCAATTAATTGCATTCATGGAATGATAAAGTTTGCCCTGTTTGAGTCCCAGGTAAAGAATGAATTGCTCCACTGCCTCCCTTTCTTTCTGTTTGGGAGGTTGTGTGTAGGGTTTTATTTCCGCAAAAACCTGGTCAAGAGTTTTCATCATTCTTCTTCGTCGTAATCCTCATAACGAACAATGAACACTCGACCATAGTGGGTTTTTCTTTCTGTCCAAGAACTCATCCACATGCTCTTCTTGACTTCAGTCCTAACCCAACCTTCACTATCGTCGGCTTCAACTACGTTGTCAATCAACTTGCCATCAAGTTCAACTTTGTAATTTTTGAACTTGGGATCATCAGCTTTATACCTCATCTACTTCTCCAGTATATTCCCAGTATTTAGTCCAATCAAATGTTACGGGAACAAGCTTTCTTGTGTGTGGTTG
Source organism: Phaeophila floridearum (assembly GCA_036784835.1). Taxonomy (NCBI): domain Eukaryota; kingdom Viridiplantae; phylum Chlorophyta; class Ulvophyceae; order Ulvales; family Phaeophilaceae; genus Phaeophila; species Phaeophila floridearum. Next base: position 154,983 of record JAYMFU010051006.1, read on the forward strand.
TGGCACCTCTTCATACCATCTTAGATGCACTCTTTCACCATCAACCATGAAATGAAACAACCAAAGCTCTATATCTTGTCCTTTGGTCCATTGTGGTCCATCAAGACACACCTTCTCTGCGAAAACAAAAAAGGCAATAGAACCTGGTTGCATTACTCCATAACGATCAAAAGGCCATTCAGAGATAGTTTTTAGTAGCTTTCCAGGAATTGGCAGACAGATATTCTCACTTTTTACCGTGTCCGTTCTCCATTTCCACATACAAATAAATGTAATAACATTCTACACTATTGGATTTCCGTTTTCCCCTAGTTTAAGTTCTCTCCAGAAATCAAGCCAATTGTTGAGTGCTCGACCTTGTGGGACAAAAATTTCATGAGTTTCCCACAAGTATTGAACTTTCTCACCTTTATGGTAAAAAGTGAGCCTCCATTGATCGTGAGTTTCAAACCTGGCTTGGCGAATAAATTCTGCTTTTACAAGCATCACAATATCTCCAGGACTCATTTTATGCCATTCAGGTACGGACTGAAGTGTATGCCTGAGCCAAGGAGTCAATGCTTGAATTTTCCGCCCATTAACACAAACCAAAGGAATGCCAATAGGCGGAAGTGATACTCTGTGTGTTGCTGGCTTGGATGTCATCCAAACCTTTTACAATGTTCATGCCAAAAATCAAGCCAAGCTTTTGGCGTTACTCCTCTAAAACAAAGAGCAATTCTGTCTTGTAGAGGCAGATCCTTCACATATTGAGCAAAATTAACAAGTCTTTCTGCACGCATGGCTTCAGCACAATCCATACAAACCCATAGGTCTGCACCCGGACGAGTGTAATAACCACCGATCTGAACCTTGGCAGACATTTTCACACCACAACAAGGACAAAACTCGCCCTCGCCAGGAATGTCATTGATTCCTCGGTCCTGAAGCTCTTGCCTAATTTCTTCGGCAAACTTGTCTGCTAGTTTTTGGATAAAAGGTTTAGCCATCATTCCTCCTCAGGCTCTTGATACTTTCGAAGCCATTTGTTCCATTTCTTTTCTAGTTTGCCATTGAGTTTAAAAGCAACCAAAAACTTCACGGGATGGTATTTGGATTCGTCTTTACCTTGAAGAAAAAAGAATCGCTCACTAAATGGAAGCGGTTCTTTGTTGAACCCTCGATAAATTTCTAACTGCCCTCTGTCCAGATCAAGAACATAACACCATTCACAAAACAAAGAGTCCGCAGCAAATTCCAAGTATCTTTCACCCATTTCTGGGTTTTTGGTGCTTTGAATATATTCTAAAAGTTTGCCTCCACCCAAGTTTCGATCAAGATGGGAATTCGCAACCTGAAATGCCTGTTCTATATCCATCGTGACAAATCCGGAATCATCAGCACCACAGGCTTTCCAGCGATTTTTGACTTCCTCATCTGATACTTCAACAATTTGGTCAACACGCTTAGCAAACTTTTTAGGCTTGTAGATGTTGACCAAAAAGTCGATGATGGACTGACCTTGGCCACTAGGATAACCATCCCATTGACAATACTTTGCTACTTTATATTCGCCGTCTTTGAAGACGCATGTTAGGTTCCTAGTGCCCATTGCCTATTCCTCCACAACAAGATGACGATTAATGTAATCACGGTCCTGTGAGAACACTGGAATTTCGTCATCAACAGCCCATCTCATTCGAGATACTTTGACACCCTTTGGAGTGACAAACTCATCAGGAACCCGAACAACGCACCTTCCTCGCTTGAATGAAGTTGGTTCATTGTTCCAATTGCGTCCCTTTTGGAAAGTCATCTCCTGTAACTGGGAGCCGTTCTTGAGGTGGCATTCCTTGTGAGAATACAGAGCCCGAGCAAGCATCTGGATAGAGTTGCGAGTTGCATCTTGCTGCCGCCAAATGAAGTAATTGCAGACATCGTTCTCAGGAACAATGAACGCACGAGAATCAAAAATGGCGGGCTTGATGTAGTCCCAAATCAAGTGCGACTTTTCGGTGAACGTAGCCGAAGCAATTCCAGCAGAAACCGAAACCATCTTGATTAGCTCGTTGTTGAACCAACCCTGTGAGGTTAGCTTCTTGTAGCCGTGCACAAGAATAGAAATCTCATCGGATTGCACGTACGCCACCTGTGCTCCCTGAATTTCATCACAGAGCTTGAGAGCAACCAAGTTCATAACTTGCTCTAGGTTTTTATCGTAGGCAACACCTTCACCCTTTTTGAGACCTTTGGTGTAAGTGTGGAAAGCTTTGCCATCCACACGGATAATGATCGGAAGTCGACCAGGAAGTACGCTTTTTGAAGCGGCTTCATAGCCTTTCATTCGATCGCCTAGTGATGTCTTATCAGTCATTTTATTTTCCCAGTAAAAAGGATCTTTAATCGAGTTACAAAGCCTTGAATGTAGTCTTTATGAAGCATTTCATTTTCCAACTTTGTAAAGCAAGTTTTACAAAGCACGAGTCTTCCAGGTTTATTGGACTTGAAATCATTCATCCAACTGCCCACGCCCAAAGTCTCTTCGGTGCTATCGCAGTTATGACATTTATATTCAACAGACCTATATCCACCATTTGGTGGAGTCGGCCATGGATAATGAGGCTTGATCATTTAGTTCCTATGTTCTTGCCATAAGGCTAACATCATACCAATAAACAATAAACATCTGCCGTTGTCGTAGAGCTTCTTGTTTACAAAACGGAGTGGCCACCCAATGAAAAACATAGGCAGCCCACAGAGAATAAGAAGAATGGCAAACGGGTATCGTAGCAGGTGTCTTACCCACATTGGAGCTTGTGTGCCACTCATCCACCTTTTAAGGTCTTTTCGTTGATTCATTCCCGCTCATGGATAACGGGAACCGACCATGATTCTCCGCTATCAAGATCAATAGTAACAACATTTTCTTCGTTTGCACACGTCAAACGTTCGGACTGACTATCAAAGCCAACATAATGCATGGAAATGTCCTCACAAGCTCGGCGTCGCTCTTCAATTCGAGCCTGCCTTGTCTCTTCCTCGATTCTCATTTGCTCCGGAGTTCCTTTACAAGAAGTAACACACGAAGGGAAGGAAAAGGCCATGATGGCAAATACAATAATCACAAAAGAGCCGCCAGTTACCCAGCCTTCTTTGATGATTCCACTCAAATGCTCTTTTGTAGCTGAAACAACGCTTGGTCCTGTCGGATTTTTCTTTGACTTGAGGTGTTCAACTTCCTCCTGAAGTCCTTCAACTTCGGACTGAAGTCTTGAAACTCTGTTTTCGAGATTGTCCCTAAAAGGCCCATCACTCATTATCTTGTCCAATCATTCGGACTTCGGTCTCATCCAGGTCTTCAATGTCAAGAGTAACCACTCGGTCACTTCCAGTGCAAATAACCTGACGATTTCCATGTGAGTCATGGTTTCGGCTTCGGGTTACTCCAGTATAAACAAGACCAAGAGCTTCGCATGCAGGGCCATATTGCTCTCGCTGCTGTGCTGCACGTTGCTGATCTAGTTCAATGTCAAGATGTTGACATCCTGAAAACGTTGAAAAAATAATCAGGCACAGCAACGCTAAGCCCATCAACACGAACGAACCAAGGCCAAAAACCTCCCAGCCAGGCCATTTTACAACGGATTGTAGGGCCTGCTTAGCAAGGACCCAAATAGAAGGGACGAGATGAGCGCCTTCCAGGCGTCGCCTCAGTCGGTCAATTTGGTCTCGTGCTTCTTGGTCAACGCTTTCTACCTCGAACTCACCGGACTCTTCGTTATCGCTCATTAGACTACCTCAGGGGGTTAGTGTGAAATCAGATATGGAGTCAAGGTAGCATATAAAAAAATCCGGATAAACCTAAAAGGCTATCCGGATCATACATTTTATCGTTGTGTTATTTGACGAAATTACTTGGAGTTCTTAAGCTCTTTCTCTTTCTTGTTGAGTTCTGCGTACATCTTCTTGAGCTTTTCTTTCTTTTCTTGAAGTGCTTTCAATTCTTTTCGGGCTCTCACTCTTTTCGCTTTACTCTCGTTAAGACGACGAGTCTTAGCGACTTTAGCTTCTTTGATCTTGCGATCGATTTCTTCTTCTAGAACCTCGTAAATGGTGTCTCTGATCGTTTCAAGTAGTTGATTTTTGTTAAGCTTCGTCATTGTTTACTCCAACTTGTGCGCAAGTCAAAGGTAAATATGAAGAAGTTTAGTCTTTTTCACCAACTAAGTCAGAACAGAACTCATTTATGAAAGCCTGAGTAGGGCCTTCGTACCAAGAGCCATAACTGCTATAGCGACCTTTTTTGGAGTATTTGGCAATCCAATCAGAATCACCAGACTTTTGAGCTTTGTTATGTTTGGACTTCCAACGAGCTTTAATCTTTCTTTGTACAGCTTTCTTCCGCCCTTCTACAGAAAGAGGACGCAAGATTTTGGAAAGACCCTGGATAGTCACGCCAATATCAACACACTCATCAGCAATGTCTTTGTGAAAGTCATCGCCCGAATTGATCGTATGAATGATATCGTCGATACGATCTCTATATTCCTTGAGCTTCTTCCCAGCTTCAATTAGCTTTTTGGTTCGACGAACCTTTACTGCGATTTCTTTTTGTCCCGATTTGTCCATCCTTCAAGGTACTCCGTTACTTGGTCAATCTTATGAAGTCGGTTATCGAGATACCGAAGACTTAGTTCAGTACCATCCAAAAGCTGCTCTCTCAAAATATTAGCTGCGTCCATCAATTCTTTCAAAGAAGATGCAAGCTTCATTTTTTGATTAGTCATCCTAGAAAGCTTTTTGGCTTCCTTGTTGTCCTTTGTGTTTTTACGCTTCTTCTGAATCTTCTTGGAACGTTGAGCCTTATACTCATCAAGGGTCATTCCGGCTGCTTCAGCCCCTTCCTTGAGTTTTTCACGTCGTTTCCTAGCAAGCTCTCGATTGTGAGCTTTAAGAGCCTCAGCCTGAGTAACATCAGCCTCTTTCACAATCTTCTTGTAAAAAGCCTTATCTTTGTCAGCATATGTGCAAAAACTGCACCAGGTTTCACCTTCATCAAGACTGTAAAAAGCTGTTGATTCATAATCGTCACGATAACGATACCTGGGACGAGACTTGTCCTCTTTCTTGACAATATCCCATTTAAGCCAAATGGTTTGAAGTTTACGAATCTCGCCAGGTTGTCCTGGAAATTCATTCCAAATGTTGGTGTTTTTGGCCTTGCCATAAAGGCTTGGTGGCCAGTAATTGTATCCGTGCCGAGAAACAGAACCTTGGTAATAACTCATTTATGCCATCCTCTGATGAAATTGGTCGCCTCCCGAATCCTTTTAATCGCTCGCTTCACGTGTTTGATTTCGACATCGTCAGAGTTGAGATGCTCCATAACATAATCAACCTCATCCTTAAGGTCTTTCAGATATGGTCCCATTTCCATCTTCCGCCTTGTCTGCTCAATAGTCTTTTTCGAGACCTTGTGAGGATTGGCCCTGAGACGTTCTTCCTTAAGGCGATTCTTTAGTTCGGTGAGGGTAATTCCTTCTTCTTCTGCCTGCTTTTTAAGCTCAGCATTACGCTCACGGGCACGCTCACGGGAACGACGCCTTTGTTCACTCTTCTTTGCCTCAAGAATAGCTTCTTCGAGACGCCTTCCAGTACTAGCAGAGGGATCAGCACCCCACTTGTATGACTTGGTAAAAGTATCTTCTTGCCAACTTACCCCACCATCAAATGAAAAAAGCTTGGTACGTTCAAAAACCTGATAAGTGTTTGTGTAATGTCGATTTCCATTTGGAATCTGACTACTGGGAACTTTTTTCACTGTCCACTTTAAGAGTACACTTCCCCGCTCAACAACCAAATTAGGCTCCTGAGGCCAGGTCATCCAAGTTTTGTTGTCGGAATGGTGGCTAGGACGAAGTTGATGCATCCTATATGTGTCGTTGTAGTAATCAGGCATGAGAACATCTTATCACAGAAGTCGCATACCTTAAATCCAAAAAGAAAACCGGTCTGAGAAGACCGGTTTCTGTTGCTCGGGGTGAAGGATTCGAACCCTCATTAACGGGACCAGAACCCGCTGTCCTGCCGTTAGACGAACCCCGAAAACTCGGCTCCAGGGGAGCCATGACTCGTTGTGAGCCCGTTTAAGTATTCAGTTGTTACTGATCAGCCGACTTTGCTTTTGATGAAGCCGACAAGCTTAGGCACGCCCCAGGAGAGTACCAAACCACCACCGACGAGCAATGCTGCGACGGCAACGTTAGGAACACCCCATACGGCAAGATGCAAAGCAACAAGCGCTGCTGCTGGTCCGCCCCACTGTGCCAATTGTACTAGTTTGTTAGACATCTTTCTCTACCTTTCTGGGGATGATTCCCCGGAATGACAAGTAGAGTATACAACCTAGAGCATTAAGTTTGATAAGATATTGGCTCTAAATTAGCCAACGAGCCTATCTGTCCAGTGATCTCGGCCTTCTTTGTTATCCAGATGGAAAATAAACACACATGCGAGATGCATTAGATGAAACACACCAATGCAAAGCCAAGTCCAATGACCGATGTAATAAGTAACCGGAATGAAAATGCAACTAACGACAAGTATGACAATTATAGACAAAATAAAAACTGGGTCAAGCCTGTTTTGTGAAGGCGTCCAAAGATTGAAATAAATGTTATATGTGTATGTCAACCAAAGATAAAAAATGCGCTTCAAAAGCTTGAAAGCAAATGCAAAGGGCCTTAGCAGAGAAAAAAAACTAGGCTTTTTTGTTTCTGTCGGAACCCACTCTCTTCCATAAGGATCACTCATTATTCACCCTTTGCCAATGAAAGGTGCTCAACTGCAACCCAAAAAAGCTTTTCGCCGAGCAAAACCTTGTAATACCAAAAACCTTCACTACCTTGATCTTGTTCAAAACAAGCCATTAAAACCATGCCATGACCTTCGTCTGGCGGATCAGAAAGAGCCATATCCAGAGCCCCCGGATGTCCCTCTTCTAGATTGTTGGCCAAATACCTCTGCTCTGCAAGAGATTTTGTTTTGATTGATGCCGGGTAAATCCTTCGACCAAACCCCTTACTCATTAGAGTAGGATAGGCAAAGTGAATGATGTCACCAACTTCAAACTTCTTATGCGATGGTAAATGTTTGCCCACTAAAGTTCATATACGTGAATAGTTAGTTCGGTTCCTTTGACAGATTTCTCCATCAGTTTCTTGACAAAACCCTTGTCAAGACCACCAAGACCACAACCAATCCAGGGCATCGACACTTCGGTAAACTCCGAACCGAACTTGGCCCTTTCAAGGTTTTGCTCTTGCAGGGATTCTACCATGTTCTTGAGACTGGCTTCAACTGCATTGTACGTGGCTGGAAGTCTCCAGTGTGACTTGATCGCAAGGTTGTAGATCCAAGTGGAAATATACGCTTCTTCAAGACGACCTTGTGTGCCATAAATGGGAGCTATCTCTTCATTGTCTTCAAAAAGCCATGCCGCTCCTGGAATGATGCGACCCTCACGGCACTCGTGACGATAAGCTTCATACATGACTGGGAATCGTTTTTTGAATTCAACAGCAATTCCCGCTCCCATGGCTCCAGCGCAGTTTACTCCATGAGCCAATACACGGTATTTCATGTCGGCATCGAATAAGTTTCCTTTATGGATCTGAACAGGCATCTACTTTCTCCAGTGCTTTTCTTCTGATAAACACTACCCGTTCTTCCCACAGGCAACGTATACGATCACTTTCATACCATGGAGGAACTGAAGATTCAAGCGCTAAAACGAGAGCCCCATGTGGAATACGCACATAATCCCTGCCGCCTACAGTGTAAGCAGTCACATAAGCCGGTTCGGCTTCAAGCTTGTCAAAATACCTCTGATGTATTATGTCATAGAAAGCATTTACAACAAGCATTTCTCCTGCGTATCCGTAGTGCATTGTTCTCTCGTTACGTAATTGGAGTTTGCCACCCAAACTCCGTCTTCATATAGAACTCTCACGTAGTTCCTTTGACCAATAGTTGGTTTTGAGTCTAATGCCAAGACTACAGTTCCGTATGGAATTTCATCTGTTGACGTCACAGGTTCAGAATGCCATTCTCTATGAAATACGTCCGGCCATACGCCCTCTGGGTTGCCTTTTGCAAAGCAATGTCCTCTAGTAACTTTTAGTAGGTCACCAGAAACCCAATCATGTAGCATCCTTTTTCTCATCTTTTACTATTCGATACGTTTTCCAACACTTTTTGGCTTTTATGCTTTCAAAAACACCTTGCGGGTTCTCTGGTGTAAATATAATGCAAGAAAGCTTCCCACCAAAACATGAGCCTGTATCGAGCCCGATCATCCTTGCTCCTTTTTCGTTATATTCGACGACCGGCTTTTCAAAAGACCTCACATCATGACCATAGACAATGTCCACAAAACCATCATAAGCCTCAGTCCAATGAATGGAATTTGCAGGCTTCGTAAAGTTTGGGCCAAGACTTTTCTGTCTGAAAGAGTCCTTGTCAATGTATCTTGTAAAGATATACTCTTCTCTGTCTCGCTTATCGTATGGTAAATCACCCACGGCGCCTGCTGGAAGAACTCCGGCATGAACAACGAGAGCATTATATTCCCACACAGGGACGCAATACTTTCCTGCTTCAAGATAATCGAGATTTTGATCCGACAAAGACTTCCAAACTTCCTGTTTGTGTTCGTTTAGCGTCATCGGATTACGATAATGCTTTCGCCCCACATGAGTTTTCTTTTGCTCATGTCTGCGATAACGAATGTATTTGTCATCATGATTGCCGATGCAAATCTCTGCACCGATTTCTTCAGCGTAATCACACACGCCTGCTGACTTAGGTCCACGATCGACAAGATCGCCCGCAAGAATGAGGCGATCATTGTCCTTATCGTAGCCAACTTTTTCGATGAGTTCTTTTAGCTCATCGAGCATGCCGTGTACGTCCCCGACAATTATTGTTTTTACCCGTGCCATGACTTACCTTATCAAGTTTTTGGCTGTGAGTAAACTGGGGGACGACTTTGTTCAGCCGAACTTCCAGTCTACTTTAACATCTACCTTCATCGAAGGAATTCTTTTGTGATTTGCAAGATTGTGCTTGAGACAATCCTCAGGGGTGATATACCAATCAGCACCCCTCTTATCTGTAATAATGTCGTAGAAATACTTTTCATCATCATGACCACAGTTTTTGGCCATTTTATGGTAAATAAGCTTATTCAATCTCGTTGCTTCTTCTGCGGATGCCTTGAGATCAGGTTCTTTTGAAAAAGCAAAAGAAGAAACATCGTGAATCATTACTGTGGCATGAGGGCCGACATACCTGTGTCCCTCTGCACCACATGTAAAGAGAACTGCTCCACAGGACATTGCTTTGCCTTCAACGATAGTTGCAATCGGAATCTTGCAGTGGTCAATAGCATCAATCATCGACAAAAGAGCGTAAACGGAGCCACCATAAGAGTCAATAACGACTGGAATAATATCCTGTTTTGACTTTGCTGCGTGTGCTTCTGCGATTTCAAGCTCGTGCCTAAACTTCTTGGCGCTTTCTTCTGTGAAGTCGCCACTGAAAACGAGGTAGACTGGCAAGTCAAGCTGTTCTTCTGGTTTATCAATTCTAATTCTTGAATCAAGATCAACGAGATATCTCACATTAATTACCTTTCTTTGTTAGGTCAGTATACAGGCGCTCCATCAACAAGTCCAATGAGTTTCTTAAGGACATTTAGTGTTAGCTCAGCATCGAACTGTGCATCATGCGCTTTCGAATAATCGAAACCAAAATGAGAGGCCAGACTTCCAAGTGAGCAATCCAGACTATCTGGGAGCTTTCCTGTTAAGATCATGTAATGAGCGATTGTTGCTGTATCAAGTCTTCGGTAGGAAAAGAACTTGCCCCAACAATCACCCTCAGAGTTGTCTGCTTTCAACAAATGCTGCTTAGTGAAGCGAATGTCGAGTGAAATATTGTGACCAGCTGCAATCATCTTGGTTTCACCCATAGAATGCTTGCAAGCAAAATCGTAAAACTCATGAGCAGCTTGATGCTCTGGAATGGCCACTTTATTGTGTGACACAATGTCTATTCCATTAACAGAAAGTGCATCAGCTGTGATTTTGTAACGGCCATCATTTGGTTTGATTTTTAGATCAATAGTGTCCTGAATCTGAAGTTGGTCGTTAAGGACCATTCCGTATAACGTCAAAAGACTGGTCTTAGGACTCTTTCCTCCAGTTTCAACATCGAACAAAAAGAACTTCTTCATTAATGACTCCTACAGCAGGATCAAACCCACCATAAAGGCAGTTACCCCAAGAAACAAAATGAACAACATGGTACCAATCCAATGCAGTCCAGGTTTTGACAGTTTCCCAAACGGAATTACTGCATGCTCTTCTTTCTCAGCAAGCTGCGCTCTCAATTTTTTGTTTTCTTCCTCAAGACCCATAACATAGTCTCGGAAAGACTCACCTCGAAAGTCTTCACCTTGCTTTGGATGTGGCTCTTGAGCCTTGTTTCCTCTGCTTTCCTTCCAGACTTTTTCAGCGAGTTCTCTGTTTACACTTGCCATATCTTCCTCGTCCCCAGAGGGACCTCTGCGTACTTCAATAATCTTGTCAGATACCCTAACTCTGCCAACTTTCTTGAACTTCTTCTTGGTTTTCCGCTTTTTTTTGGGAGTATCAGGAATAGAATCAAATCTTAGATCATTGAGCGCTTTGGTTACTTCACTCATGGTTTCATGCATGTCTTCTTCGAAGTGTTCCATGTCTTTCTGGAACTTCTTCATTTCTTTTTTGAAACCTTTCATGAACTTGACCATGTGTTAGCTTAGAACCGTGGGAAAAACAAATAAACCCTCAAAGTAAAAAACACGGGCCGAAGCCCGTGCTCTTAGTCCTTTACAGACCTTTTCCAAGATTCCATATAGGAGATTATGTTTTTTGTTCCGATTGGATTTGCTGAATGAACGATGTAGTCCGGGATCATGTCAGGATCTGCACCCATATTTTCCCACATTACATACAATTCTTTGAGAAATCTCATTGTGTTGTCGTCACCACCCAGATCATGATCAAGGCTCATCATCTGAGGCAACTCTTTTCGCTGTACACACTTCACCACGGCCATAATGGAAGACCGAACTACGGTCCATCCAGGCTCAGGTGGGTCTCTTACATCATCAAGGTATAACTTCCAAGTCATTATTCTGCTCTGCAAAGCTTTCTTAGCTTTTTCAGCCTTTCTTCGTCATTATCTGGAACACGATTCCAGATTATCTTACCATTTCTGATAACATCACAAGTCATCAAAACAAGAAGTTGTTTAATGTCTCTTTCTAGAACTTGTTCATTATGCAAAAACTCATATGAGTGCTTTAGAGGCTCATCTGGCAATGTAATATCTACAGGCTCAGAAATCAACAATAAAGTTCTATCGATATTATCGAAGCCTTCTTGTCCAACGTAATGAAGTATGTCTCCAGCTTGCAAATCAGGCAGTTGCATTTGTCAAACCCTTAACTTTTGATTCAGATACCCGAATAACACGACCATGACAAATCACGTCATACCATGACTTATTCTTATAGTCAATAAATCGAGTAACAATAAGGACGATCGAACCAATCTTGAGACCATCTCGGTCCCAAACCCAGTTTTTAGGGTCTTTATTGTCGGTGGGAACAAAGCCCTGTGTGAGTTTTGGTCTCTTTTTCTTTCCCTTCTTGGTTGTAGGGAGCGCAGTAACCTCAACCAACTGTCCTGGAGAAAACTTAGCCATTGAATTGTCCTTTTAGGTCATTACGGGTTACCCACCATGTTTGTTCGTCGACAAGAACAAGATAAAGGTCAGCAAAAGAAGTTTTTTGCACGTCTACCAATAGAGCGACACGATCATAAAGATCTTTTCGATTTACGCTTACAATTTCTTCACCTTGTTCAACCCATTTGATTTTGCTACTAAAGGCGCCGTGAAGATCTTGAACACTATGTTTACCGTGGTAAAGCTTAATGCCAGAACAAAATATCCATTCATTTTCCTTGAGGTTTTGGGCAGGATCAGAAACAAATTGCACAATTTGACCAGGTAAAAGCGGCTTCCGAGCCATGATAATACGACGCTGATGACGCTGTTGTTGCTTCCTCGCTCGCTTTATCGCTCTCTTGGCTCTGGCTTTTTGTTTCTTTTTGCTCATCTTTACTCATATGCAATCGCCCCGGAAGACCCAGGGCGATTTTAGAAAATCAGAGTTTGTTTTACAGCCTCAGTATCGTCGAGAATAACGACGGCGCTTACGACTACCGTTACGGCTCTTCTTGGGCTTGTAAAGATCGGTCGGAGTAACCTTGTCAGTTTCCTCCTCAACCATGTCCGGGAAAATCTCTGAGAGACACTCACGGACAGTGTCTAGATGCTTCATCTTGAAGCTCCAGGTCTTGGTGTCAGGATTGTACTTACGGTCCCCGTAAGCAATCTTCTTGAGACCATTTACCAGACCATACATGTTCTCACCCTTCTTCCAAGGGAAAGAAAGAATAAAGTCATCAGAGCGCAGGCGAAGACGAGCAGTTTCCTTCTTCCTCGGAGGCGGTGCCATCTGAGCCATCTGCATGACCTGCTGAGGGTTCTGTGTCGTCCAGGTCTTTACCTGCGTCATCAGCACATCAAGATCAGCATCATACAGAGGCCAAAACTTGCGAACCACCTTGAAGAAGGTGTCGGCCTGCGAAGCAGGAGCCGAGTACGGCGTCTTGTCGCCACGATAACGAGGCGTAGTAATGCCAGGAATCTTCTTCATCTGAAAGAATCCAGGCGTGCAGGCAGTCCCAGAGAGCCACACACGGCCATTCTCAAACCAAACAGTAGCCTTGGACTTCGATGCATCTCCAGAGAGAACGGCAGCTAGGCCAACATAACCAAAAGCATCGACGATCTTGATTAGACGCTCACGGATGCTGTTAGGCATCACATAACTGAGGAAATAGTCAAGCTCCCGGACTTCGTCACGGAAATCCGCACCACTGAGCTTCATCTGCATGATGTCGTCATTGGACTTCTGAACCTTTTCAGACTTCTTCAAAAAGGAAGCTCGAAAAGCCTCAAAACGCTCATAAAGCTCCGGAGGAAGATCCTCCGCACGAGTCCCGAGAATCAAAGCCCCAGCCACCGGAAGGTTGGCCGGGATTGCCTTGGCATAAAGATGATTATCCTTGCGTCGGCAAACAGGACCAACCCCAGCCTCTCTAGATGCAGGGTCAGTAAGTTCCTTTCTGCAACGAGAACAGGAACGGTGAGTGGTATCAGTGACGAGTCGGGGCATTCAGCAGATTCCTTTCTATGTTTCTAATATAACACAGAGGAAAACTTATATGAACCGATTATCAGAAAAAGATCAGAGCGGCAATGCTCCTGCAATCATAAACGTAAAACCAAAAACCAGATAAACACCCAAGGGAATCGAAGCAAAAATCGCATAAACCAAAGGCAGAATGATTAGTGAAAGAATAATCACAGCGCCGACCTTCATCCAACGCTTGGATTCAAAATACGTGCCAGACGTCTGAATGTGAGTTGCCTGACCAAAGCCCTTCGGGGTCAGCTTGTCGCTTTGCTTGATGGTCGTCTTTCTGCCACGATTCTTAAGCTTTTCCTCAAGTTCAAGGACACGCTCTACAGCAGCCGCTTTTTCTTCACGCATATCATCCAGACGCTTCTGCATCTGCTCGTAGCTCATCTTACGGTACGTCATTCGTTCGCATCTCCATTCAAGGGTTTAGGTAACTCTACCAGATTTCCACCAAAAGTCCACACCGTTTTTTCTTTTATCAGGATTTGGTACCACCAAGCATTTTGTCCATGCCAAACATCTACAATCATTCCACGAGTTCCAAATGGCACTTCGGACCAATTGCCAATATCACTATCATTATACCAATGTTTATCCATCATTTTGGCCGAATCTAAATCATGCCAAACCTTTAGTCCCATCTCTATAAGAGTTTCTACCATGTCGTCAAAGTGAAGATTCTCATGTTCTTCAAGGTGAGAATTGATAAAATCATGACTGTATTTCTCGTCATGATAAACAAAACGAACCAAAACTCCTGGCAAAAGATTAGTCATTCAAATCACACTCACGGACCAGGGCCTGTAGGGAAAAAACATAACATTGCTCCCCCAAAAGAATGATCGCTGACCAATCTGGACTTCCATGTCTGGCGTCTCTTACAATATCAACAACCAACACTCCATCACGTGGATTTATTTTTAATGGAGTTGGATCACGTGAAATCCAAGTGTGTTTCGAACCTTTTAGTCGTTGCTCACGGATCACATTCGAATGGTTATCTAGAACATAATCATCGGCTTCAACTCGTGCTTTCTCGCACCAAAAGACATTTGGTGGAGAGACGTCTGCTGGATGAAATGTTTTGCAAAGATGCCCTATGAAAGCTTCTTCAATCTTCTTTCTCGGAAGATTCTTCATCTTGTTTCTCTTTTTGCATTTCTTTGTAGATTCCAGCGAACATGTAAGTGAACAACACAAAGTCTGCAATAAAATAGGCAATACCCACAGACACTGCTGTGGCAATCAACTCCGGAAGAAACAATACGAAAAACCACTGAAACAAGAAAGTCAGTGGAATCATCATAAAGAGGAGGAATAGAGACCTAAGTACGACTCTTTTAACTTTATCAAACATTGTTACCCCAATGCATTTTCTTTAGCTTTCGCTCTCGACTATCGATTGAAGTCTTGAGACCGCCAATCTTTCGAGAAAGGTTTCTCATCCGAGCTTTCAGGGACTGACGCTCACGTTCAAGCTCTTTCTTTTGAGCCCTAAGTTCAACCAACTCTTCTTGGAGTTTTTCTCGCTTTGAACGGTTCTTTTCGCAGCGCTCCCGAATTTCTTCCTGTTGCTTTTCCCACTCTTCTTTATCGGCAGGTTGGCGATTCATTGCAATCTCCAATAAAGAAAGGCCGAAGCCTTTCAGCTTCAGCCTTCTAGGTAGCGCAAAACCGTGTCGAGGAAGCCGTTTGACCAACCGCCATCAACCTGACGCTTAGACTGGATCCACTCCACAAGACCGCTTACACGGCCCTGATACTGTTCCATCATCGGCGCCATCCAGCCATGCTCGTGAGCCTGTACGGCAAGCGCAAACGCCTTACGGTGTTCACGGTCCTCAGCATCTGCCGTAGCATCTGCCTCAGCCTTACATGCGTCATAAGCATCACGATAGTGTGCAACAAGATCACGAAATGCTGCCTGCAACTTATGTGCACGGTCCACAACGTGGTCCGGAAACAACGGCAGTGCATCGTCAAGCTTTTCCAAAAGGATTAGCTCAACAAGTCCCCGAGGAGACTTCAACACCGAGTCACGTACCTTGTTTAGCGCAAGGTAGCCAGCGTTCTTGACCTTGATACGACGGAAGTGCTGGTCACAGACCACAATTCCCTCGTGCTTCGTCGGATCACGTGAGGAAACGAACTCAACGAGTTCGGTCACCGAGCCAAAACGGAAACGATCTGCCGTCGGCGTCTTCACCTGAGCCTGAACAAAAGCAGGACGAAGCTCCTTACCAGTTGCCGTCTTACGGGCAGCAAGCAAAGTGATGCCATATCCTTCATACTCGACGACGATACGGTTTGCCGGAGTCGTCAACTCGAACATATACGTCGTGTCACGGAACAGCTGCGCTGACGTCCACGTCGCAAAATCCTTACCAACAGTCTCCAGAAGAGCCTTCTCGAAAAGAGTACGGAACGTGTGCTCACCGAAGCCGTCAACCGGAAGGTTTGCCTCCGGAATTGAACGGGTTGCAACGTGCCACTCGTTCTTTACATCGTCGAAATAAACAATGCAAAGCGTACCATCCATCTTCTCGTAGAAAGACGTTGCCGGGTGATCGAAATCAACCTCTGCTGCTGCTGCCTGCCCATAGTTGAAGAAACGGTCGAACGGACGAGCCAAAACAACCGTATCGCCAAGCGGACGAGCCACATCGATCGAACCCTGAAGTTCGGTCGGACGAAGAATTAGACCACGACACTCCTGCGCAAGCGGATCATCCTCACGGGACTCAATCTGATCGTAGTTCAGAGAAAACTTGTGCTCATAAACACGAGCCTTTACGCCGTGCTCACGCTCCAAGTCCTCTAGAGACTTGACCAACAAAAATTCACGTACAAGTGCCATTGATAAAACTCCCTGTGTTTTCCCAATATAACAAAATGGGAAGCAGGTATAAACCCCTTACCGAGTTTTTCCTAGAATCGAAAAATTGTATTATGACAACAGAATGCTTGGCAGATCGGTAGAAAGACCAAACCCACGTCCCGTGGGAATAAGCAACTTCTTTCCAGTCAAGACCCGCTGCAACTCTAGACGAATCACTTCGCAGGTAACATAATCCTTGCGTTCGCAAGCCTTAGTATAAGCCTCGTTGAGGCCATCAATACGTAGAGTATCCGATTCAGAAGCATTCAACATAACACACTCCGGGTTAGAAGTCAGTATTAGTGTATCTTACCCAGAGGTGGATTTCAACCGATTATAGATTATTTCGGCAAACTCCCATTCGTTATAAAAATCCCCGGTCCAAATGTGGATTCTCTCTATTTTTTCTCCAACCAAAAACCAGGCATCGAAACCGGCTCCATCATCATCCCAATAGCTTTTGAGATACATAACAGGCTGACCACCGAATTCTGGCCGTCCTCTTTTAGAGTTTGCATGACAAAGCAATTTGCCAACATAACTCTCTTTTCCATTTAGAGAACTTACAAAATTCGGGTTAAATGACATTAGTCTACCTCAAAAATATAGTTGATTTTCGGATGTCGATATCGAGCTGCGCCCGTCATACAACGCATATTTTCTGTAATTTGATTGTCTGCACCACCATGCGAGTGACCACACAAAACAGTAATCTTTTTGTGCGGATAATTGCCGGCAACTTCTAGCAACATGTCACCCATATGCTTCGATGAGAAATGAGGCATCCAGTTGTCATCAGAGATTTTGCCCTGATAAGTTGCATTCTCTCTAAATGGAGAAACGTGGGTTGCCACATAAACATGCTCAAAGGTTTTAAATGCCTCAAGCAATTGAGCTTCAACATAAGTTGCTGCTTCCTTGGCAAGCTCGTTGATTTTATCATGACGAAGCTGGAGAACCGGGCAGGCATTGTCAGCCAATTCCGCAATCAGCAAATAATCATTGAGGTATACTCGACTCTTGAACCAATCAGCATACTGTCCATCATACCAGCCATCGTGCCCAACCAAGGCTGCTTTTTCGGTTAGCGGGATAACACCAGACGAACCAAGCCATCCAAGTCTTGGTTCTAGAATGGATTTCGATGCTTCATCGTAAGTGAAAAGCTCGGTCATTTTCTCACGGACAGTTTCAATGGAGCCATGATAATAGTCATGATTGCCCAATACGAAGAAAATGGGACACTCGTTCTCCAGTTGAAGATCCATAAAACCGAGATAGGACACAATTGACGGCGCTTCGGCAATGTCACCAGTAATGACAACAGCCGACGGCTTCCACGCCTTGATTTTCCTACAGAACGACTTAATCTGTTCCTCGTGAACGAAGTTGAGATGTAAGTCGGTGCAAAAAAGAAGTCTGAACTTGTCTTCCATAATGAAAGAGTATAGCTCAGACTTCTTCCGATTTCAAGTCTTAGAGACTTTGTTTTACTTTACGAGATTCTTGAGCTTCTCGAAATCGTTCTTCACGAGGGCACGCTCCAAGGCAGCCTCGAACTTGTCGACAGCCTCCTGAGCCTTCTTGCGAGCATTCAGGCGATCCTTCGTGAAGGTGCCCGAGGCTTCGCTTCCATCCTCGTTGTAGGTCACCACATCAGGACGGCTGACCTTGTTTAGCTCGATACCAAGCTCACGGCGACGCTTCATTGCACGATCCAGGAGATCGACACGACTGGCAACCTCTCGCTCGACGAGAAGGTCACGGAGACGGTCGTAAACCTGCGGGCCCGAACCCTTAATCTGATCAGCTACCTCAGCCAGGAGACCAACGACCTTATTTTCCTTCTGCTCTTCACTCATTTGTAATACCTCACCTTTATTATTGTTGTTTAGCGTTTAGGAACCCAGCAAGTGCAGGGTCGTGATCGATATTCTTTTCGAATTTCTAAGGTGCGCTTGAGTGTGCGCTGATAGAGGTTTTCATAATCAATGACCTCACATCTTGGGTCACTAAAAAAACCACACCTAGCTGCTCGTCTTGCTTTAGTTAGAGCAATTTCAGCCCTAATGCGCTTATCAAGCATGGAATGCCGTGGACACATGTCGAGTCCATCACGGGCCATCAACTTTTCTAGTAGGAGAGGGAGAAGTTCACCCGTCTGCTCATCAGCGAGTTGCTTGACTTCCTCTTCCAGTTTCTGGGTAATGTTTGCTTCCATATGAGGAGGTTTATCATCGATTCCAAAAGGTCTGAACCCAATATTCAAAAACATTATGAAGAAAAGACCCGAGGGAATATATATAAAAACACCCCGTAATGCCCCTTTTATTAGGAATCTTTATTTTTGGATTCCTATTTTAGGTCGAGTATTATGCAAAATACCAACTAGGTGTTAACCCACACCTTAGCTTTGAGCAATCTTTCGATTAACTTCAAATTATAATGTTTGTATGAACACTCGTCTCTGAGAAGAGCTTGAAAGTTCACCCACATAGGCAATCCCTCACGGGTCATGCAGTGAAGTTTTCCTCCGAGCACCTTCTGTGAGAGAAAGGTCATCGAAATCATCGTTCTACCGAGACCAGCGTAGATAGGAACCAGTGAACTTTCTTCGACGAGGATACCAGTCTCCTCTAAACATTCTCGGACAGCGGCTGCCTCAGGCGATTCTCCGACTTCTAGGTCGATTTTGCCGCCGGGGAGCCCAATGTTACCGAACTCTTTTCTTTTCGTAACTGCGAGAATGGAACCATCTCCAGTTGGATTCAACACAACAACACATGCGGATTTTGCTTCGGAAACACCTTTGGCGATTTCTTCATCTGTCATGAAGGTGTTTTTATCCAACTCGATCATTTCACTCTCCGGGTTTTTTGATTGGTTTAGATGGAATCTTTGATACTATTACAATCTTTTGATCAAAGTGACCAGTAACATACCAGCCGTTCTTTGGTATATATTCACCATTGAAAACTCGCCATTGTCTTTCAATGTTGGGTTTACTGGCTAGAAAATATTCACCACTCTCATAGAGAGTTACGCAAACACCAGTAACAAGTTCTCCAGGGCATTCCCAACCATGCCCACACATCTCTTCCCACATTTCATGACCACCAGGGCTTTGGTCATTATCTGACGTTTGTAGCTCTTTGATATATTTGACAATGTTAGGATCAGCATCAGGATCGTCATCCCAATATTCAGGTTGTTCTAACATTGTCCACCTACCCCATTCAGAAACTTGCTTCAATGA
This sequence comes from Phaeophila floridearum, assembly GCA_036784835.1. Taxonomy (NCBI): domain Eukaryota; kingdom Viridiplantae; phylum Chlorophyta; class Ulvophyceae; order Ulvales; family Phaeophilaceae; genus Phaeophila; species Phaeophila floridearum. The sequence continues at coordinate 174,477 of JAYMFU010051006.1, forward strand.
AGCCAGAATCGAATCATGAAGATGGAGAAGTGCTGCTCTTGCGTCTTCAAATCCTTCAAGGTGTCTGAAAGTAAGCGTGGCGTGGCGTGCTGATTCAACGTATCCCACGCAAACAACTACGTTATATACACGAAGGTCGGCATCCCCATTGGGGCGACCGACCACCGGTACTGCTTCATCTAAAACAGTCATATTTTATCTCTAGTTGAACGTTAGACGTCAGTCGTCAAAACCACCATCGAATCCACCGCTATCGAATCCACCACCAGAATCGTAGCTAGAACCGAAGTCAGAACCAGAGTCATAACCGCCAGAATAATCGTAGCTACTGCCACCAGATGAACTCGTGTCATAAACAGGTTCTGGCTCAGGAGCTACCACAGGCTCAGGTTCAGGCGTAGGAGCGGTATCAAGAGCCGGCAGTGATGAATCGTAAGCTGGAGGAGCAACTTCCGGCATTACATCAACACGAACTTCGGGCGTACCAGCTTCAACAACAGGCATTGGATCAGCACCGTCATAAAGGCTTAGCGTGGCAGCAAGCTCAAGGTCTTCCATTTCATGGAATTCAGTGGCATCCATGATGAGTTCATGAAGAATAAGAAACTCAATAAGAGCATCTACATCATCAAAGGTCCAGGAACGTGACCCATACCGGACAGTACGTGGTCCACGGGCTCGGGCCGTCTTCTTCGTAGCCTGCTTTTTTACCTCACGGGTTACTCTCTCATGAATAGAGTCCTGAAGTTGTTCGGCTTCTTCACGACGACGATCTTCGGCCTCTTCTTCCTTGCGATTGATTCGGCCTTCCAAGAAAAGTCCAACAAGAACAGATCCAATGACCGAGAGGATCAAGATTGCAAGCGAAAGAGCGGTAAGGCCAAAAGCCATCACACCACCAACACCGAGGGCTGCGCCCACGCCTACAGTCAACATAAACGCACGATTTCCAGATTTAGACATTAGTTTCCTCACTCGTTTCTAGAGTTTCCTTTATCTCTTCCAAAGGTGCAGATTCACCAAGATTCTGCCCCATATTTTGACTTATATTGGCCAGCATTCCCGTCATCATGTTCATGGTTGCACGACCAATGACTACTCTTTCAATCATCAGGTCAAATCCATGTTTCACAATGTAGATGGCAGGAATAACCACCGACAATACAATGGCAGCCCAAAATGGCTGGACAAGAAGACCAAACGTAAATCCTAGTAGGACTAGAAAGACAAGGTCAACAGTACGCCTAATTCTTAGGAGCTTACTGGATTCAGTCGTCGCTACTTTCAGTAGCAGATTCGTTATCAGTTTCTTCATCGATTTCCCATCCTGGGTATACCAGCGGTATCCACCATTGGTTGTACAGGACGTTCAATTTTTCATAAACCCAATTTCTCATACGAGGTTTTCTTTCTTTTCAAGAAGGCGAGCAAGTTGTCTCCCTCTTTCTTTAAGAAGTCTCTGTGGTAAACATTCTTATGGATATTTTCCAATGCCTCGATTGCCAGGCCAATTCTCTTTGGATGAAGAAGGTTGTTCCAGTAACCCTTCACAGTGAACAAGAAAGAGTTGATTTCCGGGAAAGGCGTAACAGTCTGACGCTCAAACCGCAAGTAAACTTCCTGCTCATCGTCCCAAGTCCACTTGTTTTTTACAAAATGATCCGGATGAAGGTTCAAGACTCTGTCGGACCGGAAAGAAATAGCTCCAACCCTTTGAATGGGTGTTCCCATTCTAATGATCCCATTTACCATTGCTGATGGATTCTTGATTACAGGCTTTCCATCACTTTTCTTCACATCTTCATGGATTTCAGCAAAAGACTTGCCGATTGCCCACATGGGAGACCATCCAGCCGGTGCCATAAGATGGGCTGAAGATACAAAATCTTTGCCATCATCACCCATGGTGCAAACAATGATGTCTTCAGGAACCTGCATTGCCAGTGCATCCAATGCATCAACATACTTCGCTTTGTTTCCAAACAAGTCGCCGGATTCAACAAGGTTTAGATTGTCGTCAAACTTGAGAAACTCAAAACGGTAAGAACACCAAAGCTGTCTTAGTTCTTCATCCCATTTGAACATATGGGGATTTTCCGCACAAAGACGTTCAATCATGTGTCGAATGATTGGTGAACGATCTACACCTGGCTTGGTTTGATAATAACGACTCAAGTCTTGTAATCTTGAATTGTCTTTATTGTCCATGAACCACGAATAGTATTTGTCGATTTGAAAGATATCTTTGTGTTCTGGTGGAACTGCCGACATCTTTGTCATGATTGCAGAGGAAGGTGGAAATTTTCCCTTTTGCAGTGGGAAGTAATCAAGAACGTCAGTATCTTCAAACATGGACAAACTCACTTATTCATATCTTCTGTTTTAGTGCTTAGAGTCTTATCAAGGTGACGGCCAAGAACCTTTTTTTGCTCTTTGAGAGCTTGAGAAAACCTCGGTTCTGCAAGGCCCGTTCCATAACTCCAAGTTGTTTTACTCCATTCTTCTTTACCCCACGTGCGATTGCCGTATGAACCAATTTCTATGTCCCCGACTTTCCAGTCAAAGCCAATATCGGTTTCCTCCATGGTGATAAAAGTACCTTCTTTTGCAAAAAACTCACCAGCCAAGAGCATGAGCTTATCGGCTTTGAAGCTAGGGTCTTCAGACCAAAGTTCAACTTTCATGAACCAAGGCTGATGAAAATGAGTCTTTGGTTGATGGTCTCTAAAACAAGGAGTAACGGCCACCATTCTCTTATGACCATGCACGTTCCCACCTTGCTTCTTGTAAGCAAGAAAGGATTGTTCTGCTGAGCCCACCAAAGTTCCCTTTTCGGTTGCAAAACAAGTTTTTTGCGGAACATCCTCTGGATAGGTTGGTCGTACAAAACTGTCATCAACCATCCAAGGAACTTCTACATACACAAAACCTTTACTTTGATAGAAAGCAACGGCTCGGGCAATTCTGCCCCAATCAATCGTCTGGGTCTTGATCAGAGGAATCATCAGCTTCTCTTTCTGTTCTGCTGCCATCCTTGAAAGCTTCTGCTGTTCGTTCATTCATTAGCCGAAGATCATCCATGGTAATACTTGGATGATGTTTTTCCAGGAAGCCTTTGATGGCACCGTAAAGATCAGAAAGCTCTGTGAGAAGCATTATCTCGACACCCTGCTCATGGGCATCAATTGCTTCGATCATCTCTTCCTTGATTTTGGAGAAGTCTCCGTAAGTTCCTCTGGGGATCTTTCTCTTATGGTATCCCATTTATCCGCCCATTTGCTCATATTTGGCCCAATGATTGAATTCGGCCTCTTTTGAAAGAGCGGTTGAACCTTGTTCATAACCGTTCTCATTGAGCCATTTTTCGACTTTTGGCCACTCATCTACTTCAATCAAGCCATCAAACTGGCCACCACCGATGCGGTTTGTTTTGAACCTAATCTTGTTGGCAACAAGCCATTCATAAAACAAACCACAGTCTTTTAAGTGCTCATCACTAAAACGAAACGGGTCTCTGTCTGGAGAAGCTACAGTAATCCACATGTAGGCCCCAGCTTCCCATTTGACACTTTTCTTGCTCATTCTCTAAAACCAGTTGTGTGTTTCATCTTGCGATAAAGGTTTGATTCGATTTGATTTCTTCCAACGAGGTAATACCAAGGCTTGTGACGACCAAATGTGAAAAACAAAGTCTTTACAGGACCGTCAACAATCTCCTCGATTTTGTGAAAACCTTGTCTCGACATCCAAGATACTACACCCGGCTTTTTGAGTGAAATACCTTTCTCACCTTTTGCTCGATAAGCACCTTTCAAGACGATCGTTAGAAAGTTCCAAGGGTGGCTATGCAAATGCGGATCTTGATCAGCTTTATGAATTGTGTGGACATAAAGTCCAAAGAATGAAGTTTGAACAATTGCATATCTTTCGAAATGCAAATCACCCTTCCTGCTACGTATCTCTTTTACTTTTTGGAAGAGTTTCATTTGGCACTCCCGGTAGGATTCGAACCTACGACCTGCGGATTAGAAGTCCGACGCTCTATCCGGACTGAGCTACGGGAGCAAATAGTGTATTTCTCTATGGCAATTAGAACACACCAATATACACTTGTCAAGTTCTTTTTTAATTTTGTCTGTAAAAGAATAACTCTTTAATGTACCCAAATGAAAATCTTTCTCTTTGGGATTTTTATGATGAAATTCTAATGCGGCGTTACATTTGTTATACCCACACTCTTCGCATTTTCCTCCTTTGTAATCAATAGCTTTCTGTTTCAAACCCCTCTGTCGCTCAAGAGATTGTTGGGACGTGCAAGACTTGCAATACACCGCCCCTCCAATCTTACCACGTCTTTGATGAAATTCAGAAATAGGTTTTTCTTTTTTGCACCTAGGGCAACGTTTCTTCCCTTTATAATCAGTTTTGCCTATTTGTTTGAAGGATTTATGTTTGGTTTTCATCCCAAACTTGGCAAGCCAGTATCGAACACTATTTTGTGATTTACCAACCTGGGCTGCAATTTGCCTAACCGACATTCCCGATTGGATACATTCCTCTAAAAACCTTGGATTCATACCAAGATTGTAACTCAAGGGATACTATTTGTGTGATATCCCTTTCACCATGGACCCAATAGTTCATTTATATAACAGTATAACCCCGTCAGTTTTTCTTATATACCTTATTGTTTACTTGGATACTACGGTTCCAAACAAAATTGAAATGGAGACTCGTGCACATCATCCCACATCCAAATTTCATCACCGTCTTCGTTGGTAAGGCACATGCTTATATCGAGGTCAAGCATACGTTGAATTGTTTCGGCAACGCACTCTTCCCAAAAAGATGAGATTATTTCTCGGTCTTCCAGGATTTTCCTTGTGTCTTGAGTAGGCTCAACAACAAAGCTGTCTTCTGTAAGTCGGATCTTCCAAGATGATTTTTTGAGAGCCTCAGGGACATGTTCCGTTTGACAGCAAACACTGTTCAATTGAACAAAAGCGTGGTCATAGAAGTGCTCAACAATTTCCGGGCCTTCTTTGACCGTTTCTACCTTGCCTATCTTGTAGCCCATAGCCTGAATATACCAGATTAGATTATGATCTAAACCAACTCCCAGCGAAAGAAAGCATATTCGATTTTGTGGATTTCATCCACAACAACTTGACCTTCTGGGCTCAAGAAAGAAAACTTCCAGTAATAACCTTTATGATAACTTCGTTCGTCATCCAGACTGATCCACTCAATCTTAGTACAAAGATAAACGTCGGCGGGTTCAGGCCAATGGCGAACCATGTGGCCTTTTGCGTTTTCCTTTTCAAGAGAAGAGGACCATTGATTCGTTCCATATTCGTCAGTGTTGTCCAAACGCCAACGGTAAAGCTTTCCAGGAAGAAGAGAAACGGCATCACAATCTACTGCTTTTCTAATAAAGGACTCTTCGTCAAGAACACCAACAGCATCCCAACGTTCCATTTGCCGTCGAGTGAATCTGTTGAAACTATCAAGAACTACAACTCCATCGGGTGATAGAAATTTCAAAACGTTGATTGAAACAGTCTCTGTAGATTTACTACTTTTCCTAATATCTTTGTTCGCACAACTTATAAGAAGGTATTTTCCCCTCAATTTGGGAATATGTCTCTGCTTCGAACCTTCCATTAGAAGGTATTCTCTTGGTTCCCTTCCAAGTCTCCTGTAAAAGCTATAATCATGGTTGAAACCACCAAACTCATAGATTCGTCCAGGAACAAAATACTCTTTAGGTCCAAATGTCATTTAAATCACAAGCCTCCAAAAGGTAATCAGTTGGGTCTCTTAGGTTTTTTGGTTTAAGTTCGTTTTTGTACCACCAAACAGTCTCTCTGGTTCCACGTTGATAAAGTTCAAAATGAAGCATAAAACGAGAATGACCAGGAATATCTGGCCGTTCCTTGCCTTCTGGTAATACCGGAGAAACATAAGCAAGGATTTGTCCTTGACTTACTTTATCTCCCACATCAAGATTAATGGCAACGACTTCACCATAACAAACCACTCCAGTGGGACCTTCCACCAAAATTGCTTGTGTTGGCAGCCACCAAGGCGACTCGGCTTCAGGCCCAGTAAACTCTTCAATGGCTACAACAGTACCAGACTCAAAAGCATAAACAAGACACGAAGCTGGGACATAAAGATCCACGCCCGTATGCACATCATGCTTTCTTACGGAACCAAAAGCTCCAGGATGATCGCCTATAGGGATTGAACCATCCCAATTGAAGAGTGGAAAGTGCCAAGACATTGTTATCTTTCTATGTCGTATTGAACAATACAAGAAACATTACTTAGCTGTACTCTGCGTCGGTTTTCATCATAGAAGATAACACCTTCGCCATCATGTCCCATGACCGTTCGGAATCTTCCATTGTAGCAACGAAAATCTTCTCGACCTTGTTCATTTTCACAATAGCCAATTTGTGCAGAAACAGGTTGACAACGAATGGTCCCATGGTGCATTGGATCTTCTAGGCCGTCATATGATGCAATGTATGCAGTAAAACCAACAATAACTGCCATCATTGTTAGAACTAACAGCCCAGACCTCACTGCGGCCCTTGTTGAATAACTCAGACTATTCCACTTTTTCTTAATCCAACTCATCTATAAACTCCGGTCCTAATACCAGCACCTTGTAGATTTCCTCAAAACCCTCAGAGAGCCCTTCAAGTTTTGCTGCTCTCGTTGGGTCTGCACAAACATCTGCGGTCTCACGGACCCGCACAGAGCGTTTACGGAGCCATCTTCGCAACTTCTTTACTTGTTCATCCGATAGGGCCATTTGTCAGTCGATTTCAACTCCTGTAAGACTAGCCATAGCATAGACCACACTGTTTTTTGCAATGACAACCTCTTCCGTATCTTCCGGGTTCACACTCTTTTCCAGTGATGCCTTGAGCGACAAGGCTCGCTGCTCTTTTGGAGCCATGAAAATAGTGAACAATCCAACGGAGTAGATTGGAAAGACGATCGCAACTGCAATGAGCACAGAAAATGGTGTGAGGTTGCCCCAGATGCCGTTTGGTGCACCCAACTTCTTCTGGTATCGAAGTGACTGGACCCAGACAGTGAAACCTGGCAGCCAAAACAAAACAAGCACAAAAATCAAAACAGGAGAAATCACTTCTTTCCCTTTCGGATAAACTTTTCATTTTGTCCAAAGACAAAAGAAATCTTATGTAGAACAAGTGTGGTCGATGGCCGGAAACTGCACTTGGACTGGTTTCCTTTCCACCACTGGTCTTCGGAGATTCGCTCTCCGGTCGCTTTCACAAAGAACTCATCATACCTTGACGCCTCTTTCTCAGCATCCTTCTTTGTTCGGTAAACAGTGGCTTCCTCAAATTCTGTGTACATTGTACGTCCACCAGGAAGTTTCCTGATGAAATTCTTTCCAGACTCCTCTGCGGTATCCTCAATAATCCAAGGCATGCTAGCCTCCTAACAAAAACATTCATACATGGGACGACGGCATTTACCACAAGTCCTTGAGTTTTTCTTTTTGTAAGTCTCCCAACAAGTATCACAGTATGTTCCAGCAAAATACCTTCCAGCTGGTGGATTCTTAAATTCCTTTTCGCAACCTGCGCAGACATACAAATCTTCTTGGGAGAATTTAATCAATCCAAAAAGAGTTGCAACAAAAAGCGGCGCACCTTCTTCAACCAACTTATCGAAACTTGAGATTTTGTACGGGCCTTCTTTGCCAATACTGGTCTGTCCAGCATTCAACCACTTTGTAAAGAAAATAATTGTGTTTGGAAACCCTTCTTTGTTATCACAGCACACCGAAACATTTAGTGTAACAAAATCACTATACGTTCGATGATCTTTCGGCTTTTCCGTTCCGACGCACTCACCTGTTTTGGCGTTGTAAGTTAGGGTGCAACTTGCAGAACGATGCTTTTTGGGAAAACGAGGATTTTCTTTGAAGTTAATAACGTCCTGTTTGATTTGAGTAAGCGCCCAAATGGACGGGCTTTGGTCACCAATCATGCATCTTGTGCACAACTCATATTCACCAAGGCCCGACCAACAGGTCGCCCCACATTTTTCACAAGGATTTGGCATCACAAAACCGTTGGGAACAACACAACGTCCCTTAGTGTTGTCTGATTGGTCATCAGAGCAACAAAACGGTCAATACCAAAACCAAGACCAGACATCGGAGGCATGCCGTATCGCATGCACTCAATAAAATCCTCTTCCAGCATCATGGCTTCTTCATCACCATCCTCACGGGCTGCCATCTGCTCTTGAAGAAGCTCAAGCTGGAGATCGGGGTCTGTAAGCTCAGTGTAACACTTTACAAGCTCCCAACCGTTGACGATGAACTGCCACTGCTCAACCGTTCGACCATCCTCGCTTCGGTGAGCGAGAGGACTCATGTGAGCCGGATAATCCTTTAGGAAAATTGGCTGAATAAGATTAGGACGAACCTTCGTCTTGAACATCTCGTCGATTTCCTTGGCGGATTCGAGAGCCCAAGGGGACATTCCAGTGTACTCTTCAAACACCGCAGCGTAAGAGCGAACCTGAGGTTCGGTGAAGTCAAGCTCCACACCCTGATATTCCACAATCATGCGCTTCACCCAAGGCTTCTCAGAATCTTCGGTGTAATCATGACCAGCAGCAAAAAATAGGTTAAACAGGAGAGACCTGAACAATTCTAGATTGTCCATGTAATTCATGTAAGCACCATACCACTCCACAGAAGTGAATTCCTGTAGATGGGAAGGGTCGACACCTTCGTTACGGAAGTTCTTACCAACCTCGTAAACCCGATCAAAAGAAGCAGCAACCGTCCTCTTGAGATAAGTCTCCGGAGCAATCCTTAGGAAAAGGTCTGTATCCAGAGCGTGATGATGAGTCTGGAAAGGTCGAGCCTGAGCACCGGACGCACGAGTCTGGAGAATCGGCGTCTCTACTTCCATGAAGTTGTATCGCTCCAGAAAAGATCGTAGCGTCGAAATAACCTTGGAACGAGTCACAAACACCTGCTTTACATCAGGGTTCATGACAATATCAAGGTACCGCTTACGGAGTCGCTGCTCAGGATCAACAAGACCATCCACCTTGTTGGGGAAAGGCAGCTGAGGATCACGGAGTGACTTGAAGGCACGGTTCACCAAAACCGTCTTCTCACCGGTTGAAGACGTCCACATTTCGCCTTCGATGGTGATAATGCTGCCCATCTTAACAGCCTTTACCCACTCCTTGAACGTCTCAGGAGTTTCCTTCTTGTTGAAGCAAAACTGAATCTTTCCAGTCTGGTCAACAAGCTTACCGAAAGCGATAGACCCAAGTCGTCGGAAATTAACAACACGACCAGCAAGCGTAACATGCTCGCCCTCAGGGTAATCCAGGGCAGGTGCAGCACCTACAGTCTGGTACACGCCCTTTTTAATGAAGCGGGACTGCTTAGGCTTGCGGATAGACTCGGCAAGCTGTCCAAGGGTTCCTTCTTCATTCGTATGTGCAGACATGACACTCCCTGTGTGTTTGGGTTATGCTCGCATACTACCACAGGGAAGGTCACTTCTCAAGCGAAATAAGTCTAAAACCTATTTCGGGATAATCTTCATTCGATGAGCTTCAAGCATCGAATCGATTTTTGGCAAAAGGTCCATGGCACGTGTTGTCATTTCTTTGATATCGAAATCTTTGATTCGAGTATCTGTGCAATAAACCAAGAAATCCCTGTATTGCTGTAGCATTGGGATGGGGTTTCCATCATAAGTTGGTAATTCAATTGGCTCTAATTGAGCTTTGGTGGTCCACCAATATTCATTATCGGGACCAAGAAACTTTACATGGTTTCTTTTCTCATCAACAACAAGAACCGACTGCGGAATTGGTGATTCGCTAGTAAACTTCTTTCTGTGTTTGATTTCATTTCCGTAAACCCTCTTGCCCATAATAGTGTTTCGTGGGTTTTTACGGATTCTTTCAACAAAACGAAAGAAGTGACCAACGTGTGGTTTAAATTTTAGCTCTTTTGGGTGTGCCATTTAGCCCTCTGCAATCAAACTAAAAAAGTCCTGTTCGGAAATGATTTTCACTCCAACATCTTGAGCTTTCTTTAGTTTGGTAGACTTTGCAGAGCGAGTTGCCTCTCCAGCAATAAGATAGTCACAGTTCTTTGAAACAGATGATTTGAATTTCCCACCTTTGAGTCTAATCAGATTTTTAAAGTAATCTCTTGGGGCCGATAGTTGACCAGTGATAACAAAAGATTTACCGTCAAAAGTGTTGTTGATTTCAACCAAGCGAACATGACTAGTATTGAGGAAATAAACCTTTTCATCCCAAATAGCTTTCACGTAGTTGTTGTTATACGTTTCTATCACCAACACTGCCGTGCCGGTTGGGATTTCTTTTTGATACGACCAAGAATTTGGCTTTGTTCCTGCTGTTGTAGGTGTGACCGTGATCGCAACTTTTCCAACAGGGTTGACCAGTCCGATCACCTTTCTAAGTGTTTGTTTTTCGACAGTCATTTTTACTTTTTCTTAGTAGTCGGATTGACTGTATCTGCATGCTGCCTGAGTGAATTTGCAACCCGCTCTAGTTCTTCAGCATACACCGAAAGTGACTCAAAGTCTTGGTCCTGAGTCTTCATCTCCTCGGCAATTGACAGAAGTTCTTGAATGCATTCTGATATACCATCTATGTCTTCAAAGATTCCATTCTTGACTTCCTTATGAAGGAAAAACTTTGGAATCCAGACAAAGCTGCCAGTTGCCAGAGTGACCTTCACACGAGTGTTGTTCTCATCTGTTACAAGAACAGCACCACCAAAGTCCTCAAGGTCTATTTTGATGCGGTCTTTGTTGTTATGAAAACAAGGAATTTCTTTGTGTTGTCGTAAAGTGAAAACACGTCCAATAAATGGCTTGAATCTGGGTTCGTCTCGTTTCTTAGCAGGCATCTATTGTTCCAAAAAACAACCCTGACAAGGTTGTCTCGAAAAACATACACTGCTAAGTATCTAGCTGGAATTCATCGTTAAACGATAGACTTCCTAAAGCATCCAGAGACGAAATCCAATCCTTGTTTTGATAGGCAAAAGCTCGCATTTGCCGGAGTGGATATAGATCTTTCTCCCACCCCAGTCGACTGTCCAAATTTCCATATTGTGAATTTGGTATTTGTCAAGCAAGGTAACATACCTGCCAGCTGGGATAAATGTTTGGTCATAAGAGTCGACAAACAAAGGTCCCCAGCCCCAAGCGCCCTCACCTGAAACCTGATGAGAAACAAGGCCCAACTTCGTATGAAGCCAGACCCATGCTCTAAATAATCGATTCTGCATTATCCTCTAATTTGTCGCAATTTCTTTGGGATGGTTTCCAACCACTTGTCAAGTCCTTCTTTGTTTTCACGATAATAATCGTAGTTTCCTACAAGATAGTCCCTAACAGTTGGATATGTTTTTGGATCAGCCTTCCAGCTTCCTGAAACACCTTCATCGCTCAGCATGGCGCCAAACTTTTGACAAAGATGCGCATGAAACTGATACATGAACCATTCACCAAAAGCCCAGCCACGCATGTGCTTGTGTGCAAACTTGCCTTTATAATCCTTACCAGTTTTGTAGTTGGTATGACGAAAGATGTGCATTGAATAGGAATAGGTTGAACCTTCTCCCTCTTCAAGAATATCGTCCTTGACGATTACATTCCAAGCTAAACCATCACTGTATTCAGCAACCACAACCTGCATGCAATCGTCATAGTTGTCACGGATAACAGTTTGTAGCATGTCAGTAAACTGCTCATCCGAAACTGCTCGACGAAAACTAATAAAAGCGAGATTGCCCATTATCCCTCCCGGATATCGTATTCTGCATTATCGCACATGGCAACACGTGCGTCAACATCGAAGTGAGGGCTGTAGATGCGTCGGCCACGGAACGTGAATTTTTCACGGACCTCATGTTCCATTGCAATCTTACAAGCCTTCCAGGCGGTTTCTACGATTTCTGTGTCCGTGGAATATGGGGAGATGTACCACTTGCGGCAATGCTGAGGAACCGGGCCAGCAGCAGGATTGTCCACATCAACATCCATGAAAATCCACTGAACCAAGAAACCATCACCCTTTTCCATGAGGCGAAGCTTCCAATCCATGAACTGAATGCTCTCCAGGACCGCCCGGATTTCATCAATAGTCTTGCGTTTCTGTACCATGTTCTTCTCCTAAAAGATCTCGCTATAATGACCGATGATACTTGATGCACCACCCTTCAAAAAATGCTTTCGGGCAATATGATAGACGGAAACAATATCATCTCCAAACGACTGGAGACCTCCACGGGAATCCTTACCGTCACTAATACAAACCCATTCTACAGGAGAATCATCCGGATCGGAAATGCATTCCTCGGTCGAATAGTATCCCGAGATGAACAGTCGATCAGATGAGTTGAAAAACTCAACCACAACCTGTCGAGTATCAAAGTCTCCACCAGGCCAAGTTGCTTCTGCCTTTTTCACGCCTGGCGTCTGACTTAGAAGGTCAACAACTTCGTTTGTTTTCCAATGAAACATTTTCTCTCCTAACCTAGGTTGATATCGTAAATGGAAAGCTTGCCACCAGCAATGGGAATGTCAACCAATTCTGTTTTGTCAGTCTTAATGCCTAGTGGCTGTCGGTCCTTCTTTTCAGAAGGAATATGAAGGTCATTCTCCAGCGGGTGCATTACCACATCCATGGTACTTGGACCAAAGCCTCTGAGGCCACCAATAGCTCCATAATAGAAAGGATTGGGAACCGACTTCACATAACGCTTGTCACCCTCTCGTGCATCCTTCCAGGACTGAGCAACGAGTGTGTCAAGGTAAAAATTAGGAGTGTAAGTGTAGTATCGACTACCCCTACCCGGAACACTAGAAACCGTATGAGGCCACATTGGCTTATAGCAAGAATCAGCGGTGTAATAGGGCTTGAGCCTATTGGCGTTCAATTCTCCCTCGTAACAAAGCTCCGGGTCTTCGTGTTCAAACTTAACCCAATACCGACCATAACTCCGACGCTTGATCATAGCAAGCGTAGCGGGTTCATTATACTTTTCCGTTGGGTCGGCTGGAAGTGAAGTGTCGACAACCACCGAAAAGTTGGCGTTATTGAAATCAGCCAACTTCACCCAAAAGCGACCAAAATTCTTTCGCCTTCCCTTTGCTTTGACCAACGCTGCATCGGTCGTCTCAAGAATGCGAAGGGTAACGCTAGAAAATTCCTTGTTGCCCTTGCGGACGTAAATGCGGTCAACCGCAAACCTCGATCCGGCTGGAAGTGTCCGAGTATATGATTCAAGATCATAATAGCTGCCATGCTCGTGACCATCCGCCAGATACACATCGCCATTACGGTATTCCTGGTAAAGTTCAAAAGTCCAGTCTTCCTGGTTTTCGAGTTCAGTTCCGATTTCGGGAATAAATGCGACCACTTTTCTCTCCAGATATTGGGTTACCTACACTGACATTCGCCAGTATTTCTGGCAATTCTCTCAAGTGCAGTCAAAAGACGTCGTTCCGCCTGCTGACTCACAACGCCCTGTTGTGCAGAAGCTGTGCTCTGAAAAATATCACCAACTACAGAACCCAGAAAGAGACCTGCAAAGAAAATAGCGAGAACCCAACCTGCATTCTGATAGTTCTTCATTTACTGCTCCAAATGATCTTCTAGTTCGGCAATGATGTCATTGGCGATATCTTCGGATGAGTCATCTCGCTCGCCCATGGCAAGCTGAAAGAAACAGTTGTCCTTAGAACGCTCGAAACGAACATCATACTTCTTTTCGAGAGAGGAGACAAGAGCAGAAAATTCATCGCTCATGATGAGCTTGCGAGGATGATACTGACTGGTTACAACCGAGTGTTCAACAACCTCATCCCAGGAATCCTCCGGAAATAGAGCAAGCTCTGTCCAGGATACACGAATCTTTAGATGCTTAGTTTGCATTTATTCTCCAGTTTCTTCACACCACTCTCGGAACCGCTTCGGACCAAGCATGGCTTCAACAATTTCTTGCACTGTGTCCCGGGCGTCACCACTAAGGTTATCCCAGGCCATTGATGCAATTTCGGCTGCTTCTTCAACACAGCCATGGTCAGAGCAATTCAGGTCACACTCCATGTGAAAACCCTGACGAAGAATGGCAGCTTCAACAAAAGCTTTAGCCTCTTCAAGAGTCTTATGGACTGAGTTTTCACCGCCACAACCTTCTTCGTCCCACGTGTGGGAGTAGAAGTCAGTGTCTGTTGTAGGCCACGAAGAAGTTTGCCTAATTTCAGCAGCGTGACACCCATATGGAGCATAAAGGTCAGCTCCGCCGGGCTTGTAAAACTCCGGACGATCTTTCCACGTCCAACCTTCGGGTAGCTTGCTCATGGTGTTAATCTACCATGGATTTTCCGAAAAGCGAACCCTTATCGGTTTATTGGTGATTTGATGGCTTTCTACCAACTCTTTCAATAAGTTGGGTCAGTTCAGCCGCCACAATCTCAAGTCGAGCCTCATCAGACCAAATATCTTTTCGTTTTTGACCTGTTGCTTCTTCCAGGGCATTTACACACAGGTGAAAATTGTCCGAATTGCAATGACTTCGTCGGTGACCATTATCCCAGCCTGGCGTGTGAATCAAGACATTGTTCTTGATCCAACCTTCAACCAAACGATAGTCAACGACTTGCGATGTTGATTCATAAAAAACAACCGATTTGTTCCAAATTTTATATCGAAACAAAGATACCATAACGGGTCGACCATCAAGATAACCAACTTGTTCGCCAAAACCCTGGCTATCCTGTTCCATCGGAATGGCTTCATTCCATTCTTTCCAGATATTGAAAACTTCGGTGCTCGTAGCCTGCACAACGAAGAAGGTTTCTTTCAGATCTTCAAATCGCATTACTTCACCAGCCAAAATTCATTTCTAAGACAACTTAAAAGACTTTCGTAACCATTCCATCTTTTGTAATCGTTGTCAGTTGTCGGAAATAAGTCAACCTCTTTGCCTTCATGCAATACCTTGATTGAATGATAAATGGCAGTTGTGAAAGCTGCTAGCTTGGATTTAAATTCGCTTTCTCCAAGGAACATAACAGCTTGTGTGGACATAATTTTACCACCCTGTCCATGGGTATAAAGTTCAACGGGACAGTCCACTCGATCCTTTACCCAAAAAATACAACTACTCTTTGGAATCAATACTGAACCGAGCGGAGGCGCCCCTTGAATTTTATGTTTACGCATTTCAGCGGTAAGGCTGATCAGACTCAGGCTCATCCTCAGGTTCAAGACCCTCGAATGCACTGTCAGCAATCTTCTGAAGACCTGACTTGATCTGATTGTAAATGGCCTTAAAAACCCTGCGGACCGGATCATTGATCATTGTCCAAATAAACGAATAAGGCCAGAAGCACATCCAAGTCATAATACGACTCTTGTTATGACGAACAAGAGGCTTATGAATGGTGCCATACCCACCACGACCACGCTTTCCGCCATTCGCAGCAATCTGCTCTTTCCGCTTTTCTGCGAGATTGCGAACATAAAACCACCACTTCACAACAGCCCAGACGGTTCCGAGCACAAAGAAAGCGACAGCGCCTGCGGCAATGTAACCAGGATGTGCCACCAAAAGGCCAAGCAAGCTTGCACCTCCAGGAAAGACACCCCAGAAACCGAACAGAGCCAAGAAAACAACAGTGGCAATGGTTGCATGAGCGGGCTTATCGATCTCCACTGATACAAACAAAACCAAAGACCAGATTCCGAAAACAATCCAGAACCAAACCATCGATCCAAACAATAGGAATTCGAACATATTTTATCTCCAAAAAAGGAAAAGAGGAGCGAAATGCTCCTCTTTTTCAGTTGAACTCAGTTCCACCCTTTCGGGTGAGGTAGTCACCGCTTACAGACTTTAACTGTACACGACCAATTTCATCACAACGACGCTCAGTCGTAGGACGAATGACAATTCCTTCACGGATATGAAGTTCCTTGCCAGAAATCGTCTCAAATCCATCTGTGAACTTGTTCATGATTTCCTTGGTGAACAGCCCACGGTACAAAACCGGGACCCTTGTAAGGCCAAGCCTCTTGCAGGACGCATCAAGCTCATCGTCGTCCAAGTAACGACCGGTACCCGGTCGACCAACATAGATGTCAAATACCCTAAAGCCGATATCTTCATCCTTGCTGGCAGAACTTCCATAAGCAAGATCCTGTACGCCGCTTCCAAATACCTCACCAAGCACATAGACAGGCTTCGGGTCCTCTTCATCCTTTAGCTGATGTCCAAAGGCGAAAGAAATCCTGTTGTCCATCTTGTAATGGCGAGCCACACGGACATAAAGGTTCGTCTTGTTGTTCTCAGACTCAATCTTCATGGCAAGACCACGAGCAGAAAGACCCTTTGAAGAAACAATAAGGCGCCCCTCGGTCGGGTGAGCGTACTTCGGAGGCATAAAACCAATCATGCACCACGTTCCGTGAAGCTTCTCAGTAAATACCACCTCTTCACCCTCCTCAAGAAGATGAGGGTAACGCTTGAAGTTTTCGATATCATACTTCAAGGTACGTTCCTGACCTGCGGCAAAAACTTCACCAGAAAGATGTGCTGGAATCGGAGGTTCCCACTTGGTAATACCAAGAATATCGGTTACGTCGGTTCCCTCCTGCCACTCTTCACGGGCTGGGTAAACCAAACCCTGTGAAAGAATACCACGAAGCCGCACAGCCTTTACTCGGTTCTTGAGCTTCCCAGCCAACTTTCCATCAAGCCCCATTTCCTTCAAAAGGACAGAAGGCATGACAGCCTGTTCCGGAATATAGGCGGCAAGGTCACCAGTCTTAAACTGTCCCTTACGGACAATGGCCTGGTAATCACCCACCTCGGCAAGCTCAAGCTTGTCCGCATTCGGATGCTCACGGATCGTTAGACGTTCAACAGTTACACTAAAAGTAGACATATTTTCCTCCAATGAGTTATAAGATTGGGGTCATTAGCTCACTGGTAGAACTATTTGCTCAGAGCTTCGATAAACCAAACTCCGAGAAATACAAATGTGACATAACCTACAGGCAAAATCACAATCAGAGGTTCAATCCACAGCAGGAGTGCCGTGGCAGCCATATAACATATAGCACACAGCACCAGCGATGTGTACACGAATAACGTGGTCAGGCGTACTTTTCTCATTTATCCCGTGTAGAAACTCACACCTGAATGAGTGGACCTTTGGGTGACTCGGAAAAATGGGTAATCTGCGGGAAATTCTCCAGCAAATAGTCCTTATAGGAATCAATGGAACCGATTGTTACTTCTTTTCCTTCGTCCCAGACCTTGATTTCATCAACATCTTCAAGAATGTCAAGTTTAGTAACAACAATCTGATCCGGCTGATATACCGAAAGAGCATATCGTACTTCGTCAGCAATCAACCAATAACACTTACGTGCCCTTCCAGTGGTCGTTCCAAATTCATCACCTTTCTTACCAAGCCAATTAAGCTCAGGGTAATTCGGTGGACCATCTCCCACACGGCTCGTGTAAGCTTTCATTACCCCAACTCGGTGGTTGATCTTGTGGACCGAACTTGGAAACACACTGGAAGATGTGGTCCATGGGTAGCAACCATAATCTACGTCCAGCATAACGCCCTGAGCGCTCTCGAAAAGGGCCGATTCATTTTGGCCTACAGGTGGCAGTCCACGATAAATCTTGAAGCCCAGGATTTTTGCATATTCGTCAAATCGAATGCCCTTTTTTAGAGCACGATCTGCGTAAACGTATGCAATTCCTTTCTTGGTGCTTCCTACGCCAGAACCATTTCGGTCAGCTTTGATATGAGCCTTTTGAATAATATGGGCATTCTCTGATACCCAGATTTCCTCAGGGTTAGCTCCCACAAGCTCAAGTTCCTTCGCTAGAATGGAGCGGTCAATGACCATACCAGTGTCTAGGGCAATTTTCTTCCCAAGAAGAATTCCTCCGGGAAGATGGTGAAGCTTAAACTTCCTGTCATCTTGATAAACAGTATGTCCAGCATTTGGACCACCATTGAATCGAATGGACCAGTCATGGTCCTTTGCAAGGAAGTGAGAAACTCGGCCCTTGCCTTCGTCTCCATATTGAAGGCCAACCACAAGTGTCTTTTTCATTTATTATCCAATCAAAAAATAGTTCGGCCAATACGGATTGCCATTTTCGTCAAGAAAAGGTGTAATGTCCATCATTGACCGATTGAGGATATCAACTAGCTTTAGCTTATCCTTGATGAGGATAAGCCATGGAGACTTCAGATCGTACCAGTTTACAATATGTTTGTACTTTTCGGACTTGTCAGGGGTGACAGATACAACCAGAAAACTAGTTTTAGGCAATACCTTCATTCCCCTGGTTTCCTCACGGTAGTCAGGGAAAACGGTTGCAACACTATTAAACCTCATAAGCTTTCCAGGTCTCATGAGGTTTTACTTTCGGCTTTAGAAATCGTCTTCGTCGTCGTCGTCAACAGATTCCTCGGACTCGACACTGACAGTGAGTCCCATGTCTTCCAAATCAAGAATGATTCTTTCGAGTTCTTCTTCATAGGTTCCATCATCCAACTCATCATACTCGACTTCTGTTTGAATCGTAAGTGTTACTAACATCTTTTTCATGTGCGCTCTCCCAACAAGGTTAAACATATTAGGTCAAAACGTAAATCCATGAAAAACTTTAAGATTCTTTTAAAAGTCGAAATTTAAGGCGATAAATTTAGCGTGATCTCCCATCCACTGAACAGTTTTTGTGCTGGATTTAATCACCCAAGGTATGTTGCTCATATGCGTTCGAATAAGTTCAAGTTCAGGACCCGCTGCCATTGCCAACACTTGACTACTGTTCAACAAAAACGCAAAAGGAGGCGGGTCATCCTTTTCGGAGTCACCATCTCCCTTGTTTTCTCTAAAAGGATTTGGCTCTCCCATTTTCCATCGGAGAACCAATGGCGACATTGAATCTTGGGCAGATTTTCCCCTGTCTATCCGTTCAAGTTGGATCGCTTTGTTTGGCCAAATCTGAACGACAATGACCATCAGTCGTTATTGCCCTGTGAAAGCGCTAGAATCCTGAGGATATGCAAGAATAGATTGATGAAGTCAAGGTAAAGAACCAAAGCGCCATCAAGAGCATTTGAGTTGGTGTGAGCCATATCCTTAATTTTCTGAGTATCGTAGGCTGTAAGCCCTGCGAACACCAGAACTGCTGCACAACTTACAATAAAACTAAATGCGGTCGACACAATAAAGAACTCAAACACAAGCGCAATCAGAATGCCAACAAGTCCCATAAACAAAAAATTGCCCCAGCCGGACAAATCTCGTTTGGTTACAAACCCAAAAACACTTAGAGCACCAAACATTCCAGCAGTAATGCCGAATGCCTGTGCAGCGAGCGCCATACCATAAATGGCAAATAAGGCTGAAAACGTAACTCCGTTTAGTGCAGCATATGCTCCCAGGAGCAAGAGGCTTCCGCCAAACCCGATCGAATCCTTGAGGAACATGTAGGCAAAAACCAACACAAGCTCAAGGACAATGAGTCCAATGAAAAGCGGAAGGTTGGCAGCCAAGGCCACGGCAGCACCGGTCGAAACCATCGCAAGCGAAACGCCTGCTGTGATGAGCAACCCTGCTGTCATCCAAGTGTAAACCTTGGCCATAAAAGAAGCCTGTGCATCACCACGACTTAGACTATTGATTGTATCAACATTCATTCTTTATTCTCCCAATGAGGATTTGTGTTCTTTTTGAAGGAAGTTTCGTCAGGAAACCTCTTCCACGAAATTTAGCATAAGGTGGCACTGTCTTAAACTGGCCAGCTGTCAGGTCCACCATCTCTCCGGTGATTCGATGTTTAAGAACCCAATGAATGTCATCCTCGTGACGAAGAGTCCCGGGTTTCCAGTCATCCGAATTTTCTGAAAGATGCTTGAACGCCTCTGAAGCAATATAACAATGACCTTTCAGACGATTTGAGTGCCCTTTATATTTGGGTTTCCTCAAATCATCCGAAAGGTTGTCCTGAATGAGTTTGATCAGTTTCTTGCGTTTCACTTCTTTTTCGGAAAGTGCTTGTTGAGCGGACGCATGGTGTTGGCAAGCTCACGCATGTGTCGACGACCCTTGTCGTACCACTCACGGTCAAGGCGCTCACGCTGGCCCATCTGTTTGATGACCTCGTCGAGGAACTCTTTGCACTTATGAACTTCTGGTGCAATACTCAACCATTCCTGGGTGTATTGAACCTGCTTGGCCATTTCACGCTCTTGACGCTTTTGTTCGTTGATATCTTCAACGGTCACACCAAGTTCTTCTGCCTTGGCTTTCTTGGCCTTGTTTGCACGCTTGCGCTGAATCTTTAGCAGATTCTTACGGAACCACTCAAGTTCAAGCTGGAACAGGTTCCCAAGATCAGCAAACTCGTAGTTGGTGTGGGTTTCCACTCGTGGATAAGAACGACCATAGACCTTCTTAAGGATTTCCTTATCAATCGGAGTGGGGGTCCTCAATTCAACAACTTTCGCTCCAGCTTTCTTGTTATTGTATTCCCGAGGGCTGCCCAACTCAGGAAAATCTTGTTCAATAATACCCAAGACGTGCCGACCAAAAAAGCTTTCAAGGCCAGTTTTCTTTACAAAATCATTATCCGACCAAGTATTGACATAAAGCTTCCAGTTATCTGGCTCATCAATTCGACGAATCAGTCGATGTGGAACCTGGGTTCGCTTACTCTGAACCCAAACCTTCTGTCCGTTGTTTTTCTTGACGTAATGACCTTCAATCCAATAATCACGAGTCAAAGACGGATGCAACTTGAGAACGAAACTACCAACCTGACGCTCAACGTGCTTTTGATCGGGCCATGGCGACCAAGGGAGTTCGTTATATCTTGCCTTCGAATCAAGCTTGCAATCTAGGTCGTCCAGATTGTAAGGAACATGGAACGAAAACGTTTCTCCATCACGGAAATGAGGAACTTCAACCAACTCTTCTTTACGATACGCCATTTTACCCCATGGGGTTAAAGGTTATTAGGTAGGCTTCGGACATATGATAGCATGAACTTGGTCACCCTCGAACCCTTTTGGCAATTTACTGATGTCGTTCTTGTCTTCAAGATAGACTTCCCAACAAAACACGCCTTTAGAAGTGGTTCCGGAACCTACAGCCCATGCAGACATAGCACCCTTTTCACGACATTGTTCAAACAGTCTCTGATGTGGTGCTTTCAGCAGCTTCGGATTCAGCTTTTTTCTTTTCTTTCTCATGTCTTGCGGCTCTTTCTAGTTCACGTTTGTGCTGAGAAAGGGTATAAGCATCCTGACTAAGCACAGTGAATACTAGAGGATAGCCACCGACGAGACCGTTTGTCTCTTTCATGACCTTTTGTTCAAATTCGGCGGTTTCCAGATATACTCTCATGCGCTGACCGCCAGAACCATCACCTTCGATGGTTGCGCCCCAGGCATCGTTCCCAATCTTTTTGTTTAGATCATAGAACGCCTTTTCCCAGGCTTCTAGCTCTTCGTATGTTCTACCGTTCATTTGGAATCGTCCAAATTTGCAACACTGAAACCAGTCACAACTGGATATCCATCTACTTCTGGTGGGATAGACCTTGCAAATTCCTTATAATGAATATTGGCCAAGATGACATATTTTCCATTGACTGGATTGATGGAAACATCAAAATCGGCAATCTTCTTTTGAAAGTGTGCCCCACAAGCCTCTTCAAGCTTTTCAATGGCCTTTTGAACTCCAATAATACTGTTTGCCATGTTACTTCAACTTTTCCGGGTCAAACTCTTCATAGACCACTTTTGCGTTAGCATCTTGAGATTTGCCTGCGCAATAATATTTTCTCCAAACATCGCCTCTTTCCTCGCCATCCCCATTCAAGGTAAACACAACCATTGGGAATCTCGTCGAAAGTGCTAGCATTTGAGTGTCGTGGTCATACCATTTACATTCATAACCACCACCAGTCAGTTCATGCCAACATTCTGAGAGTTCCCATTCCCATTCGTTGTTGGGATTTTGTTCAATATGTTCCAGCATCGTTTCTTCAAAACGATCCTGCATTGCAAGAAAACGATATCGCAACTTATATGATGTGTTATATCCCATTAATTCATTTCCTCACGGGAAGGTGGTTCAGCAGTTTCCATCATGTGGTCGTAAATGGCCTGTTGAATTGCTTTTTGATATTGTTTCGTAATTGCATCCTGAATTTGACGCTGACGCTCAGTTTCTGCCTCAACATCCTTCTGGAAATTCTGGAATACAACATCAAGTTTTTCCTTGTATGTCTTTGGTCCATTTTTGATTGTCCAGTAAGCACCAACAAAGGCGCCAATCAGTAAACCAATCACAAGACAAATAACAGCGACAAGCCCAATCATGGCAACTCCCTTACACAGCCCTGTTCAACAAGTTGAAGTCGTCTCATTTCTTCAGAGTGCCGATGGTCTTCGGCAAAACAAGAGCGAACTCCAAACATGAGGGTTGCCAATAATGAAATCAGAATCACGCCTCTTACAATAACTGGTAGGATTTCATCCATTTGATTTCCTTGCTGCTCTCTTAGCTGCCTTCAGGGCAACCCGACGATCATGATACCACTTCCGAGCCTTCTTGTCGACCCCGCCACTTTGGGCTCGTCGTTCAGCTTCTTCAATGTAATGTTTGTTACAAAGAGTGCGAACCCAGCCAAAAGACACATCAGGGTGTTCTGGCCAGGTACTTCGGTGCTTTCCTGCTTCTCCACAAACATCACAAGTCTTAAAAGAAACTTGCTCGTAGAAATCACGGATCTTTCTAACTTCCTCTGCGATTGGAATCGGGACTCCTGAAAGGTAGAAACGCAGGCCACCAAATTTCTCTTTTACCTGCGTAGCCCTCGGAAGTTCTTCAATCGGGTAAAGCTGTACAATCGATTTAATTTCGGCAGTGATTTCTTCAGAACATTTCCAAATAATCTCACGCCAACCCTTTCCACCACCAGGCCATGTGCGCCGACCAACTGAATCATCTCTCCAAAGAATGGGAAAAGCTTCTTGAAGCTCCGCATGAAATTTTACAGTCGAATGTTCTTCGTTCAGATCAGTCATCTTTGTAAGTCGGGTTGAAGCCTTCTTTTTTAATCAAAGCCTCGGCTCGTTCCCAGGCTTCTTCAAGAGTAAATCGAGTACGTGCAATAAATTCATCATCTCGTGATGAAGGCATCGGCTCATATTCGGCAGCGCCATCTCGATTAAGCACGTTCATGTTGTTGATCACAATCGCCCAAGCTTGGTCGCCTCGATACTCAATTGAAATGGTTGGCTGTGGAGGGCCATCAGAAACAAGAATGGTTCGTTCCACAAGAACGAACTTTCTTGCACAATTGAGCATTTTTTGCGCTTGCGGTTTCGACATGAGCCAATAAGTCACTTTCTCTGTATCCATCCCCGTGAGGTTAACTCATAACCTTCCTTTTGAAGGTGATGAGCCAAACCATCACCTGCTTCGATGTACTCTGATGGGAAACCAGCGATTCCCAACTGGTTAAGGGTAAGATAACACCTGTATCGCATTTTATGAAACAGGTTGAGCTTATTGTACGTTGTTTTATCCATAGTAGCCCGGGAGGGATTCGAACCCTCAATCCCGAAGGCAGTCGGGTTTAAGCCGACCCTGTATACCAATTCCAGCACCGGGCCATAAATCGTTGAAACACATTCTTTTTTTCAGGAAGAGGAGAACATGCCTCACATCTAACTAGCAGGACATCTTGTCCCACATACTCATGCAAATGCTAACAACAGATATCTAAATCGCCACATAAAGGATTGCCACAAGGACCGTCAAAGTCAATCTCCTGACAAATCCTAGGAGGCTGTTCGGGTTCTCTATAAGGCATCTTACTAAACTTCCGTCAGATCGCCCTTGTTTAGATAACCTTCTGCTTCTTCGTTTTCACCACCGCCATCTGGGTGAACAAGCTGATACTCGATTTCTTCGGCTGTAGGATGATGAGTAACGCCCTCACACAAATCTTCGATTTGCCACTGTAGGCGTTGAACTTTTTCCTTGAGGCGCTTGACTTCTGACTGGCCGTTTTTGTCTCTCGCCTCAAAATAGATGTCCATGAGGTACATCAACTGCTCGCCGTTGTCACCATCACCACCGGTCTTCCAACAGAAATAGTCGTCCATAAAAACGAAATCAAGAGTGGAAATAGCTTCCATGAGCTTTACAGACTCCGGATGATGCTCCATTCCAGTTTCCCAACGCTTGTTGATATCTGTTTCAACACCATCAAGAGGAGGACAGTCCTTGGCTAAACGCTTTTGGAGCCACTCAGACAATTGTTTCGACATATAAACCTTTAATTTTTAGGGCCAATAAATTTGTCAAGTTTTTCAACATCTGCCCTCTTACGAACAAATGAATTTTTGCCTGACCGAGTTGAATGTAATCCAACCATACCACAAGCCCACGAAAAGATAAAGTGTAAATCATCAGACTTGTTAGTAAAACTATAACTCGGATATTCGTATTTCCCAACCTTATTATTGAATCTACAACCATCAGATTCGATCAAGCCTCTAATAAAAGGTCTTGGGTTGCCTTCAATCAAGTTTTTCTGCCAGGTCTCTAGCTCAATTTTACGAGCATGTTTTTTACCTGGTCCATGTTGCGGGAACAAATCAATAAGATTATTTGAATAAGTGTAAACTACGACACAAGAACTATCTTTGATTTTCGTTAGAACTTTTCTGTGTGGATTTATCGTCGATAATGATGCTTTTATCCTAGCAATGATCGATGGGTATTTTGCATCGCAGAATACACGAAGCCGATAATTGCTATTGCCATTTTTCAACTTCTTCATTTCGGTAATGTGACCATCACCAAGGTACATGCCCAAAGCATACAAATATTGGTAGGCGAGGTGGGACTCGAACCCACAATGAAATAAATTCAGCCGGGTTTGAGCCGGCCCCCTATGCCAATTCGGGTACTCGCCCGTAGAGAACTTCTTGAAATAATCTCTTACAGTCCCTCTGGGTATTGTCAAATCTTGTGAAGTTTCTGATTGATTTTTGCCAGATTTCCAAGCTTCAAAAAGCTTTTTCCGTGTTTCTAACGTATGCACATTCTAAATATGTACAAAAATTCAAGTTTTGTCTGCCAATTCCGCCACCTGGGCAAATATTATTCTTCTTCATCAGCATGAGACACATCTGGCGTATAACCATCAGCGACCCATTCTCTACATGTACCCAAAATAGATCGGGCATTTGCATCAAACACTCTTGAAGACCAGCGGTTGAAACGTTCTGGAAACTTACTGGCTCCAACCATTGCTTTCATCTTTACCTTTACAAACTTGCGTTCGTATTCCGTGATTTCTTCTCCTAGGAGGGCACGTTCAATTTCGGCATCAATGTTTTCAAGCACCTCTTCGTAAGGTTTAAAATCATATTCGCCGTTCATGGTGACTCCCAATCACTTTGATTTCTTTGGCTTGGCAGCCAAAAGAATATCTTCTACGATCTTAAGAAGGTTTTTGCTTGAAAAAGCTTCATCTGCCTTTTCTTCTTCCTTGGCTTCAAGCTCTTCAGCTTTGTCAGGATTGTCTGCCTTCTCTTGTTTGTTACGCTCAGCTTCTTCTTCAGCTCTGATTGCCATCTCTCGGCAGGCCAAAGCAAAAGCATCTTCGATTTTGGTTTTATCTAACGATAGACCGGACAAAATAAAACGTGTTGCCACGTCTTCGTCCATTTTTTCCATGCATGTCTTAATAAAGATTGCGTCTAAATCCTGCGGTTCATCTACAAATTTCATGTTTTGATAAGTATATCCTCTGTCGGATATGTGTATTTATCACTCAATGAGGATTTCGAACATATTTTCGATTTCTTCCTTGATCTTTGCCTTCTGCTCCGAGCGAATCATATAACCCCACTTTCGCTGGGTTGTACGGAAAATATTCACCCAAACAGCCTTCTCGTCAGTGAGAAGTTGCCCTCGGACATACACGTATCCATCATCTGCCGAGAATTGTGCTGCCTCGACAAACAAAACTGTCATTTCCTTGTGAAGGAACTGGTCTGATGTTGGAAATGAATTTCCAGCACCTGCGCCACCGCCAAGCATGAATGCACTGAAGTTATCCTCGCCTCCAGTCTCTACGATATCTTCCTCAAGGGAATAGTAGAGATCTTGCTTAGTCTTCAAGAGAGTGCCCTTCTTAAAGGTCTTCATCTGTGGAAGGATTCGACACATCCTGACCCTAGTCGGCTCGTACTCTTCTTCGTCCATGTATATACCTATTTTCTCCGCTTTACTTTAGAATCCCAAAGCTTGAGAGCAAAGTCTAACAAAAAAACGAGTGGCGTTCCTATTAGTAAGGCAACGCCAATCCCATACAACCACACCATAACACGACTCCCCTAGGTTTTGAACCTATTCAGAGTCGTTCGATACAGTCCAGTGCTCCGAAGTGTTTACATCAATGATGAACGAAGTCGCCTCTGAATTTTCGGTCCCACAATAACAAGTATCTACTCGCCTGTCACCATGGAACGTAAATCCGTGCGTTCCACAAAATTGTTCACACTGAACTAGAAGCACCTCTTCCGCATGTCGTCGGGCTTCTTCTTGAGATTCATTTTGAAAAGAAATAATGAAATAAAGTCCAATACCCCCACTAAGAACCAAAGCAGGAATTAAGAAAAACGGCGTAAGAACGAAATCGAAAAAGAAGGTAGATGCTCCACTTTTTAGAGCGCCAAAAAACTTTCCAACTCTTTTCGCAAGAGTCACCTTTTCAGGCACGCCTTCGTTCTCATAAAGCGCCTCGAATTTGTCAAGACGTTTTTCTGCGGTTGCCAGTCTGCTTTGCAGCTGGGCAATGTCATCGTCACGATAAACCACGATAGATCCTATCGACGTCCCGTGGTACGGAGACGATGTGCTTCTTCAAGCATCTCTTCTTTGGTCCACTTCTTCGGCTTCGCCGGCTTGATGGCACCCTTGTGGGTAACATATTCTTTTCCAGCTTCGGCTAGAGCCTCAAGCTTACCAGCCATCTCACAGCGATGACAATGCTGTCCGAAGCCACGGTGGCCACAAGGGAAACGCTTTCTATTACCACTTGCCATACTATTCCTTTACTTTGGAGATCATCTTAGCAAACGACAGGGCGTAGATCCAACCAGTTTCTGTCGGTTCAAACCGAGCGACTGGCGATTCGCCTATCTTTAGGAAGTGTGGATCCAAGCACTTAGCTTTTATACCACGGTCCAAGATTGATTTATCCTCAAATACCAAGATTTTGTTACCATCGTGATTTCGGCAATCTGGATAGTTGATCTCGACAACAGCCACTTTACCAAAATCGAGCCGACGTTTAACCCCAAATCGGTATTTATCTGGGTTTCCGTCAGAAACTACGGAACTGCCTAGGTTTACATACGGATCATCGGAAAAACCAATCTTGAGACCCATGACTTACTCCTCAGTTACAGGTTCGGGTTCAGGATCTAGAGTCCAACGAAGAAAAGACTGGACTAGAATCTTCTCGCCAAACTTTTCATTTTGTTCCTGAACAAGATCTGCAACAGTGATTGAGTCATCAAAAAGCCAATCTTGTTCAAGAAGAGCACCGACACTTTCCGGAGCATTGCTGGCAATATGCATCAACAAGTTGTCAACAAACTCAAGAAATTCTTTGTTCCTCGCAACAAAGTCGGTGTCACTGGAAACCTCGACGAGCACAGCAAGTCGGTTATTATGGTGTTGATAGGTGCGAACTACACCTTCACGCTTTGACATCTTCTACCTCTACTATCTCATCTCTCCTGTCCCAATCGAGATGATCCAAATAAAGGATTGGAGTCTCATCTGAGACAACCAAGCAAATACTGGTCTTCATTTTGAGCCAGAAGAAAAGAGCAAGTTCTCTATCTTTATGTCTACCATACGGCTGGAAGCTTCTGAACAAAATCTTCTCTCCCGCAGGTACAGTTACTTGTGAATAGTTATCGTCAAAGTTTGAATAAACCAGCTCTTTTGTTGTTTTATAGAACTCTCCGTACTTTAGAGTCTTGTATTTCAGCTTCATACAACCACCGCTAGAATAGCGTCCTCAGGGACGATAAGGTATTCTTTGTCGTCAAGCTTTACTTTTGAACCAGAATGTACCCGATAAACAACTTTTGTTCCTGGAGGAAGGACTAAGTCTACATCTTCACCCTTCGCAACAACCGTCGCAAAGTTTTCTTGCTTCTTGACTGTGTCAGGTACAATAATTCTTTTATCAGAAGCTGCCAACGAGTCTTCTTTTTCTTTGGATTGTAATTCGAGTACGACATTTTTTAGAGTTGGTTGCAGTTTGCTCATTTTTCCACCATGATTACTTCTTCATGAACCTGTGCGGGAGGTGCGTCCTTTTCCCAGGTTCGCCTATATTCTAAACGAAGTCTAAGCTCACCCTCTCGCTTTGGTTTAAACACATAAGTGCTGTCCATGCCTGCGCCAACCAATTCCGTTGGGGTGTAGCCTCTACTTGGAACAATGTTGACTAGATCAAAATCATCCTTTGATGCATTGATCCATCTAAATCCGGTTGAAGCGTTGCCATATAAGGTAACCTCAACTAAATCCGTATCTAAACGGATGTATCTCACTGTTTCATTTTCAGTCATTAAGTTCCTCTGCTGTTGGGATTCGTTCCCCATCGAACCCATAAGGGCAGTGCCTACAAAAGCTACTGCAACAATACCCTCTTTTCACAAGAAAGAAGGCAGTTAATACTTTCTTTCCGGATTCGGGATCTGTATACCACAATTCTTCTGCGGCTACAGCCTCTTGGTGTAACGCTTTTTGCTTTCTGGTGAGGTCTTTTTTGCCCATTCTGGTAATTCCTCCTTAGCCATACCGGTCATTAGCAACATGATTATAGCAGCTGGAATTACCAGGACGAAGCCAACATTAGCGATCCAATCAGATTTAATCCAGCGTTCACCAACATAAGAAATACAATGTCCCAAGCCCATAAATGGCAAAGAACACAAGAGGGCAAGACCGATCATTACCCAAGTTAGAGTCCAATAGATCTTGCCCTTCCAATTCATCGCTTAGTAGCCTTTTTCTTGGGAACAAATGCAACGTTAAGGTTACAAGTTACCTCTGCTTTACCGGAGTGAATCTCGATCGGATCTCCACCAGCATCTGCAAACCCTGCCTCGGCAGACATTGTGCGAATGCCGCCACCATGTCGGTCATCCTCACTGTAATGCACACTCCAGTGTCCTACGGTGTAAGAAGATGCAGCCTTGCCAAGGACAGCACATTCAGACTCAAAACGCTCTTGGCATTTGTCAAATGCGTTCTGAAATGCTTCCTTTGAAAGTTCTGATTTGTTCTTGACATCAAAAGTTGGTTCATTTGCCTGAACACCTTCGATGTTCGTGAGCGAATCATGGATAAGACTTACTTTGTCCAGATTCGACGAATGAAAAACTAGATTGTAGGTTGCCTGATAACCCACAAGCGTGTGTTGACGGGTAACATGATCGTAGTTTTGACGAGGAGCAACACTTACATTTGTTCGACGGTTCTCAACAAGTCCTTCACTTGAAAAAGACTCGTAAAGCGCAGAAAGCTGATCAACAACTTCCCTAAGGGCAGCCTTGGCTTCTGCGCCCGTGTCGCCGTTTGTGGTTGCGGTAACTGTAAAACGAGCCATATCAAAATCGGCAACGGCTGCACCGACGGCGCTTACTTGCGTTACCACTTCTTCACTGTTAAATCTCATATAGGTTCCTTTCGATTCTACCATGATCATAGACCATGACTAAAATCGATTAAACCTTCGGGACGATTGTCCAGATTTTCTTGTTTCTTTTCAGGGCTTTCCACTTTTTTTGACCAAGGCCATAAGGCTTTTCAGTCCAAGCCTTGTAACGATGGAAACCATCAATTACTCGATATTCCCCAGCCTTTCTTGAAATAGCAACAATGGCCGGAAACCAGTCTTTGTATTCTTTCCAAGCAGTATATTTTGCGTTATACCAAGGCGTAAACCACTGATAGGACTGAACAATAGCCTGCGAGGTTCTGTCAGAAACACCACCATCAGCTTTCACTTCGCTAACAGGAAGTTGAACTAGTTGCCATTCATCGATTTTCTCGACTTCTGATAACAAGTGTCCATACTCCAATTCCAGAACAAGCTTGACTCGTTCAGAGTTGGTCATTGCATTGAATGCTTCACATTGTTTTTGAAAGTGATACTCAGCACCTGATTCTGCAAACACTCCTTCAATTTCATCGCCGTAGTATCCACCACAAGTCCTGATCTCGAAAAAGTCATCAACATTTGTAAACAAGTGCTTGAGGAACCTGACGGCTAATGCAAACCCGAAGTTTCCTTCATGACCTTCGCCATCTTGGAAAAAAGATGAGGCGAGAGAAACCGCCTTGTAGGCGCTCATAGCCTCAAGTCTGGTGTTTACAATAGTCCCACAGCGACAAATGTAATCACAGCCGTATGCGTCACAGTCGTAGTCATAATCATATTCAATCTCCAACTGATATTGGAGGTTGCCTGATAGATCGATAACGATCTTTCCCTTGTTTTCTTTAGTCATTGGTTCACCTTTATTGTGATTGTGATTGAGGAATGTGAACCAAAACAAAAAAGGCGTGCCCAGAAGGCACGCCTCGGGTTTGTTTCAGTATTAGTTGTTTACTGACCCATGTTCAAGATAAGAGGAGTATCTGAGTTGCCTCCACCAAGGACCACGGTTCTTGTATTCTCGTTTGTAGTAATCGCACGAGTGGCATCAATAGCACGAAGTTGGAGAAGTTGCGGGGTAATAGACTGAGCAAGAACTCGGTTTGCTTCTGCCTCAGCACGAGCACGGATTAGACGTGCCTCTGCATCTCGGCGGGCCTGAATCAGAGCCACACGCTGCTGACCCTCAGCCTCTGCAACTGAACGCTCAGCTTCCTGCCTAGCAGTACGGATAGCCTGAGTACGTTCATTACCTCGCTGACGCTGGTTCTGTACTGACTCAATCGACTGCTGGATAGCCTGGGGAAGTGCAATATTCCGAAGCTGTACAGCATCTACTGCAACCGAGAAAGAGGCCAGATCACGCTGCTGTAGAATCTCACCAACACGTTGACGAATCAAGTTCAACATCTGCCGCTCAAGGTCTTCACGTCCTGTAGAAACAGCAGCCACAGCGTCGAACTGACGAACCGCATTTCGGACTTCAGCCCGTGCCGAGTTAGCTACAACGTTCTCATAGTTTGGCATGAGTCGACGAAGGCCAGGTGCCTGACCACCATTGATGTGGTAAAGAACAGTCACGTCAATGTTCATCGAAAGCTGATCAGATGAAGGTGCATGAACTGCATTTTCACCAATCATATCAATCTCACGGGACTGAAGAGAGATTTCTTCGACACTAGCGAACGGGTTGACAAAGTGGAAGCCTTCATCAAGGGTGTACTCTTGCACAGAGCCAAAAACAATCGGCACCCCAACATGACCAGGGGAAACAGTAACAGCAGCTGAAACACCTGTGAATACAAGCGTTAGCAAGATTCCACCGACTCCGACAAGTCGTGCTAAACTAGCACCCTCCTCCATGAAAAACGAAACAGCGAATGCGCCTACGGTAAGGAAGGCCAGTACAATAGCAATATAAATCACATTTTCTCCTATTCACCGAAATGGTGAGTTTTGGGTTGTTCCACGTTTTGAAAGTTCATCTTCAAGAAGAGTAGTTGGTGTCTGCTCCAAAACCGTTCGCTGTTCTCGACGCCGCTGGCGCTTCTGAACCTCACTACTGACAAAATAACCGAATGTTACGCCAGAAACGAGAGCAGTGCTTACAAAAATGATTACAAGCATGATTACCTTTTCCAAAATTTAGGTAAAAGACTGTATACGAGATAGACCGTGAGGATGACGATTAAGGCGATTCCCACTACAACTGCGGCAGCAAAAACTACGCCTTCCATTCAATCTTCCTCTTCGTCTTCTTCAACGTGATAAGAAACTTCCCTTTTGGCAAAAGCGATAATGTTAGCACCGTAAATGCCTTCATTCCCAGCAAGTCCAACCTTCGAAGTTTCCTCTTCTTCGTCTTCCGAATCTAAGTTAATTTGAAATCCTTTAATAATCATGATTTGTTACCCTTACTAGGGCTACGATACATTAACCGGAACAGCGTCTGAACCCTTTTAGCAAGAATCCAACCCATTATCCCGGAAATGATGCCCATTGTTGCAGCACCCGAAACGAACCCGATCCAGAACATGGTTGCGAACTACTCGTCACCAATCAGGACGTCTTCGTCACCGGTAAGCGCACCTTGACCAAGAGAAGCCAGGCGCTTTAGCACAGGACCAAGCTTCTTTAGCTCAGGCTGTACCACGTCACGTGCGGAAGCCTCGACGACAAGTCCACATGCAGCAGCAACGCCGTCAGCCTGCGGAATCATTTCGCTGTAGTTGGTTGCAGCATAGTGCAAGCCAAGAGCAGCGAAAATCTTGACAAAATCCTTACCACGCTCCGTACGAGCAAGGTCAGGATAAGCATCTCCAACAAGTGCCTCCACGAGTGCAAGCAACACCTCTGATGCCTCGTCAGCTGCGGCGACCTTGGTGCCGTGAGTTACAGATGCGACGAGCATATCCTTTGTAGAAGTCATGGAACTCTCCTCTTCATATTCATATTCTTCGTTGTCCATTTTAGTTTCCTTGGTTTGTTTGGCAGACACAGGCGCATCCTGCGTCATCTTCTTTTTAAGTCTTGGATTTTTGACAAGGTTTACCATGCCCCCAGACGCAACCCAGCCAAATTGGCTTTCCATTGCTTCTGTAAGCATTTTAATTGCATCTCTAAACTCCCAGAGGGCAGGCACCCTTCGGATTGAACCGCCATGATGAGGAAAAACCTCACGGAGGTCGAGATAATCCGAAGTGGCTGTCCAGGACTCACCTTCTTGAAAAAGCTCAACAAGTCGTGGACCCTTGAAGTCGCCTACCTTTTTGACAAAGTAATGCTTATCTTCGTTATGCATCCACTTTGTGACCTTGGTTCCTTTTCCAAGTCCAGCCATTTTTGTCTTCTTCCTCTCAGCTTCTAACTGCTTTCGAAGTTCAAGAGCTTCTCTCGTAAGACCATCATTCTGTTCGATGGCAGAATTTTTTGATCTTCTTGCGGCATCCAGATCGTATTCAAGCCTTTGTTTCACAGACTGAAGTGCTCTGACTTTATCATCTAAAGCTTCCTTCCCAAATTGAAGATCAACAATCTGCTTTTTTAGCAGTTTTATATCTTCCTTGGTATACTCGTAGGAATCCCGTCTACCGTATGGATCGCCATAACTCATTGAAGTTCTCACAATTGCCATGGTATAACCCGGCTTTGTTAGAGGTCACTCAGGAGTCTTTCCAGTGCATCTCCTGAGGAGTACATGGAAAGCCTAGTCTTTGGCCATTTCAGTTTAAACCGGAATCGTTACTTTCTCGGATTTTGGTTGAAGAAATTGCTAGGTTTTTAGGTGTGCGCACTACAGGACTAGACACACAGTTGAATGGAATGTTTTTTCCAAACTCGGTCTTCAGAGATTTAAGTTTACCTTCAACGATTCGATCGTGAACAACAAACTTTGCATTGAGTCCCTGAATGCCTACAGTAGCATAATCATCTCTCATGCGAGTAATCGTATCGATGCCGACGTGAAAGAACAATTCTTTTGTATGTTCTAAGAAGGTTCCAATCTTCTCAACAAAACGTCCGGCTCTACCAACAATCACCGGAGCATAGCTCTTGAACTGCTCAAGCCGCTTTGTAAGCTCCTCAAACGTAACCATATCTTTGTCGACTCGCTGGATAGAAACTTCAAAGAAAGTCAGTTCAGGTGCCCAGTGAGCAGCTTTATAGATTGCTCTGTGTCCATCATGAAGTGGATTAAACGATCCAGGGACCACATGAATACACAACTCGACTTGTGCCTTGGTGAGACCAACTTCTGCGTGATAATCTTCCCATGCGACAAAACGACCTTCCTTGGTCATCAAAAAACTGAAACTGTTGTCCATGAGTAAACGAGTATATGCTTCTTTTAGTTCCATCAGACTTCTCCAAGTGCGAGTTTTAGAAGATAACTGGTAATCTGTCGATCTTCATCTTTCCTTTTCCAGGAAGCGTATCCAAGACCCATTAGCTTGAAATCTTCTTCAGAAATTTTCGTCAACTTCAGGTGATGATGACGAGCCGAGTTGATAGAATTTGGAGTAGGTTCAAGCTTTGCAATGAATGCCTGATTATCACCTCGACGATAACGATTTGTTGTGGTTGCAGCACTGCAAGAGATTACCCGACATTCAGGCCAGATAATGGACCCAGCTTGCGCCAGAAGCTCCGCACCTTTTTTGCTTACGGCTTTCTCTTTGTATTTTTCTCCAAGCTTTACGCCTTTATCAGGAAATGCACGCCATGCTTCTCGGATGAATCGAGCAGACTCCTCATAAGAGTAAGGAACATGAATGGCATGCAAGAGCTTGCTGGCACCAAGAGTTTGTGCAAGCTGATGAATTCCAATACCTCCACCAGTTACAATAAATGCAAGTTTTGGCCCTTCATATCGTGACACGAAATCATCAAACAGATCTTGCATTTTCCACCCTTTCTAAGAGTTTCTGGTCCAGGTCTCGCAGATAGTCTAACCCGTATTTTCCATTTTCTAGACCCGAATATAGATGTTCCGGAAGGTCATTCTCAATTTCGCTTGAACAAGAAGCAATTCCCATTGCCATCGCCGCAATGGAATCAACATCTCCAGTATAGTCGATACATTCCTTGAGAATGTCTGTCAACTTGTCGTTTCTAAGCACAGCAGAGATAGCTGCTTTTACACAAGGGATAGCTTCACTTGTGCAACGTTCACCAGTTGGCCAAAGGTCTGTTGCATCTTTGAATAAAAGTTCCGCACCAGAACCAAGCCCAAGAAAATCAACCAATTCTTTCTTGGGACCCTTGTCATATAAGAAATAATGAGTTGCCAGAGCAATAGCCTGTGAAGAAGCAATTGCCTCCGGTGTGTCGTGTGTAACTTTAGCTTGCAGTCTTGAAAAGACAAGAATAGGATGAACTTTTGACATAATGCCAATCGGGCATGAACGCATTGCAGCGCCACACCGGTCGGAACTAGGAATAACCAATGCAAGCAATCCTTCGCCAGATTTCACTTGGTCAAGAATTCTTTGAAATCTCCGTGAGTA
This sequence comes from Phaeophila floridearum, assembly GCA_036784835.1. Classification (NCBI taxonomy): domain Eukaryota; kingdom Viridiplantae; phylum Chlorophyta; class Ulvophyceae; order Ulvales; family Phaeophilaceae; genus Phaeophila; species Phaeophila floridearum. The sequence continues at coordinate 209,874 of JAYMFU010051006.1, forward strand.
TCCATTGCGTGGATCACGTTTGTAAGTGTCGACCCACCGATTAGCTAATTGCATTGCAATAGTCTCAGGGTTGATTGTGTCTGTTGCCAATAGATGTTCAGCAATGCCAATAGACATCTGAGTGTCGTCCGTGTACGACCCTGCTGGAAGGTGTCCAGGTAGATTGTGTGGGTAATATGTGCCCAAATCATTGGTAAGTTCTGCAAGCCTTTCGGGTTTGGCAAACTCGAAACCTGCACCATAACTGTCAGCGATAGCCAGCTCAACTAACATTTCTTGCCCAGTCCCTTTCAAAAGCTCCCTTTAGATCTTCATAATCCTTTGCTGGCATCGACGATTTAGCCTTCCAAAGGATTTCAGCTGCGTATCGAGACTTGCCAAGAAGTTTTTCTTTGGCGCTAAAATATAGATTTACTGGCAAGATGAAGGGCAACCACAAAGGAAGTGTTGGCAATGAAAACAAAAAGATTCCAATTGCTGCCGAACCCATACGACCTTTACTAAGAATGTGACTGCTACTACAAAAGTGATCAATTCCCTTGTCGTTCAATGATATGATATAACTTCGTCCCTGTTTGTCAACAAAATTGAAAGAATCCAATCCAGTAATTTTATTTCTTTCACGTTTGACAAACCTAAGCTTTGGAAGCATGGGAATGTCCGAATAAATCATCCATTGTCCAAAAAGCACAATTGGAACCAGCACTGCTGCGTCTTCTAAGTTCATAACATTTATTCCTCATCACCATCCATCAAACACGAGCCAATATCCTAATTGCAAAAGCAGGACAGTTCCAAACGAAAGATGGAGTCCAAAATATAACAGGCAGAACCAAATGAAATACCACACTAATCTTTAGACTCCAAAAGAGCTTCTTTCTCCAGACGAATCTGTTCAAGCTCTTTTTCAAGCTTCTTCATCTTGTTTTTCACTTTATCTTCCTTAAGACGAACAAGCCACGCATTGTAAAGTTCAAGTTCAATATCGTATTTCTTTAGATTGTCCTCATATTCCTTAAGTTTTGCTTCGTATTTCTCAAGTCTCTTGAGGTATTTTTCTGTCTTTTTAATATAATCCGAATCCCGGACTTTCTTTCCAGTATGAAAAGCACCATCTACACTACTGACCAAAACTTCATCAGGATTCACGTCTTCAATGAAGATATTTTGTTTTTTTGCATACCTCTCACAGAGATACTCTACCAATTCAGTAATGGTGCTCGTTCTTCGTCTTGAAAACCATGACGTTTTTGAGGTTTCATAGGTAAATTCCGCAGGTTTTCTTGGCTTCCCGGGCTTTCTTGGTTTCTTTGGTTCGTCCATAACATTGTTACTTTACCATGATGAGATATTGTAATAATCTGCGATAGCTTCAGCCTTTGGTCCATATAAATCAAGTTCGCCTACCGAGTAGGCAGAAACGGTCTTGTCGGCATGTTTTACCCAATAAACAGCGCCTTCTGATTGAGGCAACTCACCCATGATATGACCGACCATTCCAGGCTGTCTACGATTCCGAAACTCATCAGGAATATAGAAACCTCCGGGCAAGCGGTCCTTGTTGATGTTGTCTTGAATCTTGACAACTATGCCTTCATCTAAAAGAACCTTAGGTTGCCTCATTTGTCTCCTCTTCCTTTAGGTGCCAGTTCACGGAATCGAGTCATCATTGCATTGCGTACTGGCTTCCATTTCTCCTCATAGTCTTGCCAGTTTTCGCTTGGATTATCTATGATTTCACGGAAAACATGATTTATTTCATCATATCCAATGATTTTTCGGAATGTAGCAATCTGAATACCAAAGTCAATGATACGCAACGAATGCCACAAAGATTTCTTACCTCTTTCAAGTTCGTTCTTTCGGTCATAAGGTGAAACAAATTTCTTCTTCGCCTTTACCCAAGAATGACTTGACTTTTCCGAAAGAGAGTGTCGAAGCTTTGATAAATCGAGCTTAAACTTCCACGGTTCATCAGGAGCCATGATGTATTGTTCATGCCATAGGCCCCGAGGTAGAAAATAACACTCTAGCGCCATGATATGGTGCTCATCCAACAAATGCTGGAAATGATCAGGTGTCAAATACTTGATGTTGACCAGTCCATTTTCCATTTCACCCGTCCGAACTTTACCTGTTACTACCACAAAATCCCAATCGGATCCTGGTCTTGCAGTTCCATACACCCTACTACCAAACGGATAAACCGCATAGGAGTTCTTGATGTATTTGGTAATGTCCGGACGGTCTATGGACATTTTCAGCCCCTGTAGCGGCTAATGAGTGCCTCTACCTCAGCCTGGAGAAGATCACTTCGACGGCCAGCCGAAAGTGGCATTTCATCGAACTCACGGATGACTCGTGCCTCAGCGGTCATAAAGTCGTCTGTGAATCCCGAACCAAAAGGCTCGTCCGAAGAACCATCGTAGTAAACCACGAGAGCATCATCGCCAAGCTCGCCAGGTGCAGCAAGTGTCACACCCGAAGTCAGAGCAATGTCATCACGGAGAACCATACACTCCGGAAGCGTCTGCTTACCAGGAGAGTTGCTCAACTTGATCACAGGACGCTCATCCTGACCAACTGCACAAAGAGCAAACTTGGTGCTGAGATGGTCTCGATTGATGTTGTTACGAAGGTGCCCACCAACTCCGAAAATGCCGCAACGCCACGGAACAAATCCTGCGTCAAGAACAGCCTTTGTGATCTGGAGAACCGAATCAAAAGATTCGCCGTTTCCTACGATAAATCGCAGAGTCGTCGAAACATGGCGAGTGACACCGTCAGCACAAAGGTGCTCTGCCATGAGTCCTGCCTGATGTGCCTTCTGAAGAGTGCCAACAACCATATCGGTTGAATCTCCAGAATCCGGTCGGGCCACAACACACTTTCCAGAACCATCAGCCTGTGCTCTAAGAGCAAGAGGAATAAGGTCGTTTTCTAGAGCGGCCCAATAATCATAGCAATCTCCAACCATACTGAGAAGCTCGTGGCCACCAGCAGTGTCGTACATGGTTTCGTAACAATCGGATTCCTTGGCATATCCTTGCACAATACGATGAGCAAGAGCCTTTACCGATGAACCGAAAGCAGCCGGCGCACCATTCTTCCAGTTCTGGTAAGCACTGCGGAAAGTATCGGTTCCGAACCAAACGTAGTTGTGAACTCGACCGACCAATTCTGACTCCATCGGAGATGCAGCGGCACGGTCACCGAAGTCATGAACCATGAGGCGAGCGAAAAACATGCACTCGTCATCGCTCACAGAATCAGGCTCAAAACTCCTGATAAGATTGAAAGCATACTTCAGGAAGTGACGAGCAGCCGTAAGACGTTCGGTTGCGGCCCACACATGAAGTAGGGTCGACTCAAACCAAGGAACCAGCGGCCCAAATCCAGGAGCAGTAGCTTCAACACGAAGGAAAGGCTCATGAGGATAAACAACGGAACCCTCAGGGAGGGCGACAATACGAAGCGGAAGGTATCCTCCATGCTCCGAAACCACTCGACGCCACAAGTCCTCCGGGAACTCCCAATCCTCGAAAGTTCCATCATACTTGGCCTTTCGGCCCTTTAGGAACTCCAGGGCTTCGTCAATCTCCGAATTAGTGATCGGATCGTAGAAAAGCATGTCGCAAAGCTGCTGCAATCCAGCGAAAACAATGCGCTCATCCTCAGGAGAGTAGAAAGGCTCGTGTGCGTGCGGGAACTTACGGAAAGTCCCGTAATACTTGGAACTATCGGTAGCTTCATCGCTCTCGAAAGTAAATCCGTTAATGGTGTAGGCGTCTGACCACAGCGGTCGAGGCGTCCGGTGATGTCGTCTTGCAGGTAGTTTCTTTGCCATGTGGCCTCCTATAGTGTCAGTCTAACACTAAGTGGTAGGTGTGTAAAGTCTTAAATCTTACAGTAGCTTTGTTTGGGGACTTTCCACAAAGCTTACCACAAGGCTTTTCGAATTTGAACTAAACCTTGAAACTTGAGCCGCAGCCACAGGTGGCCTTGGCCTTCGGGTTATTAAATTTAAACCCTGCTCCCATCAATCCATCAACATAATCGATTGTAGTGCCTTCAATGAAGGTCATTGACATCATATCAACTACCACACGGACTTCTTCAAACTCAAAAATGTGGTCAGTATCGTTGATATCTTCGTCTTCTTCAAAAAAGAGGTTATGGGTGTAACCACTGCATCCACCACCCTTAATTCCTGCACGAATCATAGGCGTTAGGTCTTCAGCCTCTGCAATTTCCCTAATCTTTGAAATTGCATTATCAGTTAGTTCTAAGAGCATTAATTTAAGTATTGATGAATCAGATTTAGTTGTGGAAACCAGTAGGCTGCGCTTCTTTTGTTTCCTCTTCCTTATCGGGCTCAACTTTACCAAGGGCAACATCAGCAAGACTGTAAACTTCAGCAAGAGTCAGTTTACCATCTTCGGTGGGAAGTTCTACTTCTCTGACAACATTTTGTCCAGCGATTAGACGTGCGTAGATTTCCTTGATCTTGCGGACTGAAAGACCACCCACGTGAATTCTCTTACCAAGACGACGCTTGCGCTTTAGAGCAGGTTCGATTTCCATGTTCTTTGCGTTGGTCGTTGCAAGAATACGGATATCAACAATCGTTCCAACAATACCGTCAGCGTAGTTTAGTAGATCACTGATTGTTGACATGTTGGTCACGTGCCGAGGAAGAAGAGCTTGATCAGCATCTTCAAGAATAAGGATGATTGGTGCCTTTTCTCTCTGAGAGAGTCGACGAATAGCTGGAGAGAAGCTCGGGTCGGAAAGTTTCCCAATCTGATGGGAAGGCACAAGAAGAAATACTGCGTTCTCTACAGCGTCAAGAAGACCCTTGACGAAGTAGGTTTTGCCGGTACCAGGTGGCCCATCAAGAATGAAAAGACGACCAACAGGATCCTTGTGCGTAAGTTGTTCTGCAATAAACTCAAAACTACTTGCAACTTCTTCTTCGTAGTTCTCGGGGCAAAACTTCTGGCCGCCCTTACCAAGTTCATTGATTTGAATGCCATCACATCCAGCTTCAAGAAGGTGAACTCGTCCACGGCGCTCGCTTCTCTTTACGAAGCACTTAGAAAAAGTCTCGGTTACAGATTTTACACGAGCCTGATCTGTGCTGAATACAGACACGGTGGACTGGTCTTCAGCGTAGAACGTTACATTGACAAGCGTTTCTTTGTCCCAAAGATACCATGTGCCAGACGAATCGCCACGAATGGGATCGTATGGTGTATCTTCATCAAGATCATCCTCGTCCTCAGGCGGTACCTCAAGCTTCTCACCAAGGTTGTTGGTGAAAGCAAGGTTCATTTCAGCACAAAGCTTCTTGATTTCCTTCTCAAAAGCTTCAACAGTCTTAGCTTCGACGAAGCCACCAGCACCACCTTCATAAACGGTGGTGTTTTTACGGTATTTTTCCGTAAGAAAAGCAACCTTTGCCCAGATTGCAAAATGATAATAGTGTTGGGGAGCCGGATCGAAATCTCTGCCAAGGTTAGCAAGCCAATCAGGGATTTCGGGGTTTCTTGTAAATGAGGACATTGCTATCTCCAAAGTTGTGTTTGGAGATTATCTTGCGTCTCTTTTGTTTTAAACCGTGGTTGAAATTTCTTCTTGAGGTTCTTTTGACTTTTTTGATTTTGGCGGTGGACGCATCACAGACAAAAACGGAAGGTTGTCACTAAGGTCAATCCAGACGTTTCGTCCGCCAATTACACAAAAATGATAGAACTCAGGGAACTTATCATGACGCTCAAGGAACATCATTTTAGAGTTTTTTGGCACAGAAGTGAGTAACTGCTGCAAATACCGAAAACTTTTGTAAGGACCACGTTTTCCTGGTTTCTTAAGCCTGGCAGTATCAATATCTTCCAAGGTTTTCACTAGAGCACCTTGTTCCATGCTCATAAACTTGTCAAGCTTGGGGATTCTGCCGTTTTTAACGATGTACTTGAATGTAAGATCTTTGTTTTTAGTTTTCAACCGGCGATTATAGCCGAATTTTGAAATTTTCATAGCTCTTGCTAAAACTCTCACACTTCTACGTTTTCTTGTTGGTGGCATTATTAACAAAGTGAGCAATCACTCATGTGTTCACGGAACATATCGATCGCTTCGTCAACTGCCTTGTGCAGGTTAGCATGAACTTTGGTCTTAAATGAACAGGATGGACCATCGCCAAGTTGATTCTTTGTCCAGATTGTAATTGAAAACCTGTCATCCGGAAGTTTGTTCAACTGCCAACCAAAAGCAGAGTCGAGTTCGCCTAATTTGTCAGAAAGGTTCATTTATTTAACTAGTCCTCCTCGTCAGTCTTCACAAATGGGATGTCTTCCCAGTCACGCACCTTACGAATTTCAAGGTTTTTCTCCCATACAGTCTTGAGAACTGAAGCATCCACGCCAAGTTCTTCAAACACACCTAAAATAGCAATCGTATCTTTCGGAAAGCACTTGCCACCGAAACCTCGACCAGAAGTAACATCCAAATGAGTCTCACCAATTCGCTCATCAGCAACAACAATGTTCTTTACTTCAGACCATTCCACGCCCAGGGCCTTGCTTAAGGAATTCCATTCGTTTGCAAACATTACCTTGGTCGCCAAGAAACAGTTGGCTGCATACTTGCCCAGTTCTGCTGTTGTTGGGTCTGTTTGAATCACTGGCGTCTTGGGCCAGCAGGTCTTGTAAAGGGCTGCGATTTTTAGACTGACCTTGTTATCGTCTGCACCGACAACATGTCTGTCAGCATTTGCAAAATCTTCTAGATAGTTTGCTTCTGTTAGGAACTCTGGAGAGAATGCAAACTTACTTCTTGGGTGAGTTTCGGCTAGTTGACGAGTTGTCCCAGGAGCCACTGTTGATTTTATCACTATCACCTTATCAGTGTCATTGGTGTATTGCACCATTTCAGCAACTGTTTCTTTGATGATGGTAAGATCGATGCGGTTTCCCTTGTAAGGGGTCGGCAAACAAACAAAGATTACATCTGAGTCAGCACAAACTTCTTGTAGAGTGTGACTAGGCTTGAATTTGTCGTAATACTTGATTGGGAATGGCTTAAAACCGTATTCAACAGCTTGGCCAACAATACCATATCCAACAATGCCAATTCGTTCATAGCTCATAGAGCTATTCTACGTCAGTCTCTTGACCTTGGATTGTTCTTGAGAATGTCGTTGAAAAACGGGATTATGTAATCTCGGTCTTTGTATAAGGTGTAGAATTCTTCTGCATCTTGAACAAATGGTAACGTAACTTTCGCTCGTACCGAATAGTTTCCATTCAAAGTTTCAATAAGTTCAGCTTCGCTACCACCGTCAGTTTCTTTTACAAAAATAACTGAGTCTTGGTCGTATTCTGATCCAAGTTTCACAAGGTCTTTTTTGTTGATGTTCGGAACAACATACGGCTTTTCTACATCCCCGTATCGTCCTCCAAGTTGATAAAAGTCGTAACCAAGTTTGTTGAGTTCCTCGGCGAGGTCTTCATTTCGGACCTTGTTTCGCTTTGGCTCAATTCTTTTGGCTTCTGGGTTTTCAGCTGTAATAATTCCAACAGTATTGATGTCTGGCTCCATCCCAGCCAAACAACGCACCAATCTAACATGACCATCTTCCCCAAGTCGTTCTTCTTTGAGCATGTCAACGATTCGTCGAACTTCTTTAGAAATGATTTCTTTTAGAATGCTATCGGACATTGCCAATAAGTATTGCGAGTTTCAAGGCAGCTTTACCAGAATCTTGCCGCCAAGGATCATTTGCGAATCAAAGTCTGCACCCATAATCCAACCTCTTATGAGCCCTTCTCCAGAATGCTTTAGTTGTACTGAATATTCATCTTTGATTGCAACCAAAACACGATTCCATTCACCATCTACAAATCCTGCTGGGAAGAACAAGGAGTCAATCATATCCTTAAAGAACAGATTGACTGCGTCAATCAATTGAACACTCTCTGAGTTTTTATCGGCTTCAAAATCAGGTTTTTCTTCAGTGGCCCATACTATGATGATAGGTTCTGGGTTATCAAAGATCCGAATGCAAAACTCGTGGATGTCTTTTTCACCTGCAACGAGTTTAGACTTCGGCCTGGTCTCCCCAGACATCCCATCCTGGGACTTTTCCTCTTGCAAAGATTTCGATTCGGGATCTTTTGCCATACGCCTGTTCAATCAACTGACGGAAAACAGGCGGCTTCGAACTATGTGATTTCTTTCCACTCACTCTAGGCGTAAGGACCACTTGAGGCAATTTTTCGTCCAAAAGCTTAAAAGGTCTTCCCTGCTTACTTGTAGTTGCTAGTAATAAATACTCAGTCGTAGGCTTACTGTACGTAGCACGGATACCTTGGCCATGAATAATGCCATTATCCTTCTTTCTCGTCTTCACCCAAGTGTGCGCAATACCTCTATAATTCAGGCCCCAAGCTTCGATAGCTTGAATGGCAAAATGCATCCGAGGTGATGTTGCCCAACAGAAAACTGCACCCGGCTTATTCAAAATGCTACGAATCGGCAGTTTCTTGATCTCATCCATGGACATGAGGTTGTAATGTTTCCCCGCTGCCGCATTTTTGTTTGGGTCCCCATGATAGGGCCATGGTGGGTCAATATAGATTATGTCATATTTTTGAGTCGGCCAGGCAAGGTTAGTCATCATTCTTTCCAGTAATCTCACGCTCAGATGCGAATTTCTCCCGCATCTTTTCGAGTTCTACATGGAGTTTACGACCTTCTTCTCGCCATTTCTCAACGGATTTTAACCAAGACTTTTCTCTTTCCTTGTTGTAAGGATCCATTTCAAGAATGGCGTCTGGGTTTTCTAGAAATGCTTCTTCAGCATCCATGGTGTGAAGCTTTATTTTCGAACCTTTGGTCCTTGGCTTAACCTTTGTTACACCATGATAGTTATGTTCCGTCCTAGCCTCTTTATCCCGGACAATTTGAACAAACTGTCCATCGTAGTAACATGGCATTGGAGTGCTTACATCAATAATGTCTACATTGCCAACGCAAACCTCGCATTCACCATCTGGATCTGCAAGCAAAAGATATTTTACAAGGTCTTTGGTTTTCATAAGGTTATAAGCTTGGTAATAAACTCAAACGTTTTCATTGAAACGCCTAGTTTTTGGAACCAATTACGAAAATAGTGATCGAGTCCATCAGAGTTCTCGTGCGTGTCCTTATGATACAACAAGAAGTCTTTATAGTTTTGAATCTTGTCAGCGATCAACATGTCGTTTACATCCTTTAAAGGACTAAGACGAATCCTTTCGGGACCTTTCAGCTTTCTCTTTGCCAAATATTCGTTTGCCACGGAACGATACTCCATGGCAAGAGCAATCACTTCAGGGTCATCAGAACAGCTTGAGAGCTGTGAGAAATTTTCAGCAAGCTCCTGGTCGTTCTGAACAACCGGATGCAAACAGAAAGCCTTCTTGGCCTTTTCTGAAGCTCCGATGTAATTCAAGATGAACAAGCCTTCATCTACATGATTCATATACCATTGGTCGCTTCGTGCTGCTTTTCGGTGACCAAAGATTCGTTCGGCTGCCTGGTACTCTTTGGTAAGCATAAACTGTGCTGCAACTACGAATATATCAGAATCTCTCGTTAGCACATGTTCAAAAAAGGATTCCAGGCCACAGGCTGGAGAAGTGACCATGTAGTTCATAGGTCGAGAAAGAAGTAATTTCTTGAATCGACCTTGACCACGAAATTGGTCGTACACATACACAGAATCGTATCCCACTCCCCAACCACCTTGTGGTCTCCAGGAACGAAACATTGCTCGTGCACCCCATTCCGTTCCCTTGTCATCTACGACAGGAATAACTCCGTATCGTTTGTCAAGGATGTAACCATCCATTAGTAGTTGGATGCCACGATTACGGAAATACTCAGTAGTTTCCGTGAGGTTCGTGCAATGCATGTTGAATCGCTGTTCCATGTTTCCCTTTAAGGATAGCAGATTCAAACTTATTTCTAAATGCCTAAAAAGATACTGTGCGCCGACGTAATACTACTTGGTCTTCTACGATTGCACCTACCAAGTGAGGTGTGGGGTCTAATAGTTGGGGAGGTTTGGGATATTGATAGCTCCATGAAACTCTCTTGCGGGTTCCGGGTTCATAAAGTTCAAGATGAAGCATGCAAGTGTCCTTCTTCTTCTTTTTCTTGTTGATCCGGATTACGTTTCCGATGATTTCGCCTGCTTTCACATCTTGTCCGACTTTCAGTCCGTTGCGTTCTTTTACATTGCAATAAGCTACAACGCCTGTAAAACCCTCAATTAAAATAACCCTGGTTCGATTGAGCCAGGGTTTTTTAGTCTTATGTTTGCTGAAATCTCTAATGGCGACTACGAATCCATCTTCTACCGCTGCGAGAGGTTGATTGTGATCGCAAAATAGATCGACGCCTGTGTGGCGGTTGTGTGGACGCTTCGCCCCAAATCCCGCTGGGTGATACTTGCCATTAGGCAACGGCCAGTGGCACCCGGGAAGGGGAGACATCCAACTAATATCATTATCATTATCGTATAATTCAGTCATTTCTAATCTCTTCTAAGTCTTGCTCAAAGAATATTAGCTTTCTTTTTCCTACTAGTAGTTCGACGGCTGGTTCATGCTCTCTTGAGAAAAATGCGGCTTGAACCTTTCTTAGTTCCAGACCAATCAGGTCGGTGAAGTTGTATTCTATAGGCAAAAACTCGGCGTTCACCAAGTAAATCTCTTCGTTCTCTTCGAGGCCCACGACGGTTATTTTTCCATCTGGGTCTTTTCTTTGCGCAGCAAGCAAAGAGTTAATAGGCTGCGTCTTATCTACAGCTTCTAAAACTATAAGTAATGGATCACGGATCGAAAGTTTGCATCTGTAGAGTGCCATAGCTGTTTAAACGCTTCTTCATGATTGCTATGGCGTCCGGGTTCTGATCAACTAATGTTACACTTCGCCCATTTTTGATTGCTGCTTCTCCGAGCGTCCCAGAACCTGCGAAGAAATCAAGTAGCTCTTCTCCAGGATTTGAATGAACCTTTACTATGCGTTCGATTATAGCCATTGGTTTCTGAGTTGGGTAACCTAGTCGTTCTTTTCCATTTGTAGGAACAATAGTGTTCCACCAAACATCTGTCGGTGTTTTGCCTCGCTTTGCCTTTTCAGGCCCAACAAGACCCGGAGCCATATACGGGATGCGATCAATCGCATCGTAGTTATAAGTATATTTTTTCGGGTCTTTTACATACCAAAGAATGTTGTCATGTTTGCAGGGCCATTTGGTCTTTGGTCTACCACCATAATCATAGGCCCAGATTATTTCATTTTTGAACTTATCTCGCCCAAAAATCTGATCACAGAGCACCTTCACATAGTGAATTTCCCTGTAATCCATATGAATAAAAAAAGATCCATCATCTGACAGGAGACGTTTTACCTGTTCAATCCTTGGCCGAATCCAGTCTGTGAAATCATCAAACGAATCCTTGTAAGAACCATGATGACTTGACTGCACCTTTCCTGTGTTAAAAGGAGGATCGATGTAGGCAAGAGAAAACTTCTTATCCGGCATGGACTCAAGTATTGGGAGGTTATCTCCCTGGAATATGGTGACTTGTGGTTTCATAGAAGGGCAAAAATAACAATCACCCAAAGGAATGACAGGTGTAGGATTTGATCTACAGCTATAAAGAGTATTGCGTGAACTGGTGATTCTTTAAACAGTTTTCCAAACATTGCCTTGGAAGACAAATACCGGTCTTTCGCTGAGCCTTTGTTCTCCGACAATTCTGGAACCTTACGGATGAACTTAGCCCACAAAAAGACCGGTATATAGGTATCAATGATAAAATGAGAGAGAAAGAGGGTTAGCAACGAAACGGGCAAATACCAACCACTAATACCTAATAGAAGTATAAATGGAAGAAAGGCAGCTGTGTAAATAATACAGTGACGACCTCGGATTGAAAAATCGTGATGTTTATTTGTGGCTTCTCGGTGTGATTGGAACAACCAATCTGCAAAAAAGTGCACAAAAGTTAGTACCGAAAAGATACCGCCAGCTATTGCTAAAGTCTCTAGCATAATTTTAATCCTTTATCGGGAAAGCCCAGAAGTCTTTTATACTTAAGAGGGAACTACCTTAGAGAGAGGGTTTAAGAAAATGGCTATTAAGACTACAATCGGACCAAAGGGCGTTGTATCCGAGAAGATCGCAGGTACCAACGACGTACTTGTCGTTGATGTTGACGAACCACGTGAAGCTGTAAAGACTGTCGTTTCAGGTGCAGGCGTTGTGAGTGTAACTGGTGGAACCAACTTGTTCCTCGCTCCAGTTTCTCCAACTGCTTCCCTTCCAGCTGTCGGCGCAGAAGAGGTTGGCACCCGTGTTCTCCTTCTAAAGGATGACAATGCTGCCACTGTTCTTGTTTCGGGAACCAACCCAATGAACGCTGCCGACACCTTGGTTATGACCGACCCATTCGCAGCACTTGACCTACTTGCAGTCAAGGGCGACGATGACGGCTCATTCGTTTGGCACGTACTTCACACCTCAGGCGTACTCTGATTTAGAATCATTTACCTCTCTAGGCCGCTTGTTCACGCAAGCGGCTTTTGGTGCTTAAACTTCCCCCACCTCCTCTTCAAACCTCTCAAATCGAAGATTAAGTTGTTCGATTATTTCTTTCTTTTTGTCTTTGAGGATTTTATCTTCAGAACGATAAAGATCCACATAAACGATTCGTTCTACGCCAGCAGTAATCAAAAGCTTAAAACATACCCAACAAGGCTCGCAGGTCACATAAGCAGTGCATCCCTTTAGGGGAATCCCTCTTTTTGCTGCTTGACAGATGGCATTCTGTTCTGCATGAGTAGTTCTCACACAAGAACCCTCAATAACAATATGACCCACGTCATCACAATGATCCCATTTGGGAACAGAGCCGTTATAGCCAGTTGCAACAATGTTGTTTTCTTGAACCAACACGCAACCAACTAACTTACGGTCACAAGTTGCCCGAGTAGCAACCTCTCGGGCAATCTTCATAAAGAACTTATCCCAACTGTCTCTCATACGTTGTTATTCCTAAAAGGGTCTGAGAATAAAATAAGGCGGTTAATGGGATTGGGTACCCACTTTGTGCCGGTCAGCCTCCACCGAAAATATGTGGCACCATTCATCGGGATCATAGGGACCTCTGCGTCTGGGGAAAGTTAGCACTACCAGGAGCTACCAAGGCACTCCAACATTTCCCACGAACCGTAGTGTAACCGCCAAAGTCTTTAAGATTAGACTATCATCTAACCAACATATATCAAACCGTAATACTTGCCCACTGTGCGTTTAACCTTCCACTCTCCGAGTAATACTCCAAATGTACAAGCGCTTTTCTTTAGGGCTTCAAGGAAATCGGAATCTCGAATGTAAAAAAGTTGTTCAGTTTCCGTATGTTGAACGATTATTTGAGTGGCATCAGTGCTGCCAGTAAATCTCTTTATTTCAAAAGCTGCCTTGAAAGGCGTGTTGTCTTTCCAGGTAATTGTTAGTCCGTTCAGATATTTCCGATTGGTGTAGTCAAAGTAGCTAACAACATTGGCATTTTTAGGACACTTCCACGGGACACCATGTTGGGTCCATGGGATTAAATAATCGTGCGATTTATTGCTCATCTAATCTCAACTTTGGTTCTTTTTTCTTCCTTTGTATTTTCGGTCATAAGAGTCAAGATGTCGAAGATCAAGATTTGCATCTTTACTCTTCATGGAACCACCATCAAGAAACAACTCAATCATTCTGTCTTTATTAAGAATCTTAGTTGTTTTGTCGTCGTTTTTGGGACCCCAGCCAAGCCTTGCAAGGAAATTAAGCATTCCATCAGGATCATAACCTTGATCAATGTAACTCTGGAAGGTTGCAGCCGGATCTCGCTTGGAAAGCTTCTTGCCGCCATGGCGCAACAGCCCAACATGACTATACTTTGGAGGGAAATCTCCAAGCAAATCATAAAGCAAAACCTGCTTTGCTGTGTTTGTAATGTGGTCGACGCCTCGAATCACATGGTTGATCTCCATGTCAATATCATCAACCACAGAAGCGAAATGATAAGTTGGACTTCCGTCCGATTTAATCAAAGTAAGCTGGTTGAACCCACCAACATTATCTTTGCGAATGGGGATATCTCCAGCAATTGAGTCAATCCATACATTCCGTGATAAGGGTTCGTCACCCAAATCAAGATGAACTCTCAGGCCATCCCGAGAAGCGTGTCCACTGTCCACCAGAAAGCACACAGCAGCCTCGTACCGGTCTCCTCTTTTACTTTGGTAGTCGAGCCCATCCCAATCAAGTCCAAGCCACTCAAGGCTTTTGAGAAATTGGTCGGCCCACTTCTGATCGGACCTTTCGAGGTCTGTATCATCAACTCTAACAAAAAACTTGCCACCAGAAGCTCTAGCGGCAAGCCAATTGAAATACGCAGTCCTCATCGTTCCTAAATGAACGGGACCTGTAGGGGATGGTGCGATTCGAGTAATATGTTTCATATTGCGCCACTTTGGTCAAAAGAATGCCACACCGTAAACCGATACTCAGGAACGTTTTGGTCAAACTCCGAACGAAGCTTTACCTCGTGGATTTCAGCACATGCTGTTTGATGAATTACACGAGCATGATCAATTGCAGCATCAAGATTGTCATACGTTCCTCGACAATCCATCCCCTCGTAATCGTGTTCGTAAACTAGATAAACTAACATCTCACTCTCTCTAAAATGCGAAACTCATCTTCGCAAATCCAAACCTTGGTTTCATTATAGATAACCCAGAATCCAAATCGATCATTATCCATATCGAGACATTCAGGCGGATTTTCATCTGAAACAGCCAATAAAACTGAACCTTCTTCTAGGAGAGCCATGGCTTCTCTTTTGACAGCCACTCTACTGTCACCTCGGATACCTTCCGTTTCCGATACTGGCTTATCATAATAAGCTCGCAAATATGGCTCCGTTGTTCTATAAAGCTTTCCCGGTTCTAGAGTTGTCCTTGTTCTTGTGTAGGTCATTAGCGTCCCCTGTAGGATTCGAACCCAATCCAGAAAATTGGCGCATCGTCAGGGAATCGAACCCTGCTAAGGCTGTTTTAAAGGCAGCTGTCTACCCAGTCGACCTACGATGCTTATTTTTTATATTTCTACCACAGAATGTAGGAAGTTGTGAATCACAATTTGGACAAACTAATCTTAAATTCTGAATTCTGTGATCCCTACAATCGCCGTTAATATGATCAAGTCTTAAAACTAATGGCCTGCCATTCCATATCGGTTTTTGTCCACAAATTTGACAAACATTTTTCAATAACCCCTGTCTAATTAAACCTTTTTTTCTAACTTTTGTTATAACAAAAGGACTATCTTTTATCAAAACCTTTTCAAATGGAATTTTGTACTTTTGTTTACATGTGCCATGACCTTGACCTTTAAAATGACTCAAGTCAACCTCAAGCCTTTTAGCTTGTTTATATAACCACTTATAATTTGGACCAACTACACTTCGTTTCAATTTCCTTAAAGCTTGAGCAACCGACACACTCTCTTTGATTGAAGATTTTATCTGTTCATCACTAGCAAACAAATGAGTTTTGGTTGTTTTGGTTTTTTGACCAAATTTTTTCAACCAATATCTAACAGTTGTTTGACTTTTGTTTATCTTTTTTGCAATTTGCCTAGTGCTATAACCCTGTGCCGCAAGGTTTTTTATTTCTTCATTCATATAGTCAATTTAGCTCACTTACAAAGATTTGTCTGGCACCGGCTCTGCCACTGAGCTAAGGGGACAATAAGGCGATACTAGCAGAGTTATCCCGAGTGGTCAACAGGAATTCGCACCTTTCTGAGATAATCGGCAATCTTCCCAATCACATCTTTAATCTGTTCTTCCGTTGGAAACTTGATTGAATCATCACGGAAATGCTCTCCAGGTCCCTGCGTTCCCCACGAGGAAATCATCCACACATCCTCGGAACCATCGTCTTCCATAACAAAAGAAAGTCGACCATGATTGCTTCTTGGATAATCAAAACCTCGAAAATAAATGATCATTTCGCCTTCGCCAAATTCGCAATCATCATATTCACCAGTTTCTGCAAAACAACCATAAGACCACGACAATCCTTGCATAGCCAAATGTTTTGCTGCCATGCCGACGTATTCACATGTTTTATCAGTGTCCATCATCTTTCCCAAACAATTGATCATAATAAATAAAACCAATAGGAGTACGTCCTCCTTTGTCAAATTTTCCAAAATCTGATTCGAACTTTTCTCTCAGTTCTTTACAGTCTTCCCAGGCTTTGTCTGATCTTCCTGTGGGACCATAATGCAAAATGGGAATCTCGTTATCTTTTTTCTTTCTTGTTCTTTCCCAACGTAATTTTCTAGCATTGAAAGGAAAATAATCTGTATGTAGTCCCATGTGCGCTTGCCAAATTGCATGCGTTGTTACAAGACGAATTTTGTCATCATCTGACAATTCATAAACAGCAAACTTTCTATACCATCCCCAATATTCTTCCATGGACATATTTTCTTCTTCTTCCTCAGACATTTCAGGTGGCTCATATTCTTCCAAAAGATCAAAATATCTAAGCTCGCCTTTATGTAGCAACACTCCGCTCAAAGGAGCATCATAATAACCTAAATGCCAAAGAATTTGTGTATTTTTCAACTGTTCCATTTACTTCTCCTTAGAGGGACTTACGGGATTCGAACCCGCTTCACTCTGATTTAAAGTCAGCTGCATTCCAATTATCTGCCAAAGTCCCATCTGTGGGCGCCCCAGGAGTCGAACCTGGCTGTCCCTCGACTAACGCCCATTGACTGTCCTATCTGCTTTGACGGGCCCTTCCCCCGCTTCTATGATCACTTGAACTAGCAACACTTCGTAATCTCATGAAAGCCCAGGCTTCCAGCAGGGATCGAACCTGCGCCGGGATTAGTTGCCACTGACACCGAGCCAACTACTAGTCACTATGCACGTCATATCGCCGTGCGGCAAAGACAGAAAGGAACAGAGCTTGTACGCTACTTTGTTATCTTTCGATAGCCTCTGCCTGCAACCTTTAGATTAGCGCAGAGTTTAGCAGCTGCCTCACCTGGTTCGATTGCTAGGGCTGTATGTTCATCGATGTCAGGCTCATAAAACATTGAACACTTCAAGCCCTGGCTTTCGGCCAGGTAGGCATATGCCTTTAGAGCATCCTCGCTGGGAACTCCAAGAACAACAATTGTGTTGGACTCTTGGTACCACTTATTCTCCGTATCAGGGAACTCGTGAGTAAACTGATCCTTTGCATGGATACTTTGTGCGATTTGGTAACCGGGCGAAATGTCCTGTCGAACCAAAACGTACATCTTCATGACGGTTTGTTCGGACATTATGCTACCTTTCCTCTTTTGTCGACAACCTTGGTAACCTTACCAAGAAGGTTCAACTTCTTAGGCTTCTGCTCCCAGGTAAAGACAAGATTCTCTCCGGTCTTCAACCAATGAAGAATTGCTTCCTCGTTGAATTCCTTCTGTGCCCACCGAAGACGATAACCACCGTATAGCCTACAAATAGTCATAATCTGTTCGATGGCAATCTTAGTCTGCCAATCATTGTAATAAAAAGGCCGGTTAGGCTCTAGATCATCATACCGCTTGCCCAACATCAGGGCATATGCAAGCTGATGAAATCTCGAATGTAAACCAAGGGAACGCTTCTTTTCCCAGCCACGTTCACGCTTCTCGTGATGGTTGGGAATGATTTCCTTGGCACGAATCCTGCGGGATTCTGTGGTAAATCCATTGATAGCTGCCTTAAGCTTGTAAAGGTCCTTTTTCTTATATGCTTTCATTTTATCCTCCTAAATTTGTTATAAACTAACGCACCAACTTTTTGACTAAAGACGAAGTTGGTTTTAGGAGGGGGACCTCGATTAAAAATTTACCAGAAATGCAACATGATTCTATCCTATGCCTGCGAGATTGAGATGTATCGTCCTGATTTGCGGAAAATCCATTCACCCACAAATACACCGGCAATAGCCGGCAAAGTCTTAAGTAGCTGAACGAAGTCAGCTTCCTTCATAACGTATTCGCTACCGGTTTCGGTATTATGAAGAACAGCTTGACATTGTGAACTCTGATTCGAACTATAAAGATGAGAAAGGCTTAGACCAGCCTTGAAAGGCTTGTTTTCCTTCCATTCGATTTTCACAGTCTTGGTAGTGTAGCCATATCCATTCTTGTTGGCAAATGCCATGGAACATGTTTCAGAATCCTTCTTCGGACACTGACGTGGCACACACCCATGCTTATCAGCAACATGGGGGACTAGAAAATCTTTGTCGTCTTTATTTGCCATGCTTCTCGAAATCGTAAGTTGAAATAAGTTCGATAGGAACAACGGAACACTTGCCACTGTTTCTTCGGAATCTCCACAACCCTAACACGAGACCCTGGATGATTGCACCGTTTTGAAGGACGTAGCCCAAGTCTTCATTACGCATGATGTATTCACCACCCGTTTCTAGGTTCTCAAACACAGCATGCGTTGAACTTCTGCCACCATGAAACATTTCTTTGAACTTTAGCGCTGCCTTGAATGGTTCATTGGGACGCCAATCAATTTTCACACGATCTAGACGCCAACCCCAATGAATTGTATCACTTTGAGGGCGGTCCCAAGGCACATTCTCGCCATCGTAAGCAACTTGCCATTTTTGCCAAGATTCTTTTTTAGCCATCTTTGAACTCTCCAGCCTTCTCTGCTGGGACAATCGAGAGGAAACCACGATAGCTGTGAAAAATCCACTCTCCGAGGCAAACACCCATAACCCAAGTGGTTTTGTCCATCATTTCATTAAAGTGGTCCTCACTGACGTAATAAGTTGCTTCAGTTTCTGTGTTTCTCATCAAAAACTGCACCGAAGAACGCTTACTGACCACTTTGTCAAACTTAAGACACGCCTTAAAAGGTTTGTTTTCTCTCCAGTCAATTGGAGGTCCCTCAATCCAGGTTCTTGTATGATAGTCATACCTTCGACCCCAGTGCGTATCTTCCCTTTTGGGACGCTCCCAGGGAACTGAGCCATCAGGACGAAAGGGAATTTCATCAGCATAAGGGTTCTTAAGTTTTCTTCTACGAGGAGGCGCCATCAAAGTTCCTTTCGTGAGGAATATTCAGCGTTTCGCTTCAAAGTTTTTACTTTCTCATTAGCTTCTTCAAGGTCTTCAACAAGACGATGAATTAGGTGAACAAACAAATCTTCACTATCATCACAGGCAATAACACCAGAATTGTAGTCAAGCATCAACTCAATACCATCCAACCCATCTTCGATGCTGTCTGAATAAGAATCCAAAGCAGCGGCCAAAAGAGAGTTTTTAGAATCTTTGCGAAGAGCTTTGAGTAACTTGAGCGATTCTTGTTTCATTTTTTGCCTGCAAGGTTTTCTTTCATCATATTAATGAAAGTTAATCCTTGTTCTCTTGCATCCTCGATAGCCACATGCGTGTGAGGCATGTTCTTTGGAAACCAACGTTTTGGCCAATATTTTTTACTGGTTCGTTTGTAACCAGTTTTGCGCATTGCCATCACATAACTTCGAACATCTGTACAAGAGTGACTAAACGGAGAATGCCCTGTGAAATTCATCATGTACCAGTACATGAACAAGAAATCAAAGCCCGAAGGCATGCAGACCATCACTGGTTTATACTGGTTACCAGAGAGCTTTTGAACCCATTTCACAAAATCCTTCATGGCTGTTTCAGGGTCTTGAAGATTTTGTCGATGAGCATCCCAAGCTTCAGGAAACTGACTCCACCATTCCATCGTACCTTGATCAGGCGTAGCACCGGACATAAGTTCCAGATTCGCCTCAAACGAACCAAGCTCTTCACCGTCCTCGGTAAGTGCCACAACACCAAAACTCAACATGGAGTTATTTGCAGGCAACGGACCATCTGTTTCAATGTCCGTGCTGAAATATAGTTCTTTCATGATCCCAAACATCCCCTGTGAACAATCACATAAAGGTCATGGGGAGGAACGTTCATGTAGCCGTTGTTATCCTCATCTAAAATAGACAAGAAACCATTCGGCTCTTTGTGAATAGTTGCTACTTCCCAGCAACTGCCATCCGACACAACAATGTCTCCAACAAGAACCTGGTTTGCGGTTATATGTTGCTTTCGAAGGCGTCTAACCAAATCTACAAGTGACCAATTCATACTCATGGTGTGACGGTACCATAAAATCTTTTGGAATAAACCTTCAAACTAATCTTGGCAAATCCAAGCAGAATCGTGACTTACTTTGGTGTCATAAATCGAGAACTCAACAATCTCTTTCTCGACTTCAAATTCGAAGTTCTGCAACTCATTCTTGATTTCTTCCAGTTTCTTCTGAAAGTCCTCGTAGTACATTTCGTAGTTGCGATAAGTTACCATAATAGTAAATGTACCATCATCATAGCGCTTGAAAACGTTTGAACTTCTACGAGCACCATGTTGTCCGGCAATTATCTTGAGTAGATCCATTTTATCTTCTGTACAGAGAACATTGAGGTGACTTTCAAAATAACAATTTGGAGGCATTACGGGATTCTCATGCCTCTGTGAAGGTGCGGCAGGATGCCAAGGAATGGTTTCGATCTTTTCACGGACTACTTCCCAGCCATTCTGTCTTAGCGAATAGGAAATACGACGCATCTCTTCATATGCTTCACGATTGTTACCCATGAAAGTTGAGGAAGTCATCAGGTCTTTCATTATTTTGCCACCACGAAGATGGAGATCCAACAAAATGGGCTTCACTCCTGCACCTTTGCAATCTCTTTTGAACTCTTCAATCGTGTGTTTTTGTAGAGTTTCTGGGTCATTTGTTTTTAGTTCGCTGACTTCTTGATCAGAGATAAAAACGTTACCATCAAAAGTGAGAATAGGCTTGCTTTTTTCAATATCGACAGTGACATGAATCTCATAAGGAACTGGATATTTGAGTCGACGTTCACGGGCTTGTAGGTCGGCCCAAACTTTCATTTTGTGATTCACCATGTTTTCGAACTCTTCGTCCGAAAAATCAAGATCATAAGCAATGGACTTGATGCACAAGTAAACATCAGCACATTCCTCAAGAATACGAGCTTTGCTTACAAAGCGGTGTGTTGTAGCAAATGCATTGTCGTATGGCAATACCACCTTTGCAAGCTCACCAACCTCTTCGGAGGTTTTCAAGGCTTTCTGTGAAAGATTCTTTTCATCTGACTTTGTCAGAGTTCTGATGTACTCAAGTGTTTTCTTGTCCATTAATTCCTCGATTCAAAAGTCGTCTTCATAAAGATTGTCCCATTCTTCATCAGTTAGAGTGAAATCTCCCGTGTCAAGCAACTTTTCCAATTCTTTACTTTGTAATTTGGAGGTGGGCTCCTCCGACCAATGCTCAACTAAATCTCTCAATTTTTTATCTTGGTCTTCATAATGAGCTAACTTTTGTTTTAGCTCCGCAAGTTCTTTTTTCAGTTCTTTCATTGCTATCCTCACTCTGCTGGACCATACCTAATCACACGAGACGAAGCCTCGTAGATCAACGCTCTGCGCTCTCTAGGGCGCTCAGGAAAGCCCTCAGTTGTTTGAAAGATGCGTCGCACTACAACATAAACTCTTGGCGTTCCAGGCTCTGCTACACGCCTCTGGCCGGGATTGAGTCTAGGGTCTGCTTCTTCAATCGTACTGAATTGCTCCAAGATGCGTCTAAAGAGTCTGACAGTAACACCTGGAACTGCTCTTGAGGCACTGAAAGTCACCCTGATGATTTCCTCGGCAGGGCTACGACCAGCACGTGTACTTACGGTCATTGTTACTGGAAACGAATACGGGTTTTGGATTACTAAGTCTTTATTACTGTCCCAATCCACAGTAGCATCAAGTCCTGGTCGGATGTAGCCGCTGATTCTTGAGTGTGGATAATGTCGGACGATTGACAAACCTGCATACAGAGCCGCTGCATGAATAGTGCTGGCAGTTTGACACACGCCTCCACCATAGCCTCTTTCCATTCTACCAGAAATGATCACAGGAGCACGACGAAATCCATTCGCCCGAGTACGTTGGCCGACGGCACCATTGAAAGAAAACTGTGCATTCGGTTGAAGCGTTGTAGATGAAAGGATTGTAGCTGTGCGACGAATATTGTGAGCACGGCCACGATACCGCCCGTAATCTCCATATCTCGTTTCAAACGAAGATAATTCCACTTGCGCATAAGCACTAAAAGGAACTAATAAAATACAAGCAAGCGTGAATAGAAACAGTTTCTTCATTATTCTTCCTCTCTGGATACGGTTGGCGGAAAATCATTAAGTTGACGCCATAGCTCAAACCCTACAGAAACATCATCCAACAATACCCATCCATTGGTACGAACACCTTGGCGTAAGTACCTTTCATTTGGCCACGCTGGTTCGTCCGGATCTGATACAACCAAAACTCTAAAATTACCTTGCCCATTGTCCAAAGCATCTACGACAGCAACCTGACCGCCAAATGTTCCAACGGCGACAGAAGGCCAGCCGGAGAACTGTATCGCAGGCCACCCCTCAAATTGAAGTCTAACTTTTCTGCCTGGTGAAATAAGTGGCGCATTGAATCCATCAACCACCAATTCTACAGCTCTTTGTCCACCAGCAGGAGCAAACACTAACAATGGAGTGCCACGAGAAACCTGTTGTCCAGAGCCTCTAACATAAATTCTAACAATCGTTCCGTCGCTTGGTGCTATTAAAGTTTGGTTTCTTTGAGTAGCAATGCTAGATTGAATTGCAGTTAATCTCGCCTGAGATGACAAAACATCATTTCTTGCGGATTGTAAAGATGCTTCAGCATTGTGAATCTGTGATGCATACGAAGCCCGGACTCTCCCAAGCTCAGCTTCCAAAACAGAAATATCGGAAAGCAAGGAACGAAGATTTGAATCCGCAGCTTCTTTACTTGTTCGTGCTCTGGCTACTGCCAGTCTTGCCAATTCTAGTTCTCTAGTGGAAGAAAGACCTTCGCCCTCTAAACGAGTTTGTCTGGTTTGCTGTAAAAGCGCTGTTTCTAGTTCAGATCTAAACCTAGTAACTGTTTGTCTCTGAGCCCTTACACGATGTCTTAGCGAAGTTACACGAGCAGTCAAACCAGAAGTGGCTGAAATAGATTCTTGTTGCAGAGACGCAAGTCTCCGCTCAAACTGAGATACTCTTGTTTGAGAATTTTGAACTTGTTGTTCAATAAAGGTTTCCTGGAGAAGTAATCTTTCCAGATATGCCGGATCATTATTCGAAAGATTGGCGATCACCGCACCCTCTGAAACTTGGTCGCCCTCTTGAACCAAAAGAGAAACTAGTCGTCCAGAGATAGGTGAGTCAATAGTCTGTTGTCGAAGGTCCGGACTCCAGGAAACAACTTGGCCAGAACCAGTTACGTTCTGCTGCCAAGGTGCAATAACAATGAAGAACAAGAACAAGGCAAACGACACGCAAAGAAACGAGGCAATGCGTTTATAATTCGTCGAATCGGCTACGAACTTATAGGCTCTTAGCTTTTCAGTGAGAAGGTACTTCATTCTTCCTCCTCTACAAACACCACTTCTTCAGGAAGCTTCGGCTGTTCTTCCTTCATTGGAAGGTTTACCACCTGTCCAATCTTATCAAGTGACGCCATTAGATCATAATAGGTCTCAAACAACTTCCCAAGCTTAGACATGGAAGCAACTACAGCCGTAACAATAAGTTCGGCAGCAACAAGTTGTCCTAAAGTAAGCGAGCCTTGTACAACGAGCCAGCCACCGATTCCCAACAGTGCTGCATTTGCAAACGCAAACAGAACAAATCCGAACAACACTTGTCGAAATACAATTCTAAAGTGTTCTCTTCGACGATCGATATATTCTGCGGATAGATCATCTAGCTTTTCTTTGACTTGACCACCATTCGATGCAAGTTGTGGAATCGAAAGGGAACCGAGTTCTTGAACATACCAAGCCATTTTGTATTTGACTTTTGACTCAGCTATTGCTGTCTTGATACCATTTCTTCCCAATAAAAAGAACACAAAAAGTGGAATAATGATCAAACCAAGATCAAATAAAGCCAGATAGGGGTGATAGGCCACCAAAACCAAAACACCCAATCCTACAACCAGAACTATCTCTAGTCCACTAACCAAAAGCGTTGAAATTGCCTTTTGTGCCAAGAAAACATCAAATATGCGATTCATGGTCTCTCGACCATTCTTACCATCAAAAGCGTCTTCCCGGAGATTTGGCAATCTGTTTGAAAGGTCGTCGATGAATCGTATCAACAAACGCCTTTGAATCATCTCAACAACAACAATCTGTAGGACTCTAAGGACGGCTGCAAAAATCAAACCTGCCAAAAGAATAAGAGACAACACCACAATCGGTTGCAAAAACAATCCGAACGAAATATTGCTTACAAGCGCCTGAACTGCAATAGGAACCGTGAGATTGAGAACTCCAACCACAAATCCATAAATGAAAAGAATGATTAGATGTTCTCTCTCAAGTGAGATTAACTGCTTTAGATGTTCAAAGCTCAGCTTTGTTGTTATTTTCACTTACTTTCTTCCGGAAAAGCTGACAATATAGCTCGGCCAATCAATCGCCAAACGCTATATGAGTTTCGAGGGAAGTTTTCAACCTTGCCCTCTCTGACGGCCTTCACCTTACCAGTAAACGGACATTTTGTGGAGCCTTTTCTACAAACTGCCACTTTGTAGTCGCCCTTACTTTTCGTGCCTTTTCCAGTGTTTGCAACGTACATACGGCCAAGCTCTCTTGCTTTGTTTCCATCACCAAGTGGCCATAATTCAATTTTGACTACTAGCATGCTTACTCCTGAATCATTTCAGGGTCTTGTATAACACCTCTCGATTCCAAGATAATACTCTTTTCCAGATATCGTTTTCTTCAGTCCAGGTTTGAGCCCAGGGGCCAGCTACAAGCAAAGAAAAAGTCCATGGTTCAGCTTGAAGAATTTTGTGATTATAATCTTTTGGTATAAAACGCAAACCAGGTTTTATGGTTTTACGATAACTTACACTATTCTCAATTCTTTCTTCTACATACCCTCCAGAAATTAACCACGCAATACCATCAAACGCATGTGTATGAAACCGATCTTGTTTAATAGTTTTCCAATGATGGAAATAAATTCCACCAATTTTTTTGTTTTCAAAAAGGGTCCATCGATCCACATACCCTTCACCCATTTCTATTCTTCGTTTTTGAAACATACTTCATTACCGATTCTGCAAATAGACGAACTTCATCATCATCAAAAGTATGACGACAGAGATTTCCCATGTAAGAAACGAAACGGATATTGGTTTTCGTATAAGGTTTTGAGTGATCAATCCTGTCTATCGATGCACGCTGTGGAGTTGGAGAAGATAATTGCCAGGCCAAACTTGTTTCTGGTAACACCATGGTCCAACCTGTAAGCGGACAAATGCCATTTTGCGACTCCCACAGCTCTTTCAGAAATGAAAGAGTCAAATCAGTCTCCCAACCTTTCCTTTTATTCCTCGCACGTAATATTTTCATGAAAATTCGAAAGGGGGAATATTGATCTTTTTTACTACCCTTGGGAAGAAACTCTGGTTTTCCAACGCCCAAATGTTCTTTCATGTTTGTTTTATTGGCTAGGCCCCCACAAGTTTTTGAGCAAAAAAATTTATTAGAACCAAGCCTAATACGTCTATTGTATTCATTACGTGGCTTAAAAAAATTTCGCCCGCACCAACCACACACTAATTCAACTTTTGTCATGAATTAAATATGCAGTGGATCCGGGCGAATGTGTTAGTGGACCCGGGGAGGCTCGACCCTCCCGTCCAAGAGATCGCCTAAAAAAACTTCTACGTTACCTAGTTTAGTTTTCAGATTACCAGTCTGTGGTACCAAACAACCTTCCGGGTTCTTTCATTTGAAAATCTCAACCAGGCAGCCAATAGAAATCAAACTCTAACCTAGTCCAGTCCTAATAACGACGCCTTATAGAATGCAAGGACACTCAAGCCATAAGACGACTCTCATCAAGCAGCGAGAGCGAGAGGTGCATTATCTGCATTTATAGTTGTTTATTGGATTCAAGTGGTTCTAAACACCCACCGTAACGCCATTTTCTCTTCCTACCCCCTGTCGAAACCAGTACGGGCCCATATCAAAGAACATACTCTAAGAGTCTATCCGATAAGTATGAGGTTGTAAACCGGCTTCGACATTCATTGAGATAGTATTTGAGATTTATTATATCCCAACTTGCATATGCAATCTTACAATTTGTTCACTTGCTTGAATATCTCGTTCCCAATGGTTGAAAAAATCTGCTTGAATCTTCAAGCCATGCTCTTCGAAATAATAACTCAAACCAAGTCCGACTGCATGGTCTTCCTCGGTAGAATTCTGAAGTCCTAACACATGATCCCATCTTGTGGAAATACCAAAATCAGTATCTGCAATCATTAGATTCATCAGAGCATAATAACCTAAATCTAATGCGTCTGTTTCTGTATCCAACCTTGCAATAGAAGCACCTTCTACGGTGAAGCCTGCAATTTGCAAAACAGCATCCGCAGTTAAACGATGTTCGGGACCTCTTAGAGCATAACCAGCACCAAAAGCAAGATTCGCATCTTCTGATCTCTCAAAATCAACCTGATCATAGTTGTTGAACAATCCAAAAGGGTGATATTCAAGTCTGAACATCGTTAGTGGTTCTATTTCTGTTACATCCTGAGAAAGGAATGCATCACGTCCTAGGCCGGAATATAATCCAACATAATATCGTACCCTGTCAGCTCCAAATAAATCCTGAGAATGGAGTGTGACTCCGATATCACGGGCAATATCAAGCGTTCCCGCAACTAAAGAACGGTCAACCCAGGCTAAGTCGCCTGAAGAAGTAATACGTTCTCTTGACCAAGGAACTTTGTACTGACCAATCATCACACTTAAATCTCTGAGATGTGTGAAATCAAAATAGTAATCAAGCAAGGGAGTTCTGGTTACAACCCCATCCACTAGACCAATATCTCTTGGACTAAGCCCCAATTGAATTTTGAAACGATTATGCTCATCAAACGTGTAACCTTCAAGGTTGATACGGGCTCGTCTAATCGTGAATTGATTCTCGACTGCCCCATCTTCTAAAACGCTCAATGTATTTCTAAACTGAACTCGTATTGACGGTTCAATCAAATGTTCTTGTGCAGCAACTTTTGTTTGCAATGATGCCAACAATGCTATTGTACATGCTATTATCGCTAATATTTGTTTTTTCATCTTGTACTCCTAAAATCCTAACCATGCCATTCTAATGACATCATTGCTTAATACGGCCAAAACCAAAGAGACAAGCAGCCCAAGCGAAACAAAACCCAAGTCTTTAAGAGAGACTATAATTGCTTCCTTTGTATTTCGTTTATCATTAGTCTTCATGAAGCTTTGACCAATTTCTCTACCTGCCAAAAGACCAATAAAAACCCAAGTTGTACTCATTGGCATTTGACTTTGAATCTTGAAAATATATAAAATAATCGCATACACAAAATCAACTAAGGTTGCAGCACGGATATCTTGTATTTTTGATTTTTCTTCAACAATTTCTTGGATTCTCTCTCCTCGCTTATAAAGGAGCCAACCCAAACCTAGAATAATCACCAAAGCAAAAATCCCAAACTCAATAGGATTAAGCATTCTCGGAAGGAACACGGCAATATTTGCCGCATCTTGCATAAGCCAAATAGACCACAAACTTCCTGTTGATAACCATTGTGCAACTCTCCACCCAGGATGAATTTTTTCATCCTGGAGTTGTTTCTTTTTGAAAAACTGGGCAAAGACGACCCAGAGAATAAAGGCGCTTACGAAAGCAATGAAATACCCAACGACACTCTTGAGTAAAATTGCTGCAACAGTAGTTGCAGACGTTGCAAAACAGGATAGAATCAAAAAGGTTGTAGATACAGGGATTTTTAATCTTGTTAGGATTAACAAAAATAAAGGAGCTACAACTTGTAAGTACGTAAAAGCGGTTGGAGCAACTTCTAATCCTTTTGCCGCCAACCGCTGAAATGTGATATCACCACCAAATGAAAACCAGCTATATCCTACAGTACATAAGAATATACCTCCAATAAACAACCATAATATCCACCACTTTACGTCTTTATTACTTGCAATAAAAGTTCCAAGTGTTTGAATACTATCGTTTGCAATAACAGAATAAGCGGCAAATGCGAAACCAATCCACATTGCCGCCATGGGTATATTGAACAACAATCCTGCTATGAAAAATCCAGCAGAAATAAAACCAATAAAATGTTTCTTCTTACTAAGGAACCCTGCGACGTTGGAAGAAACGATTCGATGTCTAGTCATTGTATTTCCTTGTTTTGTTAAAAAAAATCAAGCGAACGTTATTGTTCGCTTGACCGTTAGACTCTAACAACAAGTAGTCACAAAGAACACCTCCTATGTGACACAATGGTTACAATGCTATTACTAAAAATTTTCAAACATATTTCTAAGTTTGATCATATACATCACAGCCTCATATCACCGTCAAGAATATCTTTCATGTTAGAATAAAGCTCATGTGGATCATTGTCAGATAGACCACTCTGACTTCCATCGTTCAATTCGATGACAATCCAATCACCATCCTCAGTGCGAGCTACGTCAACAACAAAAAATCTAACCTTAGGTGCAACAATAGAAACAACCTTGTCCAACCAGTCCTTTGGAACAAGTTTTGGATCAGGTTTGAACCCAACTTCCTCTTCGATGTACTCGGTATGCGAGGACCAGTAGAATGCACCTGAGACAACTTTGCCATCCAGTACAAAAAATCGATACTCTTCTGAGATAGGCAGGCCCTGGAGACCTTGCGCTAATTTTCTTAGCGGCACATACTGCCGAACATAAATCTGCTGTGCTCCTACGTGCCCATCAGCCGCTAGTCGGCTATGAACCTCGCTTGCCTCGTACTTGTCCTTGGCAAACATGTGGGTCTTCCAGTTGAACTTCTTTGAGTTTGTCTGTCCTTTTAGAACAAAGGGACCTTCAGTTGGAATTTGGTCAAGATAGAACCAAGTCCTTGGGGTATATTCGCCAAGGTCATAATACCAATTGCGAAGGTCGGCAACATAACAATGCTGCCTGTATGCATTTAAGAGCTTGCCCTTGTTCCATTGGACATCGGCCTCAAATTCCTTATACCAGGGAAGAGCAGAAAATCGAGGAATCACAAGGTCTCCAGCTTCAACCTGGGAACGTTGTGCAATAACTCGGAAATACTTCCGACAAATACTCATCTCCTCCTCTTCGGCAAGAGATGCTCTAAATAGAACTACAGGTCTCATTCGAATCTGTCCCATACTGCAAAAAAGTCATCCTCTGATTTGAATGACTGCCAATAAACTTTCTCTTCAATCAAGATTTGATAATGTGTCACATCTACAAACACGTATCTTTGATTACTGAAATCACATTTCATATATTCAAAAGACCGTCCTGGTTCGGTTGAAATCACCAATCCAATTGTCGGCCTATTGAAAGTTAGAGTGCGGGTACTATCAAGAATCTTGCCAACAACTTCTTTATTGCGACTAGCCTGAATGACCTGCCTAGCAAATTCATCAGGATGAATATCAAGTGCTGTAGTGTATTTGTCACACGACAACACGTCTCCAGACTTAACGCTACCCATTCTCTAACATTTTCGAGAGCGGACTCCACATCTCAAAAAACTCCGACTGCTCAGCCATCTCCTGCCAAAGGATACCATTAGCAGTAAGCAATTGAACACACGTATTTGGTCCATAGTGCTCAAAAACTTCAACTGACACCACCATTACCACTTCACCAAGTGGTAATGTTATCACGGAGTTATGAACAGATTCGCCAGAAGTAACCAATTCAATTTGTTTTGCCTTGAATTGATCTGGCCTAAAGATCATTGCGGCGGATTTTTGGATGGACTGATAGACGCCTCCAAGCTCAAGTTTATCTTCTTCCAGCATTTTTTGAAAATTCCGTCTTCTAATACTTGCCAAACAACCCTTGGTCCGAATAACCAAACGTAGATGCCTGCACCACCTATATCATGGTACTCAACGAGTAACACAATGTCGCCAGGCGATATGCAGGCATGATCATACTTCGTAATAGTTCTCTCTGTCAAGCCCCAAGGATCAGTTTTCATCGCTGCCGACCTACTGACGGCTCGATACAAGGTCCCTGGATGAAAAAGAGTCACTCATATAAAGAGTGACAATATAGAAAATATTCTACCAATCGTCTCTGGTCTGCGACCGCTTGACTTCTGGATACTTCTTCTTGAGTCGGTTTTCCTGGAGAGCATGCGCCAAATCGTTGGCCATTTCGATTCCTTCTTTACTCGGAGGAAAGCGGGCAATAATTGGAATACTGTCCTTGGGCGTGGTTTTTGTGAAGTGAGGATCGAGCCTCTTGAGTCTCACAAGATCAAGCATTTCACACTTAGTAACGATAATTTTATCACCACCAAAGTTAGTACAGTTTGGGTAATGAACTGTCAATACCTTGTACTTGCCATATTCTCTAACGTCTTTTACTTCATAGTTGTCAGGATTGGGAGCCAAACCAGCTACATCACGAGCTTTTTCAAGGCTGTTTTCTAGTTTTCTAATATGGCTTTTTAGATGTTCTGTTGGAGTTTGCTGAGCACCTGAATGATAGTGATACCCAATTTCAGGTTTACACTGCGGATAACATTTATGCATTATGACCTCTCCTGTTATTCCAACACAGACCAGTTCTACAATAAACTCTAATCTGTTTCGTCAATCCGGTCGAATACTTTGGCAAGCATTCCACCTTCCCTACATTTGTCCCATATTTCTTGTTCTACTTGTTTAGAAATAAACCAACGAGTAGAAGAAGGATCGGCATGTACATGGCCTTCGTACTGAGGGAGTTCGAAACTGTGTTTCGCAATAGCTTCAATAATTTTCTCATTATGAAGAAATTTGAGTCGAACACGAAAGTAAAATCGACTGCCAAAGATAGAATCTCGAAATAAGAATTCAGCTTCAGACCGACGATTTAGGTGAGTTGGATTTCTCTCGGGTTTAATAGACCACTCCAAAAACAACAGCGGTTCACCTGGGTCTGGGGAGTTGTAGGTGTCCCAATTAATGAACTCGCTTGTATCTGCGGTTATAGAGTAGAGTTTTCCTTCAACTAGCATTCTTTTTGGTGTTGACTCCATCTGGATTTAGATCAAACTCTAGTCCGGTATCGACTTCCCGAGCGTAGTAAACCTGCTGATTCCAAAGAAAGGCTATGCTTTCTTCGAAGGAAATGTTCATCTCGTAATAAAGAAGCATAATCAACTCTCCACGAGGAACTTGAACTGCTTTCTTCTTGCCGTCTACTTTTGCTTTTAGTTTGGTTCTTGTCTTCCAGAGAGCACCACGACGATAACATGGGTTATCATTTGTCATCGCTTTCATCCGAAGGTTCATTGGCAATCTTATTCCTAAGCTTCTTGATAGTTTCGCCCTTTTTAAAGACAATGGCTACCATTTCCTCTTTATGTAGGAAACGAAGAAGATGATTGCGCATATGTGGATCGTAGACCACATCTACAAAAAGCATTGGCTGCCCTGGTTCAATCTTATGAGAAGCAAAATAACGTCTATTTGGAGTGCTTGTTACAACGTTTCGTTCGTCAATATCAACGTTATATTTGTTGACATATAAAGCATCCTTAAACACAAAGAGCGAGCCTGGACCAATACCATGATCCTTCTGCATGCTTTGCATGATCATCTTGCAGCGCTTAACTTGTTTGTGTTTGACAGCCATTTGTTACTTCTCTTTAAGTAACCTAAGGTTACGTTGAAAGTCTCGAAGAAAAGTAGAATGTCTGACCATCAGGTATATTATGCTGTTTTTCCATAGAAACTTGAAAGCCAAATTATTCTCTTGGCGAAACAAATCACCGTTTTCATCCAGAACTTCTTCTAGTCCAAGGTACAACATAACCTCGCCAGAATCAACCGTTCGAATGAAGTAAGCCTTTTGAGAACCTCCAAAGTCTTCGACAGCGAAGTACGCACCGTCCCCAAGAGCAACTGGTCGACGCTCTACAAGCATCCCAGGCTTTATCTGTTTTTGGGCAAGTTTTTCTCTAAGGTCAGAGATCAGGGATTTCTTGTTCTCCGACGACATCGAATATGTTCTCCAACTTTGAACCTGGCTTACCGTCTAAGCCATCAAAGGTCCAAAACAAAACCTTGCTACCAAATAACCACTTCAGAACAATATAGTCATCTTCCAGCAGTTCCTGGTCTTCTTCTTCTGTCGTCACTTTGATTTTATCTGGTCCAATAAACAAAAGCAC
The DNA here is from genome assembly GCA_036784835.1 of Phaeophila floridearum. Classification (NCBI taxonomy): domain Eukaryota; kingdom Viridiplantae; phylum Chlorophyta; class Ulvophyceae; order Ulvales; family Phaeophilaceae; genus Phaeophila; species Phaeophila floridearum. The sequence continues at coordinate 242,394 of JAYMFU010051006.1, forward strand.
GGTATCTTTCAGGACTTGTTCATGGCCATTTTTGCCAGAGATATATTCCTTGACAACGTTTTCTTCGTCGTCTGTCATGTATTGAACAATGTTTGGATTTGGTCCTTCAACCCAAAATATCTTCTTTTCATCAACGAGCTTGTGAAGTTGTCCTGCCTTAAAAGAGATTTGGCTGAGCTTTGATTGCATTTCTTCTTTTTTCATTTTACTTCAAACTCGTTCTTTAGCTTCCAATCACCTAAGCCAGCTGCTGGTACAAAAAAAGTTTGCTCACCTACGAGAAACTCATACCAGAAATCCCAAGCTCCGGTGGTTTGACGTCGAACACCATGTGCATTGACAAACAGTAGAATAGTTCCTGGAACCAATCCTGTATTCTCCAGGTCAATCTGCTGAGAAAGTGTGTCGATGTTCTTTTCTAGGTCTTCTAGCGAGATTTGAATGATCTTTAACAAAGCGCCAGGTTTTGACACTAAAATGCAACCAGGTTCAAGACCCTTTTTCTTCATATGATCCAGAAGACTTAGTCTAATTTCTTCTTTAGATAAACTCATAACAAAACTTCGAACTTGTCATCAAAGTTGTTGTTAAAGTCTTTGAAATTCGAGTTCTTGTGGATGAAATAAATTTTCTGTTCCCAGAGAACCTTGAGGGTGACAGCATCAAAATTATGGTCATGTTCCACATCAATATACATCAACATGGCGCCAGCAGGAATCTTGAGCCAATCAGACTGATATTTGTCAATTGAAATATCTTGACGGGCATCCAAGTCCTGGAGAACCTTCAGCAAAGTTCCTTGCTTGACTTTATGGTGTGCAGACAGTTGCGCCTTGGTCTTCTTCTGTTCAAGCGCAATACGTCGTTTATTCAAACTTTGATAGCCCATATCAATTGCTTTCAAGGTGAAGGCCAACCGTGGACTATCCGACAGCAAAAAGCCCTCGACAAAGTCAAAGGCTGCTTTATTTACTGATTCTGCTGCTTTACGTGCGAACCTTAGGATTTTCACGTGAATAGTCTTTGCTTAGTCGGCGTGGAACCGCTTTGACAAGCTCATGGTTGTACTGACGCTGTGCCATATACATCACATAAAGCTTCTCATCCTTCAAAAAGGTGATCTTCCAAATAAAGTTGTCACGAAGCCGACGAAGCTCCCAGGGGGCGTCCTTGATCTTGGTACGGTCAAGCTTCTCCGGATCTTCCGTGAGAAAAATCGGGATACCACGCTCAAGATAACCAGCAGTTCTCTGATAGGAACCCTGGCCATTCTTTGGGTCAGCATCAAAATAAGAGATATTACCTGACCTCGTGTTCTTACGAGACAGCATAACCAGCTTACCCTTGACGAAACGTGGCTTGTCGCTCTTCATCTTCAACTCCTGTGGGTTGGAACTTCATATATCCTAGCACACCATAGTCCCTCCTTAAACTAAAAGAGCCCAGACTTTCATCCGGGCTGCTGTCAGCAGAAAATTTCACTTATTCTTCTGTGGAGTTCTCAACTGCCTGTTCTTTTTCAGACTTTGCAGGAGTTGAGGTTTTAGTTGAGCGTCGTTGACGCCTTTTTGGCTTTTTCTCAGGCTCATCTTCCTTCTTTTCAGGCTTGGTCTGTTTTTGGGCCAGCTGCTTTAGCTTTGCAAGAGCCTTTTTTTCTTCTTCAAGCTTATTAACGTAGGCTTCAGCCTCTTCACGAAACTTATGAGAAACTAAATGTTGAACTTCAAGAGTTTCATAAAGAAGTTCTAGCTTTTTTGTTGTATCAACATCGTTTTCGAGCAGATATTGGTCTACACTTTTGCGTCTTTTTCTCAAGAGAACGTAGAGGTCTGGTTTTCCTACTTCAATTACCATTTGGTTTTTCTTTCTGTGCCAGGTAAAGCACGTCAGCTAAAGCTGTATGTACGGCCTGGTCTTTGATCAGCTGCTTCATTTCAGATTCAGGAATCTTTACTCCAACCTGGTCGGCCGAGTAATTAAGTAGCTTTTTGATAGCAGAAATCAGAACATTGCGTGCAGTCGCATGGTTCATCTTATAACCATTGTTGGTCATAATCTTTGCGATAGTTCTAAAATCGGTCCCTTCTTCAACGGTTACATATTTCTTCTGTTTGGTTGCCATGTGTCCTCAGTTACTCAGCTTACTCTTGTCTTCAACCTCTTTCAACAACTTTTCATATCTGGCTTTATGTAAGGCAGTAAAGATTCGAATGGGTCGTGAAGTAATCAATTCAGAAACGACAGATTCTTTGTCGTTATCAACTTTTGCAGGTTTGAATAAATCTGGAAAGCCCGTTTGGCGATGCGTCTTTGCAATCGAGTGATACTCTGGCTCAATCTTGTCCAGGTATTGTTCAAGGGGTATGATGAGGCTTCCTGTTTTCTCAGGCTCGACCGCTACATCAACTGGTGTTGTTTCATCGTCTGCCTGAATGATTACGACGATTGGCTCGTCAATTTTTTCATCCTGCTTCTTGCTCATTCTTGTTGGACTCCACTAAATTTTGAACTTGTTCTTCATTAACTACGTCGAAACGCAAAAGTAGAATCAATCGTTCTCTCTCTGAGAGTAGTTTAAGTCCTCCTGAAACAATGTCAACAAGTCTCGCTTGGTCAAACATCTTGTCAAGACTTGGCTTGATTTCAGGCAGAATATCCTTCAAACTACCTGAATCCTGTTCGCCACTAGCTTTCATTGGTTGGTCAATCGATGAAATATACTTTGAACGAATAGCGCTCTGCACAGATCTCATCATTTTCTCAGAAACAATGTCTCCATCAACTTCAACGTTGTCGTATCCATCTTCAATCAAGTTCTGGAAAGTTTGATTTTCGGCCTTAAGCTTCCGGATGATTTTGTTGTGTTGGGTCCGCACGTGACTTGGAACATGAATCATTGGTTCAATGTTGATGAGGTAGTTGTTGACAGCTTGTCTAATCCACCAAGTGGCATAAGTCGAAAACTTGTATCCAAGCTCTACATTGAACCCATCAATAGCCGACAACAGACCAATGGTGCCTTCTTGTAAGAGGTCTTCACGATGCTTCTTATGCTCTTTTTTAGAAGAGTAGTATTTGCCTACGATATAGGTAACCAACGCTTGGTTGTTTCTGGCCAGTTTGTTGCGCACTCGTACAACTACCGGATTATCCGATTCCAACTCTTCCTTTTCAACGAGGAGCTTTAATCTTGCATACTCCACGAAGAGTTCTTTGTCATTGATGTGTGCTTTGCTTTTACCGCTCATAATCTTCCTTTATCGCCTGTTTTTCGCCCAAGTGAGATAAGTAGAAACACATTTGGATTTTGTGATCTCGAACTTGCGCCTATCAACCTTGATACCAAGTCGATTTGCCAATTTAAGCCCTTCACCCCAGGCGTCAAGCTCTTCTTGAATAATTGCTAATTTATGCGTAACGCTAGAGTTGCTAAAATTATCAAAAATGTGTTGATATACGTTTTGATAATTTTTCTTATTCAAGACAACATGGTGACCCATTTCATGCAATAAGCAATACAAAGAGATTTCATTTGAATGGTGGTCGCCAAGTACGATTCTCTTTTGATGAAAATAAATTGCATCTTGTTTTACGGTCTGACGTAAAACCGCATAGCCCTTCTTATTGCAGTAACGTTCCAACTTTCTAAGTTCTAAAAGCCAGTCGGTCGACTCAAGTTCACTCATGGATCAAATGTAGCAGAACTCTTTTCTCTCTATAAACTACTTTGTTTAATGAAAATTGAGAACGAATATAAATCTACTCATTACATCGTTCATCATATTCTTCAACAAATTGTTGAGTATAGCGACGACGTCTTTCTTCTTCATCCGCAGAGACTCCCCAATCATAATCAGGCTCCAAGAAACCACGATAAGCTGCAACTGTTTCTCGGTTGTCTCGACAGAAGTCTTCAATCTCTCTTTGAGGAACTTGCTCTCTCTGAACTCGTGGAGTTTCGTTTCCAGATGAACCCCAACTTGGTCCAGCGACCCAAGGGAGATATGGTTTATCACATCCCGTTGCAATAAAAAAGAACATAAATCCAAGAAATACAATCAAACCTTTCAAACCCAAAAAAACAGATATATCGAAGGTTTTTTCCCAAATGCTTTTTCCACCGTAATATGACATATTGTTACCCGATCTCCCCTTTAGTATTTACCATCTGACTTTATAAGTAAACAGATACAAAAAAACTGCGCTGTTAAGCGCAGTTTCCATTGAAAAACAGAATTTGGCTAGAGGTTATTCGGTAGATTCCGTAGCTGTTTCTGGGGTTGTTGTGGAGGACTCTGGAGTTGATTCTCCTTCTTGGCCTCTTTCACGGGATTCTAAAGTTCGGTTGAACTCCTCGGCTGCATCACGGACGGCAGTTCCCACTCCACGGACTGGAGGAAGCAACTCTACGCCGTCACCTTCACGGAGACAATGGTTCTGATACGCTTGAACTACGTTGCAATATGCTCCGAATCTTTGACAGAACTGTGCAGCTTGTGAGTAAGCTCCTAGATTGAGGGAACACTCCAACGAAGCGACGTCTCCATCAGCAACTTCGGAACGAAGTTCTTCCTGACTGCGATCAAGTTCTCTCTGTAGTTCATCATGAGAGACAGCACCGCATCCAACAGTAAGCAGGGCAGAGGCAAATAAGATAGCTAGATATTTCATACGATTCCTTTTGGTCTCGTAGAGTTTAGTCCACAACACGTGGTTTTGGACAGACAAATACTTTAACCGGTCTTCCCCTGTATGTGTGAGGCAATCTCTTTACCTGTTTTTTGCTTGAACAATACACATACCAAATTCGTCGATTTCGGTTGTTTCTGCCTTCGCTAACTGCCCATGCCGTTCCATCAGAAGCCCTTCTAGAGATTACCAACAGTTCGTCAAGTGGCGTAGGTGGTGGTGTTGAATTTGACATAAGTGTGCCCTTCTACCCACAGTAGCATACATGGAAAACTTGTAAACTATAAAGATATCAGCGGCAGCGAATGTCAGCCCAGCCCTGGATGAAAGGGTTGTTATCTCTAGTTTCGACAGATAACTGCACACTCTGTCCTGCACGAATTGTAGTTTGTCCCCAGTTGTTTAAAACAGAACCAATCTGAGTTCGCCCAAAAACCCTTCCTTCACAGAAGATAGACCTTGACCTATTGTTCTCAACGGTCGCAGTCACTCTTGTTGAAGTTTGTTCAATCTGAGCTTCTTGTTCCCACCAAGCATGTGCAATCAAACTAAAGCCGAATGACAGGAACATCATGAAAGCAAAAATCATGATCCATTTTGTAATTGAATCAAGTTTCATCTGGTGTTCTTTCCTTTTCCCATTTTTGTTGGATTTCGCAGAATTCTTCAAAAGTTACTGGTTTTGAAGCTAGAATCTTTTTGTGCGAGTTCCAAGCTTCTTCGGGAAGTTCTGGGTCCGTGCCATCACAAGATGAATAAGCATCTGAAGCTAGAAGCGTGTTGCACTTAGGACAATACCAAGGCTTTGAGTTTCCCCAGCATTCCCACTCAAATTTCAGATCTTCATCTGTCAGCTTCATTATCTTCTATCTCTTTTCTTGAGATAAGCCCAAAAAGGCTTCCCTTTAACAATAAGATTGTACCACCGTTCGGGCGCTTCCCAACCTGCCCTGATGGTGTTAGAAATTGCAATAGCCGGGAGGCGCACCATAGCAGTGGCCAACCCGGCTAACTTACTTCTACGTCTTCTTCCCATAAAGGGAATTTTAGTCGTATGTACGCCCAATGGTTAGGTGAGAGCACCAATTACTTGGAACTCCAAATTCATCACGGATCTGACGAACCATAGGACAGTCCACTTCCACAATCCAGAAGTGAGACTTTTTAGCCTGCTTTACAACATGACTATACTTGAACTCAACCTTCTGTCCGTGATACTTCTTCCACAAATGCATCTTATGCTTACGAGGCTTTTCACCTCGGATGATGGAAACGTGTGCATCCCAAGATGGCTGCTTCAGATCAATCATGTAACGATTCCAGACCCACCAACGGTAGTACCTGGTAATTTCACGGTCAACCGTAATGATTGCCCACCACTCAGTACGACGCTTCATTCCCGGCCTGGGCGGGTCGTACTTGATGTATCCAGTGCTAGTGTGCCACATAACGCCCTCCGAAGTAAGGGTTAGATAGAATCACCTCCCAGTTTCCGGAAGGCTTGAAATTCAAAAATCGTCAAGGATGTCTGCAAATGTTTGGCGAAATCATAGGAAGTATAGCATCTCATAAACTGAGAGGCTGCCGACCGCTCAGAAAGACCCAGGGCCCACTCTTTTTTGAAGTCTGGAACATCGCCGCCCAGCCCCATATCAGAGTTGTTATACTGTTCTAGAGCCCAAAGAAGAGCTTCGTTACCATTCATGCCGTCAGGAAGACGAGCAATAGTACGCCAACGGCGACTAACTTGCTTCCAGCCTTCATTTACGTATCGCTCAGCGGTCGCAAATTCTTGTTCGGTCGGCTCTCTGTGCTCATACTTCCACTGTTGCATACAATCTCCTATGTTGAGTAGCTTCTACTTTAGCATAGGAAGAAATCGAAGTCAAGCAGATTATGATTAATTCTTAGTCTTGAAAAATAGGGATTGGCAACCCATATGGTTGTGTTACCTCGTCATCACCCCATTCAAGGTCTAAGTCACCATCATTAATGTCAGCAGCAGAGGGATATTTTTCTTCCAAATATCTTTGGACTTCTGCTGCTTGAGTTTCTGTGTAATTCTCACAGGTTTCTACGTATCCACATTCAATGTTAGTTGCGCCAATATAAATGTTGGGGAACCCACATTTTGGACATCGTTGTATTTTGTCAGCCATCAAAAATGCTCCTGTAACTTAGAGATACTTCAAAAGCTACAGAATGTATTTAGACCTCACTGTCGGATTCGAACCGAACTGTTGCCAGTGACTTCCATGCACGTGCTAGTCCCAGCGAGGTTGGTCGGGATAGCAGGATTCGAACCTGCGACCTCCTGATCCCAAATCAGGCGCACTACCAGGCTGTGCTATATCCCGAATACAGGTAAGTATCTTACCTGCGTTTGTTTTTGTTTTACACTGGATAATCACGCACCTGAATGCTCTGAGGCCATTCGGATGGATCGCCACCTTTTTTGCTTTTCAACTTAGTAACTCCCAAACCAGTTAAAACAGGTTTAGAACCAAGCTGTTTCACAAATACTTTCGTTGATGAACCAGCCGCACAATTGACTACATCTTCTGCCCAAACCCAGTCGAAAGGTCTAGAGCCGTTCCCACTTTCTCCTCCAACAACAATCCAATCAAGGTCATTGACCCAAGGAGTAAAATCGGTCGGACCTAAGGCAGGCTCGTAGCTTGCCCAACGAATCTTTGAAGGTGTCGACAAAAGAACTGGAATCCTCTTATCAGCAGTTGGCTGATCCTCACAGGAGACACCAAGCCAAACATTGTCTAGAGGCCAGGTTTTGTCAATGTTGTCAAGCTCTTTTCTGCCTGTGAGTTTCTTTGCTTCAGCTGCACAATATTCAGCAGGAGATGGAGATTGCATCGACACCCACACAAACCAATCTTTGGCTCTCTCAGGTCTCTTGGTCAGAACTTGAAAAGTGTGTTTCTGTGCAGCAGCCATTACGCCAAATACAGCAGCAATGTACTCGTTAGAGACGCCATGATGAAAAAGATCGCTCATGGAATTGACAAAAACCATCCGTGGCTTAGACCAACGAATAGGATCTGCAAGCTTGTCTGGTACAAGCATGATATTACCGTTCCACCTTGGTCCCTTTTTGCCGATTGCTATTAATCCATGATAAGGCTCACCTGGCCCAGAAAATCTGTGTGCGACGGTTTCCGCATAGCAGTTTTCACAGCCTTTAGAGACTCTGGAGCAACCTCTCAAGGGATTCCAAGTGGCATCTGTCCACTGAATTCCCGTCTTGTTACCCATTTTATTTTCCTATTCTATTGACCCTGCTGTCCGTTGGCCAGGGCCATCAACTGATTGTACACTCCGGGATCAGGCGGTAAAACCCAATTCCCTTCTTCGTCTACTCTCATACAATTTTCTTCAAAAGTGCGCCAAACACCACAGTAATATTGATCTCCAGTTTCTGTGCAGTTATCTTCGGCAGATTGAGCAAACTCATTCACAAGGAAGCAAGCGTGGGCAGCCTGTACATACCTCATTAAATGAGATTGATCGTGATCCATCAGAGAAAGTCTATGACCTTGGCGCAACTCAAGATGGTCAATCTGATCCAGTCGAAGAGAGTGAAGAGAGTTTGATTCTTCAGTTTCCCTAATCACTCTCTCTTGAACTACTTGCGTTTCACGAACAGTTTCAACTCGTGTTTCAACCAAATCAATTTTCATTCGAAGATGGTCAAACTGTTCGTATGAGTAAATGAAAAGAAGGCACAGGAAAACTGAAATGGCTGCGTAGAAAGTGGGTCGCAATCCAGTTTTAACATTTTCGTAAAGTGCCTTCAATAAACTCATTATGCGAGTGTCTCAACTCTCTCGTCTGCTTTTACTACAGCTACTTCGCAAGTGTCTTTGCCGAATACCTTTTCCCAAGAACGCTTCAGAGAACGTGCTCTCTTTTTGGTTGCATCACTATCTGGATCATTTGAATAAAGCACAAACACACGCTTTGTATCATATACGTATTCAACTCCCTCGGGAAGTTGCATATTTTCAAGGTCAGGATTTTGATTGTTCGAGTTCACTTCGTCTCTCCATTAAAAGTTTCCCTAACCAATTCTTGCCCTTTCCAGTCTTATTGTCTACTCCCCAATACTGGTCGTGCCACGTATTCCCTTCGATTAAAGTAGCAGGTTTTGTGACAAGTAACATTTCAGCAAGAAGACTGCCTTCAGCAAACTTTAAGCGAAGACCTTCTCTCATTACATCAATCTTAACAGACTCCCAATCCTTTCGTAGATCAAGAGCCCGCCCTGCTCTTTTTGCACCACCTGGCGATCTAAGCGCAGCAATGCGCTTTCTTTCTTTTTTAGACATGGTTTTCATTGCCTGATAGAAATGTTCGTTTGTTGGATAAACGATTCCATCATGAATGAATGGACTGTCGGAAAAGTTTGAGAGAAATTCGAAATCACCTTTGAAGTTGTCAATCTTCATCTGTCTTTAGCCCTTCTGGTCTTGTTTCGGCGCTTTCTCTGCTTGCTTACCCAGGCTGTAAACTTTTGAACCTTGGGATGGGTCATCAATAAATCTAGGGTGTTGTATCTTTTTCCTAAATCCTTCTCGGTGATGAAATCATGAAGTGCCTCGTGGCAATCTTCACATATGTCCACCCCGTGATTCAACTCCTCTTTTGTGTACTTCTTCTGGTACCACTTCTTGGAGTGAAGAGTTCTAGGAATAAGATGATGGAATGTTAGATGCATCTCCTCACGGTGACACATTGGACAAGTTCCAGTTTTATTGATTACCGCCATTGTTTTGGAATGCAGGTTCTATTTTATAGGAAGCCACTTTCATTCCAGCATGTTCAATCATGCTCATAAAAATGTGCATCGCATGATTTTCATTCGCTGCATCAATGATTGCTTCGTGAACTTCCTCAGCACCTTTCACGTGCTGGTCTTGTCTTCTTGCCCACCTGTTTGAAAGTTCAGTAAGTGGTCGAAAAACAACTTTATATTTCATGTTTGCCCCAAGTCGCCCTAACGGCTGTTTTAATAACTAGAGACTAGTATGCAACTTTAGGTTCAAATTGGCTCTGGGAGAGGGATTCGAAACAGGTGTTTACTATTTATCAACATGCCCACCTGTCAAGAAATATCATGTGCACATTGTGGTAGCGTGTTTAAAAGAGAAATACGGCAACTACACAAACAACGAAAAAACTATTTCTGTTCAACAAAATGTGCAAATGCATTTCAAATTACTAAAGAGTCTTTCTCCTGTAGTAATTGCAATACGGTTTTCAAACGAAAACCTAGTTCAAAAAAGAAAACCAAGTCTGGACGTATGTTTTGTTCCCGAAGTTGTGCAGCAACTTACAATAACAAACACAAAAAACACGGAATAAGAAGATCAAAACTTGAGCAATGGCTTGAAAAAGAATTAGGTAACTTATACCCTAATTTAGAAATCAAATACAACGACAAACAAACAATTAAATCAGAACTTGATATATTTGTGCCAGTATTAAAACTTGCTTTTGAGTTAAATGGCATTTTTCATTATGAACCAATATTTGGCGAAGATAAATTGTCAAAAATTAGAAATAATGATAATAGAAAATTTCAAGCATGCTTAGAAAACAATATAGAACTCTGCATCATTGACACTTCAGGTATGAAATATTTCAAACCCAAAAAAGCAGCGTCATATCTTTCCATAATAGAATCTATTATTGAGCAAAATCTAGCCAAAATCAAGTTATGATTCTGTTTCCGACAGACACCACGTGGAGGTATTTGCTCTTGTCTGTCCTCTGGGAGAGGGATTCGAACCCCCGACCAATCGGTTATCCTTGAAACTATCGGATTCGCACCGAACATAGGCTCCATCCAGTTTCCACAGCCGACCGCTCTACCACTGAGCTACCCCAGAATACGACCTCCGCTCTGTCCTGTGGAACTTCGGCTTCGGTCTAATCACATTCCTCAATCAACACAGTGAGGCATTGTGAGTAAAGTTTTGGGCGAAATCAATCATCGTCTCCGCTTCGGATAATCTAGCCCTCTTCCTACTAAGTTCTTCTTTATTATTACTCAATTCTTCTCAGAAGACGGGTCCACGCCCATAACACATTATAGATATATCAACAATATTTGTTTGTTACAAACAAGGGTCAACAATCGTACTCGACAAATGTCCAACCATAATGTCAGGATCGGGAGACAGCATATAATGCGTACCACAGTCATCAAAATGCGCTCTATTTGCTCGGGAGCCAAAAACTGTAAGTGACTCACCCATAGTCATAGAATCACACATGGTACGTTCGTTCAACAACGGCATACGAGTAGATTGACCTTCTTCATCTCCAAAAAGTACCAATAGCCTGATTGAACCTGGGCGCCAGGACAAGCCCATTCTTGTTGGGTCTAGTACATCGAAACGACCGTCACCATCAATATCAGTCGCATAAGGAATTTCCCCGGTAACACTTTCATAAACCGCATCCCAAGTTGGTTCTGAACCACCACCACTTGCTACTACTGTCGACAAAATCGTATTGAAAGTTGTGAAGTCAGTAAAATCTTGGGCGACATAAGACTTACCATCTAACATTCCCCTGTCCCCAATGATTACAATGCCAAACCTAAATTCTGGATTTGCAGCATAAATCGACGAGAAAGTACCCGTTGCTTCAACGACTGCTCTAATAGAAGCTGTCATAGACCCCGAAACATCGATAAGGTAAAGAACATCAAAACCATTTGGTTCGGCCATTACACACATGCCATCGACATAATCACCATCAATACAACCATCGCAGTCGTCATCCTGACCATTGCAACTGTTTAATCCAACTTCTGGGATTGGTGGAATTTCACCTTCACACTCAGACCAGACGCCTCCTACTTCACAAACCTGAACTCCCTTTCTGCATGGTGGATTGATCATTGTAATATCCTCTCCAGAATAACACCATCTGGAAAGAGGACCAGTACCATCACCATTTTCATCGACTTCACCATCGCAGTCATTGTCGATATCGTCGCATCCCTCAGGGACACAAGAGACAAAAGTACAGGCACCTTCAATGCAGGCGAAACCTTCTGGGCAAACATCATCAAATTCACAGACGTCTACACAGTAGGAATTTCCGCTGGTTGGATCGCCGATACACTCTTGATTTCCACTTGTTTCATCACCATTGCAATCGTCAGAAGTTTCACATTCTCGAAATCGATCTGATCGAACACAGACTCCAGCTCTACAATCAGCATTTTCACCACAAGGTGGTCCAAGGCCACATCTACAAAAACCAGCGACACATCGGTCAGCATCTGCTGGACTACACCAATTTCCACAAGCACCACAGTTTTGAAAATCGACCCGAAGTCTTTCAACCTGAGCACTGCTGCACATAGGATCGCCAGCATCTACAGCAAAAGAATCAGCATCAGGAAAAGGTATGGACGGTATCCTGTCACGACTGGAACATCCAGCTAAAACCAAACAGAAAATGCCCAAACTCATAACTTTTTTCATCGAAAACTCCTGTGCTGTATACAGAGTAACAGAAGGACTGTACCTATTCAACACAATAGACTAAAACAAGCAACCTACTCAAAAACCTCCGAGTTTTTCAGGGGTTGTTCACGTTCTGTAAGGATTTCACAACCATCCTTGGTAACGAGAATAGTGTGCTCAAATTGAGCGGAAAGGCTACCATCAGCCGTTAGAACAGTCCAACCATCGCCTGCAATGAAACATGCGTCTCCACCTAAGTTGACGATAGGCTCAATGGTAAAAATCATACCTTCTTCGATAGTTGCACCCATTCCGGGCTCACCGAAATGGAAAATAGCAGGCTTACTATGGAACTCTCGGCCAACTCCATGACCTACAAATTCCCTAACAACCTTACAACCATTAGCAGTCACATGTGATTCAATTGCTTGACCAATATGACCAACAGAAATTCCGGGCTTTACAACTTCGATGGCTTTCTTGAGAGCCTCACGAGTCGTTTCAACCAGAAGTTTCGCTTCTTTAGAAGGCGTGCCAACATAAAACATAGCGCTAGTGTCACCATGGAATCCTCGTTCTTTGGGAAAAAACGCTGTTACATCCACGTTGATGATGTCGCCATCAAGGAGCTTTTCATTCTTGTTTGGAATGCCATGACATGCAACATCATTACGACTCGTACATACGCTTTTTGGAAAACCCTTGTAGTTCAAGGGCGATGGATATGCTCCATTTTCCACGATGTAATCGTGAACTAAGGTATTTATGTCCTCGGTAGTAATTCCTGGTTGGATGTTTTCTCCAACCAAGCAAAGCGTCTTTGCTGCCAACTGGCAGGATTGACGCATTAAAACCAACTCTTGTTCATTTAGTGGTGTCATCAATAAAGTCCGTTATGTGCCGTGCCCGGATTCGAACCGAATAGCCCAGTATAACCCAGGCTACAACACTTTTGAAGTGTTGGTCAGGTACCATGCCTGACTTGCTACGAACGGATCTTTGGAAGCTTGAAGCAGGTTTCTCTACGACAAGCCAAGTTGAAGTACGTGTCTACTTGACGGTAGCCGGCATTGCCTTCGTAGTTTCATCAACCAACAAAAAAAGCCCGCTGTTGCGGGCTTCGTTTGGCGTCGAGGGGTTGATTCGAGCAACCATCCTCCCTGATATCTCACAGGGCGCTTTCATTAAGCTACCTCGACAAGTGAGCAGATTAACCCTCAAATCTACTTTTTGGCTTAGGGTTGGCCGACCCTAGGAACTTTGACATTCCTGCCTCAACAAGCTTTCAATCTAACCTTGTGAACTTACCTCTCGATAAAGTTGAGAGGCCCCACCCCTATCCTGCAAATCCGGATAGGCCGATCCTGACTGTTTGTTTATCCAGGGAGTCAGAAAATTCCTGGGAGGTGTTGGTGGGCCGGGCTGGACTTTCACCAGCATCCCCATGCCTACGCATGGTGTATTGAGAGTTACTACGACCGGCCCTCAATAGAGATCATCATATCCTAACGATCCTGGGTTGTATACCGACCTCTCAATTTTTTCTGAGTCAGGCGAAAAAGGCTATGATGTTTCCCACGCCCCACATAATCGAAACCAGGATGATAAAGAATCCAACCACCCGGAACACCATCGGATTAACTCCAAGCGCTTCTGCACCTGTTCTGAGGTCTGACTGAGGGCGGATCCCAAGAGAACCAACGATGAAATCAACTAAACCGGCTCCCCAGAACAAACCCCAAAACAACATGCCAGGTAATCCAAAAGAAGCAAGGAAAGGAAAGCAGATTGCTGCAATAAGGTTCATAATCCTTGGAGCAAACTTCATCGCTGCCATTTCCCACTTGTTTAGTGGTCCACCTTCTCGCCACCAGAACTTAACTCGGGCAAAGTAAAAATTGTTGTTCTCATCGAAATGAGGCCAAAGCCAGAATTTTACACGCTCAAGTTTGCGGAAAGCACGAGCCATTGCCACGTGGCTAACCTCATGGAGCACTGTCCAGAGGAACCAAACCACGGGAACACAAAGAGCGAATATTAACCAAACCCACCATGCCATACCTTTAAGTAGACATTACTCCTTGGCAATATCGGGATACTTCTCCATTAGTCGACGAAGTCGTTCTTTCTCTTCTTCAACCTCACGGTCTTTCTGTTCTTTTTCCCAGTCTTCAACTTCTTTAACGAATTCTTCGATTACTGGTCGAACCGGAATATTCTCAGCAGAAGAAACTTTGATAATCCAACAATTTTCTTCAATAAGAGAAAGAGCATCCTCTAGTTCTTCTTTACAACCTTCGTCTTTATGTTCGTTCTTAAGATGGTAAGAAAGGTCATCATACTGATTTGCAAGCAAACCTTCATCCATAAAATCGCCTTTTAGATGCTTAAAAGCGATTTTCTTGGCTTCTTCATGTGTAACATTTTTAACAAGTTGACCATAACCAACTGGATGACCCCAGGAATCACCCTCGGTATAAATGAACCAGTCTGCCTTTTCTTCTGTCATTATATTCTCGTCTGTTTCGAGTTACAAAATTGATTGTTGCATCACAGAGGACTCGGATTCGAACCGAGACTGCCGAAACGGCGCCACATTTTAGGTGTGGTGTGTATAAAACCAATTTCACCACCCTCTGGAGAGGCAAACAAAGCTTTTGTGGGTCGCCTGGGACTCGAACCCAGAACCTGCGGTTTAAGAGACCGATGCTCTACCATTGAGCTAGCGACCCAAAGACCGACGGGCCCGAAGGCCCGTGGTTATATAACATCATTAATGTGCGGAACTAAACTAATAGTATAAACTTGGGATTTCTCACCTGGCCATCCACACGCCCCGCACGGCTTGCTTTTGGGTTAGTGATGATACTTTCTTGCCCCTGCAAACAGTATCTAGCAGTGAATCTAAGATAACACAGTGCCCAGCCCTTTGTGAACTGGACACCTATAACTAGAAGACTGCGTCCAAAATGATGGCTGTTGCCAGCACATCAGTAGCGTACATGTAGTACGGGTCATAATAATAGCAGGGCTCATAGTAGTAACCACCATAAGCATAGCCATCATCAAAACCATCATCAACCACTTCCTCAGTAGTCGTAGTTGTAACAGTTTCCACGATTTCTTCCTCGCCACCTTCAGGTTCAGGTGGAAGGAAAGAATGGCCACATTCAGGACATTCGTCGAGCTTGACAGGATTGCCCCTAGAAGCGTACTCAAACATCCCTAGAGGCGTCCCACACTTCTCACACTCATCTCCCGAGCGCTTAATGTTTTCGACCATAGCGGCTTTATAGATTTGTTCCATGTACCACTTTGCATCGACTGCATTGTCAGCAAGATCGGTCCAGCGATAAGCTGTCTCGACGATTTTTTCGACTTCGGTGAAATAATCTCCGGAACGAAGATAGAACCAGAAATCATCACGATTGAACTCACCATTGGCAAGCTGTCGAATGAAAACGATTCGATGAGGGTCGACCTTGATTGCCTGTTCCTTCTGATACTCAGAAAGGAAGGTGAGCATAGCAATGCGAAGGTCAACGTACTGCTCGGTGAAATCATCATCAGGACCAAGAAAACGGGGATCGTAGAACTTGTCGACAATCTGGTAATCATCGTCAGCACCACGAATCTCGTCATCATTGAGAGCCATCTCCAAGTTGTAAGCCGAAAGAATCTCAAAAGGCTCCATAGCGTTCAAAGCTTTGACAGCACGATTGAGGACTTCCGAACCCTTCGGAGTGACTTCCCAATGCCCTTCTGGGCTGGCATCAAGATAACCATCATTACACATCTGATCGAGAAGCGGTGCAATGAAATCGGCATCTCGATTTTCGCCTGGGATGGTGGAAAGTTTCTCACCAAGCTCCACCATCCGGTAAATCACCGACAGGCGAATCATATCCTTCTGCCATTCAGAAAAATCCATTAGTTAATTTCCCTTCTTTTTCTCTATTCGAGAGATTAGCGACAAACCGCTACAGCCTGCTCAAGCTGAGTAATACGCTCCATGAGCATACGAATCTGAGCTTCCTGATGCTGGTTTGCAGCAATGTTCATGCTCGCAAGACCATAAAGATCAACGTGGTCTCCACCACGGACAACAGCCTCGGAAGCAATAGGACTTCCCTCGGCATCTTCGACAATAATGCCAAAATGACGCTGTCCAGGCTCGTCAGTGTACTCCCAGGTCGTAAGAGGCATCGAGTAAAGAGCCTCAGCTGCACGAGTCACATCATCCTGCGAAAGGTACTGAATGTCCGTCTTGTATACAGCGCTCGAACGACGTCCACCACGAGAACCACCGAAGCTACGGCCTCCACCGAAGGAACGACGGCTGCTCCGTGAGCGTCCAAAGCTTGAACCACGACTACGACTACGACTGCTTCGGGTAGCACGAGGGGTCGGACGGGGACGACTCGGAGTTGCACGAGAACCGGAAGAGCGAGTACGGCTGGTTGCAGCACGACGATCACGCTGCGAAGAACCGGTAGTACCGAAAGAGCGGCCGGAGTTACGATGTGAACCAACCGAGCTTCCCCCACTACGGGTGCTTCGAAGACGACTAGCGGTACGCTGAGCACTCGGAGTTGAACGAACGCTGCTCGGACGTGAAGTCGGAGAAATACGGCGAGTCGTGGTAGTTGTGGTCCTACGGGTAGTCGACGAGGAACGAGCATGACTGCGGAAAGAACCACGGCCAGACCAAACCGGACGAGGAGAGTAAACGCCGACGGGACCCATACCCATGTAAACCGGATGTGGACGAAGAAGACTTGCTAGAAGATAAGCCTCGCCAAAACTCAGACCATCACGGTGATGAACAACAGTCGGAGGGTAGTAATGCTGCTGTGAACCCTCGACATAGGTCGGATACTGACCAGAAATCGTGGGTCGACCCTGTTCATCAGCACGAACACGAATCGAAGCGACAGCAGTCTCATTGGTTTCAGACGTTGCAGTAGGACGAGCAACGAACTCAATGACAACAGCACCATCCTCCTGATGCTCCACGACTCGGATGTAATCGAGGTTGCCATCAGAGTTGGAGTCAACATTGTGAACGCTGTACTCAGGGTTGTTGATGACTTCTTCAAGCTGACGAAGGTCACCTTCGCCCTGGACCCACTCCAGGACATATTCAAGATCGAAGTCGTCGGCTGATACAGACGAACTCGACGTAGTGGTCACCCCATTCTCGGATCGGGTGGTCGGCTCGGGGCGATCGGGCCCGCAAGCCATGAGACTGAAAGTTAGAGTTAGAATCAGAATTGAGAACAGATTACGCATTTTATTTCCTTTGTAGGAGTTTCAGGTTATGCGCATGATGCGCATTCTGACATTACCGTAAACCGCACCGGGTGTCAACCACATTCTCAATATTTAGATTGGTCCCGGGATTCGAACCCTTAGTTTCCCGATTGCGACGGGCGTTTTACCATTTAAACTAAACGGACCAAAGATTGTTAGCGCTAAAGACGCTTAGAGCGGGTAACGAGATTCGAACTCGTGATAATAGCTTGGAAGGCTACTGTGTTACCACTACACCATACCCGCTTACACCTGTATAGTTAGGTGTTTTTTATTATTTTTGTCTAGTTCACTCATCCGAAAAATAATCTCAAAATCTTCGTAGATGAACAGATAAGCCCCAATTGTTTCTACGTTATCACCACCCCAATTGTGATCATAATAATGTGGACCAATGTAAAGTAATAAACTTCCATTTGGAATGGTTACAACATCATAATCTGTAAGTGGATTGCCTAACGAATCTTGTCTGCCTGTTAGAACTCGGGACTTTACAGCGCCAGCCCAGAAACATGTTGTTTTTTCGTCAGGAAGACGTTCAATCTTGTAAAGTTTGCCAGGCTGTAGTTCTACCATGTGTTCCACCCACAACTTTTGGTCTCTTTGTTTGGAATATCATCCCAACGACCAGTTTTCAACTGGTCTCGAACTTTGGCACGCATTCGACCACGATCCACCTTACGGTGTGATTTGTTTTCTTTAGAATAAAGACTCTTGCGAAATTTCTTCACATATCGATGTATGATTGGGATCTTTCGACGACCTTGAAAAGTCCCAACCTTCCAATGTTCTAAAATACTAGGGCTAATAATCGAGAACCCCCAATAGGAGTTAAACACCGAAGGGTAGCGCCAATGAACTTCCGTGTGTGCATGTGAATCAGTATAGCACTCTTCACCATCGGAATCATATACAACACCACTTGTTCCGTCCCTAACTTTAAAGCCTTTTGGGACGGCATGTCGGTTTCTCCATGTTCTAGACATATTATTTCTCCTCTAGAACCTGTCACATTGCAGGTTACTTAGAAGAGAGCAAATTTTTTACTGGTTAGTATCAACATCACAAAACATCAATCTACTAATCTGCCCCTCGGAAAAGATGACAGCCTTGTCTTCATAAATAAAGCGGAAATAAGTTCCATTCCCATCTCTAAAAGTATATCCCATCTCGGGACCACAAAACAAAACAATTTCCGTGTTTCGGACGCATGCAATATCTTGTTGAAGATTCCTTAGTTTTGTCTGCAAATGACCTTTGTGTTCATTCCACATGGGAGCGAAAGACTCATCTGTCCAGCCTAAAACAACATCGCCAAGGGCTGCATCCACCCGATAAAGTTTGCCAGCTCTAAGAAGGTCGTAGTGAACTGGTTTTCTTACAACGAATGTACCCATCGGTTTACAATTCCTTGGATGTCTCCAGACTCCTGAGCTTGCAGAATAGCCACGTTGATACGACGAAGCAAGTTCTGATCAAAGTTATCACGGAAAGCAAACCCATAAAACTCAGTTCGGTCTTCTTGAACCTGGAGGAAATAGTCACTTTCATCCTCACGGTTGGAAAGGCGTCGTTGCAATGCAGGAGCGTCAAACACTACTGCATCAACTCTTCCAGAGTCCAAAGCTGCGAATGCTTCATTAAGATCGCCCGCTAGGCGCACACGCCCATGATGACTTGTCACATAGGAAACGGAAGTAGTTCCTTCAATAGCTGCAACACGATGTCCTTCAATGTCAAAATGCTGATCATGATTGGTGAGTGCAGCAGACATAAAAGCAGTCAAGGTTGAAAACATCAAGATAGAACCAAACATCCAAAAGGATGCAACAACCTTTCCGAGTCCGGTTTGTGGAACTTTGTCTCCATAACCAACTGTGGTCATTGTAACCATAGCCCACCAAATTCCATCCAAAATACCCTTGGGATGATTTCGGAAGTGCTCATTATTCTTAAGTTCGGCCAACCAGATAACAACACCAACCACAATAATAAGCAACAAAAACCAGAGAAAACTCTTGAAGAAAGTCAATTGAAGAAAAGGCGCAACATACTGCCAACTGCCATCAGCACGACTCAGAATTCCAGGCTTCCCTTCAAAATAAGGTTGACTAAACTGGAAACGTTCGGCTCGGTCAGCTGTAATTGAGATTGGTCCGACCAGAACATCAATCTCTCCGTTGTCAATCGCCTGAATAGCTTGGTCAAAGCTGGCATATGGTCGGAACTCGTAGTAATCTGAGGAAAGTCCGGCTCTGTGAGCTACTCGCTCCCAGACTTCAGGTGCAATACCTTGTGTTCCATTTTCTACAAAAGGCGCCTCGCCAGCGACGCCTACAGTTAAAGTGCTTCTCTGAGCCTCAGCGTAGGCAGGGAATAGAGAAAACACGATTGCGATGACGAAAGCATACCTCATGCCTCGACGCTACCATACTGGGGAGCGTCTATTCACTGAAAAGAGTTTTAAGTTGGTATGTGCCGTCTTCTTGCTCAGACCACTCTACAACAGAAAGTTTTCCGTTATAATCTTCAACAACTGCGGTACAGCTATCTACCCAATCTCCGCAATTCCAATATTCTACTTCACCGATTTGTCGCTTCATTGCTCTGTGAATATGACCACAAACCACACCGTCAAATCCACGTCTATGAGCCTCATCACTTACTGCCTTTTCAAACTTGTCGGTGAACTCATCAACAAGACGAATATTCTTCTTTACAAACTTCACCAAAGAAGCTCTTGGCCAGCCAAGCTTTCTTCTAAAGAAATCATATTGACGGTCAGACCAAGTTATGGCTGCATATGCAATGTCGCCAAAAAGCTCAATCACCTTGTAATGCTTTAGGACCACATCATAGTGGTCACCATGCACAATCCAAAGTCGACGACCATCAACGGTATGATGAACTCTTTCGTTAACAATTTCGATGTTACCAAGAGCAAGAATATGTTCATCGACGTATTCTCTTAGAAACTCATCATGATTGCCAGTCACATACCAAACTCGTGTATTCTGCTTTTCAGTCTTTTTTAGAATACGACGAACAACATTGTTGTGAGTGCTTGGCCAGTACCAACCATTAGCTCTAATATACCAACCGTCGATAATGTCTCCAACCAAAAAAAGAGTGTCTGACTTAAACGACTTGAGGAACGCATCTAGCGCTCCTGCCCTGCATTGCAACGTGCCAAGATGCACGTCTGAAACCCACACCGTCCTAAACTGATGCTCAACCATTTCCCACTACTCCCAAGGGTAAGTAAGTTTGTTAAGGTCGAGCTTCAATCAAGATATTAAGTTTGTTTTCTCTTGTTCTCGTGAAGTTTGCCAAACACCGCATTTTTTGAGATCCAGCCGTTAACAAACCCACGATTATTTGAAATTTGGAAACGTTCGCCTTGCACAGCACTGATTAGATGAAGATACTGTTTGCCTTTCACTTTACACAAGACAATGTCACCCTTTGCTAGGGTTGTTTCTTCATTGATGGGTGTAACGACAACCAAATCACCAGAATTGACAAGTGGCTTCATTGAACTTCCACGAGGGCGAAACTCAACCGTCTCTCCATCTTGGAGTTTTTTAATGTATTCAGTCGCCCACATCGGCCTTTTCTTCCGCCTTCTTTAGAAGGTCTGACCATTCTTCATCAGTATAGTTCTGTCCCCATTGAGCAAACGTTTTCCGAAGTTCAGACTTGGCATTATCATCCCAAGGTTTCTCGTAGGGCTCACGGGTAGAAAGAAGAAGGTCGTCAACTTCGTACATCTTTAGGCGGTAAATCGAAGAGGCGTTATCAAAATACTGCTGAGCTTCTTCAAGTGTCTTGAAAGTTGTTTGACGATGCAACCCTTCCCACTTCGTGCCATCATCATTTACAAAAATTCGCCACTTTTCTACACGCCAATATGTCTTCTTCTCAGTCATAATCTTTTTCAGGATCAGCCTCTACAAAGGAACCCTTCCAGGTTCTAGGCCGAGTCATTTTGAATACTACCATGTAACTCTCAACGAGTACCTTGTAAAAGGACAGTTCCTTTTCTTTGTCAATCCAATGTTGGATCAAGAAAACAGGGCGGCCCGCTGCCAAATGGTCTTGAAATTTCTTCGCCGTTTGAAATCCGGTGGGTTCGATACTATGGATTGTTGCTAAAGGTGCTCCATCCATGTCTCGGTGTTTGTACACATAAAGCTTACCAAGTACCGCATCTGGATCCTTATCAAACTCTGGCGTATTGTTGAGAATATGATCTTGAATATATTTTCTCACATCACCTGGAAGAATGGGTTGCGAGGGTCCGTATTCGGTATATTGGTACCACGATTCCTTAGGAATGCCGAGAATCTCACGGCCAAGCACGACATGCTTTTCACCTTCTGGTGACCAGATCACTACATCCCAATTGTATTTACTCAACCTCCAAAACCATTCCTGGTCATTGAAAGTGAGCTTTCTTGCTTTCTTTGGAATTCGTGCTTTAGTCATTTGGTCTAACTGCCCACCCATTAGAATAAACTAGAAGATTTCTCTTGCCTTTCTGGCCGAGTAGTTTACTCATGGTTTTGCGGTGAATACGTGAATGTGATTTGCCTGCTTTGTTGACAACGTCATAATAATACTGGGTTCTTCCAGGAACAAAAATGAAGTGGCCAGCTGGTTTATGATCATGTTCGAACTTTAGGATAAGCCCACAATCTTTGTGGATCATTCCGTCGAGCCATTTGAGTGTCGGCCTGTTTACATATTCAACAAAATCTAGTTGCCCTATCTCTCTAAGAGCATCGGAAATTCCCTGACATGAAGTACCTGTTTTTGGCTGAAAACTGCACAGATTCCCGATTTCTCTAATCCACTCGGCTCTGGGCATCTGATATCCAGCCCACTTCATTGCGTTGATGATTGCAACAGGACCACAGCTATTTTTCAAAACTTGACGAGTATACCGAATCATTCAACCTCCTACAAAGGTTCAAGAACGCCAACTGCTAGTTTTACTTTCCCATCCAACCTTTCAACAACTGCAATTTCATTGTAATAAGGCAAACCATTGGGATAATTGCGATCAGGTTCTCTTTGCATTTCATGTCCTAAGAAAATACAAATATCATCTGGTTCAAGGCTCACAAACCTCCCTGTTTTAAAGGAGATAGCCGAATACTCCAGTCTATCGCCAATATTGCATCCTTGGCCAACAACAACCTGAGTCCCAACGCCTTCGTAATACTTGTACTCCATTGAACTGCACCATTATTCATCAAGCAGTTTTTCTTTTATTTCAATAGCTTTGACGTAAGCAACGATGGGAACCAACATTGTTACTTTGATAGGAAAGTAAAGCCAATGTGGTTTGTGATCTTCAAAAACAAACTCAACACACTTATGAGCTACACGTTCAAGTTTTTCTTTGTCAACCATCAGAAATGCACTGGAAACGGCACAGCATCGTGCACCTTCTCAAGCTGACAAGCGAACATCACAAGTCGCTCAACTCCAAGACCAAACCCAGCATGAGGAACCGTTCCCCACTTGCGGGTCTGCAAATACCAATCCATGGACTCTAGGTCTACGCCGGTTTCTACCATTGCAGCCTTGAGCTTGTCATAACTTTCCTCACGGACAGAACCACCAACCAGTTCTCCTACATCCGGAAAAATCAGATCGAAACACTCTGCGTAAAGGTCTTCCGTCTTCATATAGAAGGGCTTCATCTGCTTTGGCCAATGAGTAACAAAGACAGGCCCACCAAAAAGTTCAACGAGCTTACGCTCACCCTCAGCGCTTAGGTCTTCACCCCAAGACTTGCCAAGCTCATCAATAGCCTGGTCATAAGTGATTCGGTGCCAATCTTCGCCCTTGGTGAACAAGACCTTTTCGAGATGCTTGTAATCAATGCGAAGCTTTTCTAGTTCAGCCTGACCAAGAGTAAGAACCGCAGTCAATGACTCACGGATCAAATCCTCTGCCAAATCCATCGTTTCTTCCAAATCATGGAAGACCATTTCTGGTTCTACCATCCAGAACTCTGAAAGATGTCGGCGTCCAGTCGACTTCTCGGCTCGGAAGCAAGGGCCGAAAGTGTAAATCTTGCCGCAAGACATCATGCCAACTTCACCATGCAGCTGAGCTGACACAGTCAGATGACTATCCATCCAGTCAGATGAAACCTTAAAAGTCTCGCCTGCACCTTCACAGTCGGCCGAGGTGATTAGCGGCGCATAATACTGAATGAAATCCCTCTTTGTGAGGATCTCATGGATTCGCATCGAAAGCAGGTGACGAATACGCCAGACGGCCTGAGTTGCCGCTGTACGGCCACGAGTTTCTGGAATGCTCCGTAGGAACTCTGAAGAATGTTCCTTCGGCTGAATCGGGAAATCATCGTCGGCATCACCAACGACAACAAACTTGGAGGTCAAAAACTCGTAAGAGCCACGAGGAGTAGACGAGTCCGTTCCGACTGCCTGAAAAGAGGCGCCGATCTTGAGTTCACCATCAATTTGAGCGTCGTCAGGACTACCCTTGTGCTTGAGGGTCAGCTGATACTCGTCCTTGCCGTCAGTGGCAGCGACAAAAGTGATCTTCTTACTACGACGAATTGAACGGATCCATCCATAACGAACTCGTTCGCCGGATCCAATATCCTTAGATGTAAATAAAGTTGACATTACTTGCCCAAAATATGTAAAGACTCCTCAGAACGAGAAATCCGAATGCGGTCCCCGGTTGTAGCCGGGTACGTTAGAGTAGTACCATCACAGGCTAGCACGGCTTTTCGAGTTTTGCAAGTGATTTCAATTGCCTCAGACCGCTTGAAAAAACCTTTCGGGTGTTCAATCATGATACCCGTTTCCAGGTTTTTCATGGGTTCTCGAACCACAAATTGACCTCGGGTGTCGCCAAGTGGTAACGGAAACCCTCCAGCACTCAAGTTTGCCCCGGTAGAACCAGCTGCCGTGGACACCCAAATTCCACTGCAACGATGCATCTCACCAAGAATCTCATGCCCATCCCTGGTTTTACGAAAGATATATTTGGTAAGCGCAGCCGGATGAGCCGCAGCAAAAAGAACATCATTCAGAATGCGGTCCTGAACAAGGTCGCCATTTACTTCAAGCTTTAGGCGACTAAGTTTGGTCTTTGAAAGATTATCATCCAAATAAAGGGCGAAAGTATCTCGAAAACCATCAGCATTGGTTGCTGTGAAAAATCCCACAGAACTATCAGGCGCAGAATTTACTCCAAGCATTGGAACATCTGGCCCAACGAACTTGGATGCCCAAAGAAAAGTTCCATCGCCACCAACAGTAATAACGAGGTCATAGTCACTGACTCTGGCAGTGTTTGCCCGGTAGCGAACATGAATTTTATCAAGCTTGAAAGAAGCGAGGTCTGTTTTCACCTGTAGAAGTGCATCCTGGTGAGCCTCGTGGGTAGAAAGCATTGTCGCAACACTTTCATCTCCAGCCTCAATCAGTTTTAGAAGTCTCTTGTTTTTCCGTTCCTTTGCTAGCTGATAGCCGCTCTTTTTGTAAATTACAAGAACCTTCTTTGACATTTTGACCCCCTTAGATTAGAAAGGGTTTAGGGTTAAGCCAGTCTGTAATAATCTTTGCATGGTCACAGACAAGCTCAGGAAGAGGATCGCTTTCATACCAAATAAAAGCTTCTTTGGCATCGTCGCCTGCAACAGGCACAGCATTCAAGTCTGTAGGAGTTGCAAGAAATGCTACCGAAACAACATGCTTCCGAGGATCACGGTCGGGTTCATCATAAACCCCAAGAAGCCGAACAAGCTTCACATCAAGATTTAGCTCTTCTTTCATTTCACGAACGGCAGCAGTACGAGTGGTTTCTCCAACATCGACAAATCCACCAGGAAGAGCACAGCCAAGAGGAGGATTCTTTCTCTTGATAAGAACAATCCCAAGCCTTTCTTTTTCAAGGTCAGGGATAGTGACAATAACGTCTACAGCAAGACTTGGACTTTCGTAATTCATTTACCGCCTCGATTCCGAGTTGTGTCTCAATTCCAGATTGATTCGTTCGGCGAGAAACTTAAGACGTCTTTTGTCTTTCTGTTCTCGGGAATCTGACATCAAATTGGAGCAATTGTTAGCGGCCCGAGCTAAAAGCCGGGCCTCTTCATCGGATAGGGTAAGTTCAATAGCCATATATCAACAACCTACCACTTCTAGATTATGAAGAAAACCTATCTCAGATTTCCATCACACTCCAGTAATAGCGGAAACTCAACATTGCCCAGAAGTTAAAATCCCTAAGAGGAGTCTTTTCGAAACGAAGTTCAATCTCGGGACCAAAGCGACCACCATCCGGCTCCTCATGGACATTCAAGAAAAGCCGCTCCTGGATAAGGAAACCTGTTGTCTGCCAGTTGACAAGACCACCCCCGCCACCTTCGGCTTCCGGGTCTCTCTCTGGAACAACACACATTAGATCACCACCTGCAAGAACCTCATCAAAGTTATTGCAAACAATTTCTGTTCCAGCAAGATCGATTTCTCCTGTTCCAACTTCTAGGTTCTGATAAACAGAAAACTGAAGGAAGTTTTCAAAGCGCCAAAATCTTGCACGGACTCGGGCACCAACCTGAATACCCCACTCCTGCTGCGCTACAGCGCCCTGTGTCTCGTTGAAATAATCAATACCTAGATTGACGTCAACTCGAACAATATCCTCGTGAGATCGAGTATAGGAAAATCCTGCAAGTAACCGAAACTCATCACCATCAACATATCGTCGGAAGGTAATGTCTGAAACACCGATAGCTAGAAGGTGTCCATAACCTGACACTTCCGTGAGCAAAACATCATCGGGAGAATTGCCTAGAGCACCGACACTAATATTGAGTCCTGCATAAGCCCAATCGGACTGGAACTCCGCACCTGCTGCTCCAAAGACACCAGCGGATTCATTTCTTAGGATGAAACCCCCGCCACCATTTAGAGTAAGAACCGGAAAATGCGATTCTCTTTCTTCTTCGTTTTCAGCGGAACGATGTTCCTCGACGTCGTCAGGGCCGGGTTGTGCATAAGCAAAACTTGGAACCGCCACCAACAACAAAACCAACAGAACTTTCTTCATTTTTACTCCAGCTTTAATTGCTTTTTGATAAAGTCAATTTTTTCGAATGCGTTCCTTACAGTCTTTCCAGCATCAGTCATATTGATCTTGGCTGCAATAAAACGATCTTCCTTGGTGTCTCTCTCAAGCTCACATACAGTAAGAAAGGCAGCCTCAAGATAGGCATCACATTCTTCGGCATGTTGCAAGCTTTTGCTGAACAACACCTTGAGTTCCGCTTCGGTATCGCCAGACTCTACGTCTTTGAAGTTTTGTTGATTGATGTAGTCTTGGACTGTCATCATCAACAGGTCTTCTATCATCTTGATAAGGTCTTCCCTATCAAGTTTGTCTTGATAAGATTGTAGTCTGTCTAGAAGATCGACAGCATCTGACCTATAGTTCTTCAACGGCTATACCTAGTGCTTTTAGCACCTTAGCATAGCGAAGTCCTATTCTAAACTTGTCCTGCGTATCAAAAATCAGCTGATTAACTTTTTCCGGTGTCAGAGTGGAACCTGGCGGAACGGTCACATTTATTGTGAACTTAGCTCCTGGCAGTTCTGGCAGTTCTGTCTCAACGGATATATTGACCGGATTGTGTGAGTTTGATTTTGCCACTTTTTACTAAAATCCCGAGAACTTCTTCATATCGTGAATAGAGCATGAACTCAAACGCTAGTTGTTCTCCCCACGCTTCTATTACTTCCCGTGAAGGATTAGGAGGCATTTGCCTCTTAATAGATTCGATCATTCGTCTTAGAGTGACGTCACGTTTATCGTACACCATCTAAGAATATTTAGTAGGGCTACCAGGAATCGAACCTGGATCTCGGGTTTATCAGACCCTAAACCGGTTAGTTGGGGCAGTGGGATTCGAACCCACGACCTTGGATTTATCAGATCCTACACCAGGTATAAGCTGGCTGCTCTGACCGCTGAGCTATGCCCCAATATTATTTATTTAGTAGGGTGCCTGGGAAGTGAACCCAGCCGCTAAAGCTTATAAGACTTTGCCGCTCAACCAGAGACGTACACCCCATCTATAAACTCGAACCCTTGTATAACCATACTAGGTTCGAGAGAAATTGTAAATGTCAAAACAAAAACACACAAAAGAAACTTTACTAAATAGATTATCTACAAGTGCAGACTGGCGCTCTTCGCCAGTCAAGCTCGAAAGACTCAACTTCGCCGCCACACATCTCACCACAAGCTCTGATCATCTCTTGACGATTTGTGGCTTCTTCTGATCTCTGACAACTGTCAGCTACTACAGCTATGCCAAAAAAGATTAGAATCATGGCAAAGCCACTAATATACCAATTTTTGTACTGCATGATGTCTCCTCGTATAACTCACCGATTCTAAATCAGAATAGCACGTTATCTAGGATTGTTGAACAGGAACTGATTTATTCGCTTTCGAAGCTCGTTAGCTTTTCGCCCATCATCTTCTTCTGAATTTAGGAGATACTGCAATATGCCTCGTATCTCATCTCGGAAGAACTGAACTCTGTCAGTTGCAGCATCTCGATCGTCAAGTATCGTTTTGATAGCAGAATCAAGAGAAAGTCCTGCTGCATTGGGCGAACGCCTGCTTAGAATCAAATTTGCACTGTCAAACTTCTTGCGCCATTTTGCATTTTCGTTCATTAAACGAGTCAATGCTTCTCTTAGTTCGTCGGCGTCAGGTTCTTTTGGCATCTAACATAAGTATGTGAAATCTCACATCGAAAGCATGAAGAGAATTAAAAACGATGACGACACAATAATGCTAACAGGGAATCAGCGACGCTAAGTCTTTACCGATTAAAAATGAGAAGGAAGCTTCAACATAAGCCTATTAACATTATTGTATCGTCATCGTAGAAAAAATGCACAGAGGAAATCAGCAGCGCTGTAATGATTACGATTCAGGTATTAGAAGGAAGCTCTAACCTAAGCCTCTGGCATAACTTTATTTATTCGTCTCCTATGCTAGGAACTCATTGAGTACAGATTCAATCTCCGTTGCGTTGAAATCACAATCCGTGACACCAATCGTTAGATCAGCTTCATCACGGTCATGAACCAGTGTAGCACCTCGACCATGAACATTGAACAGGGCAAGGTCCATCATGTTCGGCTTCGTCTCAACCATCTTGGAGATTTCCTTGGTGATTGCAGAAACCGAATCAAGTGAGTTTTCCACTCGGTTGTGAAGTGCACGAGTGCCAACGTAGAGGTCTACGAAAACAATCTCATTGGTGTGTAAATCAACAACCATTGGAAGGCTGTAAGCCGAGTTTCCGTTCAAATTGAACGCATTTTCGACCGTCTTGATATCGAAAGACTTGTACTTACTGTTGACTTTTTCACGACACATCCAGCCTGCATAGCACTCGTCCATATCAGCGAAAGAATCACCGCAAAAACGATAGATTTGTGGTGCAACATAACGTACACCCTTCTTCTTCAAGACATCAATCTTGACGTCAATGAATTCGGCTGCGCCATGCGGAGCAGAAGTAATGTCACCAGAGTGAGCGATACCTGCATCCTTTAGACGTGTGTAGCTGACATGACCCTTGAAGTTCATGTCCTCGTCGAACTGAACCAAGGAAAGGTCAAGGTCGGTACGAGTGTTCTTTTCTTTCCACCAAATGAAAAGACGTAGAACCTTGCTTGTGTCGAACTTAAGACGGGTTCCTCGGCCAACGGTCAAGAAAGAGTCAGAAGCCTTACGCTGCTGGAGAGGTACAACAAAGCTCTTGAGGATCGGGTCCACCCAAACTTTCTTGTCGTTCCAACCGCTCTTTTCCTGTGCGATCTTCTTCTTGATTGCATCAGCCATGATGCCACCAGCTGCTACACCAATGTAATCAAGCTTTGGAAGCTCGTTCTTGAAGATCTTAATCTTCCCCTTTTTATTGATAATGGTGCGGTTCTCACAACAATCAATAGTCCAGAAATAACGCTCAAGAACAAGAAGAGTCTTAAGAGGAACACGCTGTGCAACTTCCTCGAAAGCGGTCAAGACTATGCCCTCTTCGCCATGAGCCGAAGCTAGACGGAGAACTGCGTGAAGACGACGAGCGAATTCACCCGGACGTTGCTTGAGCATCTCAAGATCGTAAGCACCAGAAGACATAAGCATCTCCATGGTGTTGTTCCATGTAGCAAGCTTCTTTTCGCTGATTAGAGCGAAACCGGCAACGGCCGTCTTGTACTTGCCAATGTATTCACCAAAGTGAAGACCACGACCAATAGCAATCCAAAGACCACGATAAGTCTGCATGTCTGTTGCCAAACCTGGGAACCTGTCCAGGGTTGCCATAATCAAACGACGCTGCTTACGAGTGAACTTTGGGAACTTAATCTTCTGGGAAAGCGAAATATCGCTATCCGTAAGAGCTGCGAAAAGACGCAAAAGATCAGTCGGCGCCGTTGCAAGACCGAGAGCAGCCTCAACATCACCCTTATTCCAGAAGAACTTCTGGACATATGCCTTTGTTTCCTTGAAAGAAATCTTCTCGCCCGGAATGTAGTCCGCACCGTAAAGGTCGAGCAAAGTTTCAATATCCTCCTTAAGGGTTTCCTTGATGGAGGACTTTGCCGTCAAAATATCGTTAAGATACTTCTGACCAATCTCCCAAGCCTCATGCTCGGTGACGAAACGAAGCTTTGAAAGTGAATTTGCCGTGTCTTCTTCACGGGCCTGCTGGTTCTCAATTCCCTTAAGGAAGAGACCAAGGTCTTGGAACTGAGTAAGCGGATCTGCGCCATACTCATTGAGATCGAAAAGCCATTCCGGAACAATTACACCGGAATCAAGCTCTTGGCCGTTCGTGAACAAACCAAGAACATTACCCATAAGTCCATAGAACCTCTTAGAGAAATGCTCCAAGGTGGACGGGGTCTTCTCCGGAAAACCGGTGAAAAGCGGAACGTAGTCCACGTGTCCAGCCTTGAGCTTCTTCAAGGTGTTGATGATGGTCGTGTGCTGTGCAAGCACAGAGTCATTGTACTTGTCTACATCGACAGGCTCGTAGCCGAGCGAAGCCAATTCAGAGAGAAAGATGAGCCTGCTGCCCTTAGAGACAGCAGAACCATCCGTTACAACTAGAATACGCTTTCGACGTAGCAATACGTCAGACAACTTTTGAGTTGAAATTGAAGTCATTTGTTTTTCCCTAACAAAATTGGTGTGTCCGGGGAGAATTGAACTCGCCGTCTCCCGGGTCACAGCCGGGCGTCTTAAACCATTAAGACCACGGACACCATAAGATTTGAGACGGAGCAGGGAATCGAACCCTGTATCAGTACCGCTTTGCAGGCGGACGGCAGCATAAACCAGCTACAACCCCGTCAAATAATGCATTCCCTAACGTTCTCTAACTATAGAACATAAACTCAAAGTTGTAAACCCTAATCACCACTTTTGCCATAATTCGGCAATTCCCTTGCGGATGGGTCAATAACATTACAGTTTTCCCACTCTTGGTTAGGCAACCAAAGTGATGGAATAAGTGCTCCTCTTCCAGGGAAATGCTCCTCAAAGATTTGACGATAGAACAAACCTTCCTTGGTTAGAGGCGTTCCATGTCTGTATTGCTTACTCCACATTTCAAATTCACTATCCAGAATCTGCATTTCTGCATACGCCTTGATTCCATCAGCAACTGAATGACCGACAGCATCTGAAAATGCTGCCTTATCTCTAAACAGAACATCTTCTGGCAATAGCTTGTATTCTTGGAAAGATGATCTAAGAAGGTATTTACCTATCCCATTTGTGTTCATTTTGACCTGTGGGTCAGCTGACATCACATAGTCAACAAACTCTAGGTCTCCAAAGGGCACACGAGCCTCTAGAGCGTGTGAAGAAATACATCGGTCCGCACGTAGCACGTCATAAAGATACAGCTCTCTGATGCGCTTCTGAGCCTCCTCATGGAAAGCGCCTGGTGATGGTGCGAAATCGGTGTACTTGTAGCCGAAAAGCTCGTCAGAAACTTCACCAGTCATCAAAACCTTGATATCTGTGTTCTCTCGAATCCACTTACAAACCAAATACATTCCAATAGAAGCTCGTACTGTTGTAATATCCCAGGTTTCAAGTTGATAAATCAACTCTTTGAGACACTTCATTACCTCTTGTTGGGTGAAAGTTACAGTCGTATGATCGGCTCCAATGTATTCAGCAACCTTTTCTGCCCAAGGGTTGTCGATTGCATCAAGCTCTGAACCCACCGAAAATGTTTTAATGGGTGCGTTCAACAACCTTGCGGCGATAGCACAAACAAGGCTAGAATCTAGACCGCCACTCAAAAGAAAACCAATGGGTGCATCAGAGTGCAGCCGCTTTTCTACGGCCTTGGTAAGTCTTGTGGCGATTCCCTCACGGACTTCTTCAATCGGACGGCTCACGTTTGGTTGATCAACCATTGACCGGAATTGAACAAATTCGCCGTTCTGAAACACATGCCCAGGAGGAACCGGAACTACCTTCTCAAAAAGATAATGTAGTGCTTTTACTTCAGAGGCAAATGCGTATTCCCCATCAGGGTTCACACCATAAAACAAAGGGCGAATACCAATTGGATCTCGTGCTGCTACAAGGTTCCTGTTTTCATCCAGGTAAACCAAAGCAAACTCTGCATCTAGTGCTTGTGCTGCCCTATAAAGACCAACTGAGTTGATAAGTGGAAGTAATACTTCACAATCTGAAGTTGACCGATAGTCATACTTTGAGTACATTCGACGAATGTGCTCTTCGTTGTAGATTTCTCCGTTGCAAACCAAGAAAGCATCATTTGTGTAGTCCACAAATGGCTGATTACCACGATGGGTCAAATCCATAATGGAAAGTCGGTGGAATCCCAGAAATACATCATCAAACTTCTGATAAGAGGTAATGTCTGGTCCACGATGTGTCAGCTTTGAAGCTGCTTCCACGAGCACATGCTCAGGGATGTTGACGCCTTTATAGGCAAAGATTCCACACATGTAGATGTCCTTGGTATCCAGTAAGGATAACATCTTGGAAAAAAGCTGTTTACCAGCTTTGAAAAACTAACACGGGCAGTGGACTTGCACCACATGCGAATATATCCTCACCCCTGAATGCCGGAGCTACCTTCACCACACCGACTCCCGCTGGAGTCTCTAGCTCGCTTGTCTAGTTTACCCAATGTTGGCGGAAGACGGAGGTCTCGATCCCCAACCGGTTTCCCGGCCGCACTCCTTAGCAGGGAGGCCCACCGCCTTGGTGGTTCGTCTTCCAAAATCTTATGGATCAATCACCGCTTGGTAGCGTCTACCTTTTCTCTCTGCCTTATTGACCAACCTATGAGGTCCGAGCATTTCTAAAAATCGCTCGATTGTTTCTGGTCCAAGATCTTCCATGAACAGATGTTGTCTTCCACGGAAACTGACAGAGATTTTTACTCGTTCTTGTTTTTTGAACCACTTTAGAGTTCGGTTCACAAGAGTTTTCAAATCGTTGTCTGATATTTGCGGTCTAATCCTAACTTCTTTCAAATAGTAGCCTTTCTCATTGCATCTGAACGGCCACACAATATTGCCGTCCGGTCTTTTTGATTTCTGTCATCAGCTTGTAGGCACCAAGTGCTGACAAGAATCTTTGAATCGTTGGAGGGCCTAACTCATCCATACTTGCAAGTTGTGAACGAGTAAATGCACAAAATATGGTTACAGTCTTCCGAGCAATAAAATCTTCCATTACTTCCAGAACAGCTTCATTGATCTGGTCGTCTGTAAATTGAGGTCTTATTACAATTTTTTCCATAAGAAGTTTGGCGGAGAGCAGTGGGGTCGAACCACATGCAGGGGATACCCGCACCGAACGCTTTCCAGGCGCCGCCCATCACCGTCAAGGATTACTCTCCAGTTAGCCGAAATGGTAGGATTCGAACCTACTATCCATCCGCCGGAATATGCGGATCACGAATCACGTCACATGTTTACACATTTGCAAGCCATGTGGTCATTCGGGACGTCCCTCAGAACCGCTCTACCAAATGAGCTATCATTTCGATTGGCGGAAGCTAGAGGTGTCGATCCCCAAGCGAATAAACGCTCGCACTGTTTTCAAGACAGGCCCCAGAGCCGTCTGGGTTTAGCTTCCATTAGATTGTCAACTCAGATAAGTAGTATATCAACCCTTTTCTGCGTTGTCAACTACATTTTTGAGAATGCCTACACTTTCTAGGTCATCCTGATCAAATCCATACTCATGGACTTCATCGTCTTTGTCTAAGATATACCCAATGTACATTGGAACATCTTCTGCAAGATATCTTGTGATTAAAAAAACTTGACCTTTTTCAAAACTGGTCCAGTCATAAGCACCGTCACTTGAGCCATAACCAGTCATTCTATGTTGTAACTCAATTAAAGAACCAATTGGCCATGCGAACTTAGCCTTGTAAGTTCGTCGAAGTTCATCTTTGCCCCATACCTGGGTGACTAGAATGGTTCTCTCGGGCATACCAAAGCATACCCAAAACTCAAGATCGTGTCAACCCAAATCATTCTTCAGAAGGACGAGTTGCGGAGACGTTAGAGTCTTCTGCCATCTGTTCAAGAGTTGCTGTGTCGACATCTTCTTCCATGTTTTTGATGACATCGTCACAAACTTCTTTTTTAGCGCAAATGTTACTTTTCCTTGCGGAAACGTGGATTACTACTTGTCTTTGTTGTTTAGCCATATTGCTAAGTAGTAAAGTCACAATAAAATGTAAATAATCATGATAGGACTCCCCGGGCGTGTTTGGAATTATTTGCGAACCTATCTTCCTTCTCTGGGTCTCTCACCCAACGTGACGAAACATTCTCTCGTTATCTGCCGATTGACAGTAAGTCAACGATCCTGCCGACATCCCCCGGCCAAATAAATGATTATTTAGTAAACCTCTTTATTGAAAAATATATCGATTTCTTCTTTCCCAAAAAGTCGAAGAAAACCCAGGGTATGAATCCATCCTCTTTCATTTGGTTGGAAAATAGCGACTGGATAACTCTTGTCTTCTATTTCATCTTCCCATACCCACTTGGTTTCTTTGTGTACGCTGCCAGTCTTTCGAAGCTTTACGTATTCCTCATGGTCACGATAGACCAAAATAACGTTTTTGGTACGAATCGCTAACAACTCACCAGCAATAGCAAACTGTAGGATTTGTCTATCACTCTTAAGAAAGACGAGTGCATCCGACATGGCTATCTCCTTATTATCTGCCCGTAGCTGAGGAGTTTAGTAAGATTCGGTTCCCAGCCAAACAGTGAATAAGTTTCACCAACCTTTACACACTCACGGGGCATCGGGTTGGTAGCAAGCCAAGCCTTGTAAAGCTTCACAAGGTACTTGTAATCACCAAAATCTAAAAATAGCGTATAAGGCGCACCCTCAAAATCAGAAGTGCCCCAAAGGATTCTTCCGTTCTTGGATTGAATCTGAAAGGAAATTCTTGATTCAGGAAGATTGTACCAGTGGTCGAGCCTTACCGGTGACTCGAACTTCGCACTGGTGTCCACGAAAGAACTTGGGGAGATTAGTTGCATATCTTTTGTTTTTAACATAAAAGAAAAGCCTATCTTTTCCGATTCCTATGTTTAAGACACCGGTCGTTTGTCCAGTTCCATGTTCAGTAAACGTCTGATGAGCAAGATTTGCTGCCTCTGTTAGAGTAAGCTCTTCGCTATCAGGATGGGAATATGGATCAATATATCTTGTTTCTTCACTCATCTTGCAGAAACCTTGAATTTGAGATCGGCTACTAACCTGTGTCCATCAAACTTCTTCAACCCTTTGTTGAAGAGGTAAAGTTCAAACCTGCGCTTTTCAGCTTCATTATCAAATCTAAAAAGGTAACCCACTTCTTTGGTTTTTAGATCAACCATACCAAATCCAGATTGATGGTCCCAATTGTTGGAATCAAACAGATCAGGATGGGCTTCCTTCAGTTCTTGCATTTTTGACATATCAGTACCTAGGAGAGGATTCGAACCTCCATCCACCAGTCCCTCAGACTGGCCGCTCTGCCAGTTGGCGTACCTAGGCATACTACAGTAAACGAAAATATCTGTTTACCGTTTTAGCGCTGCCGGTAGGACTCGAACCCACAAAACCGCTGCTTAGAAGGCAGGGTGCCGTTCCTGTCGGCGTCGACAGCTTATTCTTCTAGCTTCTTTTCAAAAGCCATACAAGCTTCACCATAGTCTAATAGAAGCTTCTCAAAATCGTCAAAACTAATGTAAGCATAACCATTCTTGCCCCAGCCACGTCCCCAAGAGTTTTTGATTCTGAACATGCGCTTTTTGACATTCACACCATTGATTACATAAGCGTGTCCACCAGCCTTTTGGCCAGTTGCTGTAATAACTCCCTTAGAGTTAGGAGTAAACATGTCGGTGTACCACCAAGTCCCTACAACCATTGGTCCAAGATGAAGAACCGTCTGAATAACATCATCAAGCGTGTAAGCCCATCTAAACTCTGAAATCACCCCGAGTCCACGGAGGATCTTTGCTCCCGCTCGAACTGAAGTCCCATCATAATCTTCTCCAGGCCATTCATCAATCTTTTGTGCCTCAATGTAAATCGTCGAAGGGTTGAACAATGACTGGTGCTTTTCTGCCCTGTGTTCATTGAGATATGAAGGGTCAAAGTTTCTGTTTTCATAAAAATGAGTGATTGGACCATCTTCAATCCAATGCATCCAGCTATAAGCTACACAATGAGGAAGGTGTCCTTGGTCACCCCACCAAGCAGAAGCCCACCAATAACGATGGTTTCTTTCAGGAGCCGATCCTTTCGCAGGCAATGCCTTTGCGATTGGGAAGTTTTTATCCCTTTCATCTGGAACGTGAACACGACCTAAAGTGTATTTCATGATAACCTCTACACTAAATAGATCGTCGTAAATAGATCAGAACTTTCTAGTGAACTCGTCAACCTTGTTGTTGAGCCAAGCTTGCTTGGTTCTCACCTTCTGATGACCTTTCACGTGTCTGATCTTTATCTTGCACTGTTGGGAGTCTAGAAGTTCATAAAGCAGGTCACGGATTTTTAGCCAATCCTTACGCTTCAGACCTTTGACTCCATCAGGTCTGTACCTGAGATAATGCATTGCAACCTGAGAGTCAGTGCAAATGAGAATGCCAGCAATGTCTTCCTCGGGCCATTTTTCAAATACTTCAATGACTCCAATTAGGATCGCTGCAATCTCAGCAGAGTTGCTGCATTTCACCCATCCAGGTAATTTGCCATGGTTGGTGATTCGTCCAATGTTTGACTTGGCCCAAAAGCCCCAACCACCTTCAGCTGCCTCAGGGAACCAGCTTGCGTCTGTGTAAATTGTTACCCACATTATCGTTCATTGAATAAGTAGCAGACCGCAGCCCAGCCACTATCCAACAATTGAGGTGGTTCTTCTTCATTCTTCATTTTCTCGCCATGTTTGACGATTAGGTCAAGAAAAAATTTTGCATGAAGCATTGCTTCAATCTGAGGACGAGTGTGTTTCAACCAATCCTTGTTGTGAGAAAGGTCAAACTTCTGACCCGTTCCATCTTCAACAATCTTCTCGAACCATTGATTTAGTTCCCACTCATCGCCAGCAATCTTCTCAAAGAGAATAACAATACTTCTTGTGGTGTTTTGTGCTCGATAAGCTTTGAAACTTTGATGATAAAACCTATAGAAATCATCTGATACGCCAAAATCACGGTCAAGATCTTTTTGTAGTTCTTTTGCTTCTTGAAGATGGTCTTTGATCCGCTGGAAGAATCGCATGTGCTTAGCACGACGGGCTTCTTGTTCCTCACGGATTCTCTTGCGTCGCTCGTTTAGCTGCGCTTGCCTGTCAGTATCTTTGCTCATGGGTTACCTCTACAGATATCTCTTACCTGTTGTACCACCTCATCAACCGAGATTGCAACTTCTTTTTGAGGGAACTGCTTCTTGAACTTATAGCCAAGATATCGACATTTATCAGCACCTGTTGGATAACCAAAGACAATCTTATCTTTTTTATCAAGCCACCAGCCAAATTCTACATTGGTTGTAAACCCCGGCATTCCTCCATCAATATCTCTTGGCACCCAAAAAACAAGAATATCAGAATATGCGATTGCCTCTTCTTCCCAGTCAACTTGACCCAAATAGTTGTTGTTCCAAACTCCATTTGAAGGCTCTGGAACCAACACTTCCATGAGAAGATCTACTTTGGAAAGTCTTTCAATCATTTCAGGGCGCCAAGACCGCACAGGTGTATGTGCTCTTGGTGTTGGACCTGCGAGAAATACAGAGTATCCGATTTTCAAACCTTTACGTTTCGGAAGCTCTTCTTGTGCGTAGATAACTTTCATTCTCTATTCTTAGAGTTGATCTTATCAGAAGTGTAATCATGAAAAGCAAATGTCTTCTCATGGGGACAAACACCAATCATCGGGTGAGCAATGCAGTTATGAACAAACCACCAAAAGTGGTGCTCAGCTACAGCCATCTTCATATCAAGAATGAGGCGTTCCCTAAGAGGAGAAGACTCAATCTCTTTCATTGTATGGCCCCAGCGACCTCGACGACCCCAATGCTTCCACTCAGAAACACGATGTTCGAATCGTCCAAGGGACGTCTTCATCTTTTGACGCTTCTCTTCTTCAAGCTTCTCTAAGAATCCAGGAGGAAACATTTACCTCTCCTACAAACAGATGTTACCCCAGGGAAGTGTTCCCCCGGCACAATAACCAACACCATAACAAGGTTCAGAAACCGCTTGTCTTGAACAACATCCAGTTGCTGTACGCACCTGACCAGCATAAGCCGGACCATGACAACCACATCCTAGAATGACATTGCCACGAGGTGTACAAGAACGTGGAGGAGTCCCAGCATCAGAACCTACAGAAGTGCTACCGCACTGACAACCACCCCAGCGTTCACCATCGTAAGAACAGGTCTGAGACCCAGACTCACCGCTTGGACAAACACAAGACTGTGTCTCGCCAGGAGTGCACACGTTTTCTCCACCACTACAATCAGCACCCATGAGAAGGGCGGCACCCATAATCAAAACAGCAGTTCTCATATTCTTAATTCCTTTTCAGGTTGGAGCTGGCGGCGAGATTCGAACTCGCAACATCCTCTTTACAAGAGAGGTGCTCTGCCAGTTGAGCTACGCCAGCTTATTGCGTTTCTGGTCATTAATGTATTGCTCCCAAGTAATGCCATGTTCAGCAAGAATTGGAGTCAACACTTCTTCAATAGTCTTTTTGTATGGAATATGCCCAGCATATCCAAAAGTAACATACCAACAACATTCCTCAACATCACCATTGTGATGAATATCTGCCTCACGGGCAACTTGCTCTCTTGCCTCTTCCATGGTTACGTTCATGGTTTGAGACCAAATATAGGTGGCGACCAAGGCTGCATCTAGTGCTTGTGTCCAGTGACTATACATCTTTTCCTGTCCTAACAACAGAGTTACCGCCCCATTTGGCTTGTTTAGTACGTTTTTTCTTCGCACGTCCATTGGGACAAATACAATAGGCAACAACACCAATCTCTTTACCATTCCAAATAGCACTTTTAGTTGTATCAATGATACCTGAATTGGCACAAAGTCCACACATGGGGATTTTGCAATCAAGATGGTCAGCATGCGGATAAACCGTATATTCTTCCCAAGCGTCGATTGGTTTTCCCATAATATTCCTTAGTTGCGGGGGCTGTGTTGCACCGAGCATGGGTAAGGGTATGAACCTTACTTGGGACTAAGACTACCCTCCCCGCCATAAGTCATAAACCGATTTGGGCTATTCCCAAAATGGGGTATATTCGACATCGTTCTCTTCATTGAAGATTCGAATGCTAGCTTTTTGATAAGCTTTTTTACCAGCTTCATCAAAAGGAAAAGATACAGAACCTCTCTTATGCTTTCTAAGAGTCTTTTTTGCAGTTCTAAGCAGTTTCGTTCCAACACCTTTTCCTCGGTGATTTGGTGAAACACAAATGTTGTGTTCGAAAACACGAGACTTTTTGTCGGAATCTGGACTAAAACCGATCAAAGTGTGGTGTGCTGTACTCCATCCAAGGATGTCATCACCATCTCGTGCAACGAACACGTGAACACCATTCGACCGACGCTTGTTATATTTGTCGAGAGCCAAATCTTTCATCCAAGACTCTTCTCTAAGAGAAATCGTTGACAATTTCTTCTTTACCTCTTCTGCGAGGCTTTTAAACAAGCAATATTCTACTTCGATCATGATGCCACCAAAAAATGACCCAGGGCGCTAACCCGGTTTCTCGAAGACCTGCATGCTGGTACGTGGCAGCCTTCCCTGGTGTCATAAGCCGTTTTTAATCTTTTCTATCTTTGCATCCACTTTTTTGATGGCTTTACGCCAAAGTGGATGGATAGGTTTCGATTCATGTATTTCAGATATAAGCTTGTTGTCTTTATCTTTAAACACATATACTCGCCCGTTATCGGTGTTCTGTCGATCTACCGACTTCACACGAGAAAGCATCTCAGCAACCATTTGGGTCACTTCTTCTGGTGTCATGTTTGCTTCTTTAGGCGGTTGAAATACAATTCGCCTAGTAAGCTTTGCTTTCCACTCCATGGTGGTAAATATTAGTGATGCCGTCTATGACGACGCCAACGACAACGACGACCTTCTCGACAATCTCGACGACAAGAACCCCAAGGCCAATCTTCATCAACCTCGTCATCCTCATCTACGTCTTCATCAGTATCTTCGTCGACATCCTCATCGCAATCATCATCACAATCTTCGTCAACGTCATCATCACAGTCGTCATCGTATGGCTCTTCACAGAGTCCAGCATCTGGACCAGAACCAACTGGATTTCCTGAATCTACGCTAGTTCCAGAATCAGCAACAGTACCAGAGTCCTGGTCTGTGCTGCCATCCAGGCTGGCCCCAGAATCTTGAACGCCTGTACCTGAGTCTTCAAAATCAACGGGCGGTGGGACGATTACAGATGAATCTTCAACGTCAGAGGCATCCAAATCACCAGAGCCGTCCATGAGAAGATCGCCATCCAGACTAAGGCCAGAATCGACCGTTCCACTGTCCATACCGTCGCCTGCTCCCGCAGCGCCGGCACACCCTTCACATCCAGCAAGTAGGATGGCAAATGCTAAAAAAAGTTGCTTCATCTATCTTCCACCATTTCTCGTGTTAGTAGAAATGTTTAGCAGATAACAAAAAGAGAGTAAACTCATTATTGGCAGGCCCCCGAGGATTTGAACCCCGACCATCTCCTTCGTAGGGAGGTATGCTCTCCAGTTACACCAGAGGCCCATGTATCGGCTCGACCGGGCTCGAACCGGCAGTTCCGGCACTCCTGGCCGGTGTTTTAGCCTATTGAAACTACGGCGATACGTGGAACTTTCTCAGCTTTTCAAGACAAAGAAAGCAAAAATAAATATCCGGACAGGAATCGAACCTGCACACTGCGGCTGTTACACCACCTGGGCTCTGCCATTAAGCCTACGTGGATATTTGGCAGACCTATCAGGACTCGAACCTGAAACTAGGGCTTAGGAGGCCCCCGTGATAATCCATTTCACTATAGGTCCAAAAACTACCCGATGAGCTTGCCATTCCGGTAACAAGCTCTAGGCTGGAGTCCCTTGGTGATGTGACCGCATCCAACCTATACCGACAACTATGGCCAGAGCACAACCTCTCCACAACTTGCTTCACGGGTAGTTCGGCGGGACATAGGGGAATCGAACCCACTCTCATCCGGTAGACAGCCGGACCGCATGCCCAGATGCGCAATGCCCCATTATTTTGTTTTCTTAGCTTCTCGTTCTTTTAGCCTACCTGCTACCCAACCTAGTGGATAAAGGATAGGTGAAAGTAATGACATTACCCAACCTGGTACCTTAGGCTGTTCACCAGGCATTTCATATGGATCGTTTTCTTTCATTTAGCACCTCCAGAGAGACTCGAACTCCCATCTTCCGGTTCGAAGCCGGTGGCTCTTCCTTTGAGCTATGGAGGCAAAATAAGTTCCGCTACGGAATCGAACCGTAAATTCCGGGTTAACGGCCCAGCGTTTTTCCTTTAAACTAGACGGTGACTTGGCAGGCCAGAAAGGACTTGAACCCTTACCTCAAGGCTTTGGAGACCCGAATGCTACATTACACCACTGACCTATTTGTAACTAGAATTTAACCTTACTCTTGTCCGAAGCTAAATCTTTCAAGAGTTTGATAAGTTCTTCTCTTTCTTTTTTCTGTTGTTCATCTCTTGCTTTTTGAGGCACCAGTTGTGCTCCCTTTTGAAGCTCTTTCATCATTCGCTTTTGACGCTCAGTTAGCGATTCAATTTTTTTCGCTTCAGATTTTTGTGCTTGAGTTTTTTGAAGCTGCATGATTCGCATCAAATCTTCCAACTCTTTGTTTAATCGCCTAGGATTTGGTACCAGTTTTTTGATTGCGTCTTGCACATATCTAGCCGCCTCATCAGGAGACGAAGCTTCGACGGGAATGTCCAATGTAGCTGGTGTCACATCTTCGTTCCCGTCTTCATCAACTTCGATGACAGCCGTCAACATACGTACTTTGTACGTCTTTGTAGGCTTAACCGCCTTTTTCATGGATGGTGGAGGTGTTGGGTTGCTCATACAGTTGCTCAATTATCGCTTCGGCTAGTTCTTCCTTGAGAGCCAGGTTCGACTTCGGAATCTCCGAACCAACAAAGTATTGATGTAGGTAACGAAGGTTTTCCAGACCTTTCTCATCGGCAACAGCCTTCCTTAGTTTGAGCCTTATTGTATCTGGAGGATCATCCAGAAATAAACAGCCTTTCGGACTCGATTTGGACATTTTGTTTTGTGAGTTTCTTAGATCCTTGATTCTACCCACAACGATTCGTTCTTTTGGAATCGCCAAGTTTTGTCCGTATATGCGGTTATATTTCTTTAGAAGAAGTCTAGCAAACTGAAGATGTTGCTGTTGATCTTCTCCTACTAATACCTCACGGTACCCAGCTACGTCATGAACCATCAAAACAGGATACATCATCAGATGTGCTGTCTGGTCCTTTGACTCGGCTGATTTGAACTGTGTCATTCGACTTAACTCACCTATTGGTGCCAAGTCTAGTAACCGGAAAAACAAGTCCGGATTGAATACATCAGCCTGTTTCACTATGTTTTTGACACCAAACCTCTCCAAGAGCCGTATCGATTCCTCGACTTGAGGTTCTTTTGGAGCATGATAATTTGCTATCAAAACATTTACGTCATCTTGTTGACCAGGTATGATTACCGAAAAATAGTGGCCTAGATGAAGTCTTCCTGTTGGACGAAATCCACAGAGTTTAGAGCCAAAGATACACCTGTT
Organism: Phaeophila floridearum; assembly: GCA_036784835.1. Classification (NCBI taxonomy): domain Eukaryota; kingdom Viridiplantae; phylum Chlorophyta; class Ulvophyceae; order Ulvales; family Phaeophilaceae; genus Phaeophila; species Phaeophila floridearum. Next base: position 285,372 of record JAYMFU010051006.1, read on the forward strand.
TTGTCATTGTTCTTTACCTTTCTCATTTTTGAACTCTTCCTTAGTACGTCTCAAAGTACCATCCGGAAGAATGACATACGTTGGTCCGGGCTTTTTCCACATGTACTTGATCGTCTCCCAAGTACCAGAGCCCTTTTTCAGGATATCGCTAGTTGGTGGAAGTCCAATCAAAACCTGAACTGACTCAACCAAAACACGATTCCGTTTCATGTGTCCGAGATTGCATGGAGTTATGCTTGTGTTTGCCCCAAGATTCCTCGCTAAGGCGTGAAACATTTTATCGGCACCTTCGCCATCGTTATGAACACAAAGGAGCTTGTGGGTTTTTAGAAAATCCGTGAGTAGCTCTTCTAGCTTTTCTCTTTGAGCGTCAGTGACGCCCTCACGGCGACCAGTGAATCCTACTACCAAGGCTTCCATGACTAAATCCAATCAATAGCAAAAAATGGCGGTGTCAATAGGAATCGAACCTATCAAATAAGATGCTCCGTCGAGCTATCTTACTTTGTCTCCCAATGCGAGCGTCCTCACAGAGAAGCGCAATAATAGCGCTTACTGACTAACACCAGAAAGTTCAAAATCAAGTACCAAATACGTTCGTTCGTTATGAAGTATTTGACACATATTACCTACAGACTCAACAAAGAGTTTGTTAAGGAACAGTACAACAGTGTCCTTTTTTACGTGACCAAACTTATGGTTTGGAGTCATACCAACCCAATAGTAATCGGCAACATCATCTGCATCTCTATACAAAGAACACCCATGGGCAATCTTGTAAAGTTTTCCAGGTATTAACTTCATTAGCAGGACCGACGGGACTTGAACCCGCACCCTCTCCCGTGACAGGGGAGCGCACTACGCCATTATGCTACGGCCCTATGATTTTGTGGAGCCACCGAGGTTTGAACTCGGTTCTCAAGCTTGCAAGGCTCGTGTTTTACCCAACATGAAACTACAGCCCCAAAAATTTTACGACACAGCGACTCGGATTCGAACCAAGACCTGGGGCATCCTAAACGCAAATGCTGGCCCCCGTGCTGCCGTTACACTACCGTGTGTCGGCTTTCGCCAACTTACTTCAACGAGACTACTCGCTTCACTACTCTGAAGGCGCCCGACTTCGTGTTCCGCTGTGTTACTCCCTTGAGAGCCTGTCCGAGCGCTTCCCCCGGCTCTACGTTTTTATAGCCTTTGCGTTTGTTACTCGCAAGCTTTCACACAGTTTTGTATCCGCTGGCGTGCCAGCATTTCGATCCGCTTTCACCTAGCCGTTTCAGAAGGTTACTTGCAAAAATTATTGTGTTCTACATTGAACATCTGCCCGACCGTTTACGAACGGATTGTACGGGTCATTTGTGTAAACATACACATAAGCATATCTTCCTGGAAGGACGATGCCACCAGCGTCAGACCAAAGAGTATGTCCAGACCGAAGAAGACCTACAACTCTACCTCGACAAACAATCGGCCGGTTGAGTCCGTTATAGACGGCTCCTGTAACCCTTGCAGGGTTTACCTCAACTCGTGCATCAGCCCGCCACCAAGCGTATGCGGTTGATGTGACGAGGGTGAACAATAACACAGCCAGAGCTGCCTGTAAAGCCTTTTTCATTTTCTTACTCCAGAAACTTTTGGTACCCAAGGAGGGAGTCGAACCCACATCCACCTGCTTTTGAGGCAAGCCGCTCTGCCAGTTGGCGTACTTGGGCATATTCTATTCTTCTTCGTCGTCGATATTTTGATTTTCTTCAAGAATTTTTTTGATGGCCTTATCAATATCTTCGTCAGTAACCTCACGGCCAATCATTGACTTTACCTGCTTTTTTACCAGCCGGTATATTTCTTCTTTCTCTTTTTCTAAGTCAGTCATATCGACTCCAAACTTGGTTGTGCTACAAGGAATCGAACCCTACCCTCCGGGCCTAAGCTGCCCGGCGACTTCCCAGAAGTCCTTAGCACGGCGTATGTCTTTCCAAACTGTCAACCTGTTTCTACAGGCAATATCTTCTCATTCGGGAAAGCTCCTATTTCTGTATTTTGGTACCATTCATACAGAACGTCATAGTACCGGTGACAGGACTCGAACCTGCACTCACATTACGTGAACCAGCGTCTAAAACTGGCGGGTCTGCATTCCCCCACACCGGCAAAATAATATCGGCGTTCTCCTTCGGCCTCGAAAACCTTCAACTAGGCGAACTCACCTCACAGTCTAAAAGTTCGTTTCAAGAGTTACCATTGATTAGTCGACCAAACTGAGTGTCGAAAAACCGATTCAGGCTCCGATATTGGTACACGGTACAAGAATCGAACTTGTCTATGGCGCCGTGTAAAGACGCTGCCTCCCCAGCCGGACCCACCGTGCATTTATTTCTTTCTTTTGTTACGAGTTGCTGCCCAATAAGTTCTAAGGCCAATAGCAACGGCCCATAAAACTGCTACAACCACCCAAATAATTCCAACAGTTACATTACCAGCAAGAAAAGATAAAGCTGCTGCCATCCCTGATGCGACCAGGGACAAGGCTTGTGAACCATAAACTACCCAATCGATAGCTTTCATTGTCTTCTGTTTGCTTTCAAGTCCTTGAGCTTTTGCCACTTGTGAACACCAGAGTGAACATGAAGTCCACCAAGCAATCCCCAAATAGCTACCATAACCCACTGACTCCCAGTTACATTCAGAATAATAAACCAAACTGCAACAAAAACCCAAAGTGCTGACCACTTCAGACTACCAACCACATTAGAGATCTCTAGTTCAAGAACTCTGCTTTCCAAATCTTGACTCATGTTTAGATCTTACTGCAACCGAAAAAGGTTGTAAACTTGGAGCGGCATGGGGGATTCGAACCCGCCACTTGCTGGGTGGAAGCCAACCGTGCTTGGCCGTTAAACACTAATGCCGCATTTGTGAAAGTAACCAACTTTCCATCACCTGGTGAGAGTGAGCCCGTTGAGCTTTTTGCTGTACAGTGCTCGTACGAGGAACTTCATCTGTCAACAGAGCATCCTAGGTGCCCTGAAAGATTGGGGTGTCTAACGGAACTCGAATCCGTACTACCTGAGTCACAGTCAAGCGTGCTGACCTATTACACCATAGACACCATAAAGTACGAGGAAAGACCGCCAACCCTTTCATGTTTTAGAAAACCATTTCGGTTTTCAGAACCCCCATACAGAGCCCATACCATAAACTGATATGAGCCGCTGCGTTCGTTAGGGCAGTCTCCGGATTTTGTGCTCTCGTACAAAGTTACTTTGTATGCTTCAGCCTTGCATTCTCAACGCTGTCTTTCAACCAAGGTAGTTTTTTGGATAAAGCTTCCAAACCAACTACTGGCAGAAAAGTCAAACCAAGTGATGCAACACCAATCACAATCAAAAAAAGAAAAAACAGAACCAAATTTAGTACAAAACTCATCATTCACCTCGTTAGTTGTGACTCTAATAAAGTTAGAGAGTCTGTATGTTACACCAAAACAATAGTTTGATAACTGCTTTGCGAAAGATAATTTCCCATTCTCTTACCCTAGAGATTTAGAGCCGCTCACGGCTGGGCGTGTTCTTTAAGGATGCACCACATACCTGCTCAGATGTTCGGGGACACCTGGGAAATTGGTCAGGATATCGGGATTTGAACCCAAACCTCTCCCGTCCGAGGGGAGTACGCTTCCAGATTACGCCATATCCTGATGTTAGTAACCAGTAAGATTCATAAAAGTGTCTGGAAATAGAACTGACAAAACTTTGATGTATCGTTCGCCGATTTCCATCTCTTTGAACCGTGGAAGAAGGTCTTCAACAAGTTGTTCTTTAGAAAAGCCATGAAATGCATTCATGTGATCTCCAACTTGTTCAGCAACCTCTTCGGCCATTTCTTTTGCTGTTTTTGCCATTTAGTCGGGGTGGAGGGATTCGAACCCACGGCCTCTCGGTCCCAAACCGAGCGCTCTAAAACCAGACTGAGCTACACCCCGTCTTACCTAAATATCTGAGGCTTTCCTTTGATGGAGATAATCTCTTTCTCGGTCCCTCAGAACTTCTTCTTCCATTCTACCACCGACAGACTCTACTGTCCATAGTCTTTCTGGCTTGGCCGTCTTTTTTCCAAAATAGATAGTTTTTCCAACGACTGCCAGATGCTCAGGAATCCAAGCAACGCCTACAGTTTTTCCATTTTCGGTAGGTGCTGAATAATGACACTGCCTATACCAGACAGTTTTCTTTGTTGTGTGTTTCTTTGCCATGGTACTTCTCACAGATAATTTGGCTCCTGGGGTAGGATTCGAACCCACATACACCTTTCGGATCACCAGTTAACAGCCGGCCGCTTAAACCATTCAGCCACCCAGGAATGTTGAGCCGAAGCTCGTTTCGTCTAGTAAGAGGAAGCAACTGCGTCAGACATCCCTGTCTCAAGGTCTTGGGAACCACCCTATCTCTTTGCTAAACTGGTTGTAGTCCATCATTTTGTTATGCAACGTTTCCCCGTTATGGACTACAAGTCAAAATAATTCGTTCGTATTCTTCCGGCTTATGGTGTCTAACCTGCGGGGTCAGCTGGGAGCGGCTTGTTCAGAATACAAACTAGTCAACTGCACTTTCTTCGGCTCACTTTTGAACAGTCGAGTTTTGGAGCTACCACCGAGAATCGAACTCAGATCTCACCCTTACCAAGGGCGTGTAATAAACCGTTATACTATGGTAGCAAAAGTTAGCAGGGGGGGAAGGACTTCCACCTTCAACCTCCGGCGATTTAGACCGGCGCTTTAGTTGTTAAGCTACCCCCCTATAGAGCTTCAACGCTTATCTCATCAAACAGCAAATGTTTTCTGTGCCAATCAAGCAGCCACGGCATCGAGATAAATTTTGAAACTCAGAGTTGGAGCGGATACCGGGAGTCGAACCCGGGCTTCAACCTTGGCAAGGTCGTGTGCTACCGTAACACCTCATCCGCAATGTTTGATAAGTATAACGCACTTATCAGTTGTTGTCAATCATTTTTGACTTAGCACTCCCACAGGGACTCGAACCCCGATCAGCCGCTTCGTAGGCGGGTGCTCTTCCAATTGAGCTATGAGAGCAAAAGTAACTATCCTCAGCAAATCTGATTTGCCGATGGGATTCGAACCCACACTTTCTCGGTTTCGGGTATTTAAACCCTACCGCCAATGCCTCTGCCAAATTGGGCTACAGAGGATAGTTGGAGCTGCTACCCGGATTCGAACCGAGATCCCACTCCTTACGAGGGAGGAATAATAAAACCATTATACTATAGCAGCATTGGTTCCCGAGGATGGATTTGAACCACCATCACATGGCTTCAGAGACCAGTATCTTGAACCGTTAGACCACTCGGGAATATGTTAGCTCGGGGACTAGGATTCGAACCTAGATAAAGGGATTCAAAGTCCCTTGTCCTACCATTAGACGATCCCCGAATATTGTAGCTGGCCAGGTGGGACTCGAACCCACACCCCTCGCTTTAACAGAGCGCCGCTCTACCTGGTGAGCTTCTGACCAATATTGAGTATAGCATACTCAGAAACGATAGGCAACCTTTATTCCAACCAATTTGTCTCACACCCTTTGACACCTCGCTCAGCGAATGCTGGCAACTGCAAGACCATTCCCTCAAACAACCAGTCCAGAACAGACCGATTGGTAGACATTTGGTACCGCTAGAAGGAATCGAACCTTCATCCGAACGCTTATGAAACGCCGGTCCATGACCTTTGGTTAGCGGTATGATTTAGTGTACCCTGTCGGATTCGAACCGACTTTTCCCACGTGCTAGCAGGCGTTTTCTCCAGCCGAGCAGAGCCTTGCTGGAGGTGACCATGGATTCTCCAGTGGATTTCATTTCGGTCAAACTAAGAGCACTTGGTCAATACGGAAGGATTCGAACCTTCTACACAGCGACTACCATGCCGCTTGGGCATCCGATGGCGACAAACCGTCTTAAGCCAGCTTATTGTCATAATTCTCCCACGTATTGGTGGAGTCTAAGGGGCTCGAACCCTTCACCTCATGTCTGCCAGACAAGCGCTCTCCCTACGATGAGCTAAGACCCCATGAAAAATGTTTGGTGGAGAGAAGGGGAATCGAACCCCTCACACGGTGCTTGCAAAGCACTGTCGCCCCCTTGGTACATGCCCCCCCGAGGTATTTGGTGCCACCTGCCGGGTTCGAACCAGCGCAACCAAGCTCTTCAAGCAAGTGCTCTACCAACTGAGCTAAGGTGGCATTTTCAGTAGATAACTTCTACTGCATGTCCTTCTCTGACAAGAACTTCATTCAAGTTTTCCTTCTTGTCTTCGGTTAGGACCGTTACAATCCATCGTCCATATTTTCCTTGTTCTTTATCAGATTCAATCAAAAATCTGGGCGACTCCAAAGAAGCAAACCAATCTTTTACAAAATTCGTGGCTTCCATACCTTTCTTATATTCTTCAGATTCCTTCTTGACCCTGTAAACCTCGGGAGTATCAATCCCAGCAAGTCTTACTCGAACTTGTGTGCAGATTCGAAATCCTAAATCTACAGTAATATCAAGAGTGTCTCCATCGACTACTCGGTCTAATGTTGCATAATAAGTGTACATAACACTAAATATTGTGCAACTCAGTGGCTCCCCCCGGTTTTGATCCGGGCTCTCCGAGGCTTCAACTCGGCGCTTTCACCAGATTAGCTTGAGAGCCAGAAATTGGTGGGTCCCTCCGGATTCGAACCAGTCGTCATAACCAACCCCACTTGTTTTTTGACAACGGTTTTACAGACCGCCGTGAGGAAAGGAACCCATGTAACTTTCTTTATTCAGTTTTCAAAGATTTAGTGGGAACAGTAGGGATCGAACCTACCCGCCCGAAGGCCACCGGGTTACAGCCGGCTAGCACACCATTGCGCCATTGCTCCCATTAGGTTTTGTTGGTAGCGGGTGAGGGATTCGAACCCCCGACCTCCAGGTTATGAGCCTAGCGAGATGCCTCTTCTCCAACCCGCAATATTTTATTTAGTAGCCAGGGCGAGATTCGAACTCGCACTCACCTTTCGATGAACTAGATCCTTAGTCTAGCGGGTCTGCCAATTCCCCCACCTGGCCAAAAAAACAAGAGGCGTTCGCCGAATCTCCGCTTTAATCCCCTTGACTTAGGGAAACCTCTTTAGTGACGTAGACAGGATTCGAACCCGCATTGTCCTGGATGAAAGCCAGGAGTCCTAAACCATTAGACGACTACGCCGAGTCAGCCATTCCTTGATAACCTGCCTCCCTTTCGGGTTAGCTCAGATATTTCCAGTCTAGCTTGGTCGTCCGGGTGAGGGTTGAACTCACGGCCTCTGTCGAGTCAGGACAGCGCTCTCCCACTGAGCTACCGGACGTTATTTGGTTGGGGCGGCGGGAATTGAACCCACGTGGAACCTACTAACCTTTCAACCGTTTATCAGACGGAGGGTATACGCCCCAATAACGTTATTCTAACTATGCGATTATTTTGACTTCTTGTCTAAATCCTCTAGATACTCGGGATAGATATTCCCGTTTTCATCTCGTGCTGGGTGGTATTCTTCCCACCCCATAATTTTGTTTCTCTTTTGAGCAGCTTCCAGTTGTGTTCTTGCTTGAAACTCCGCAACCTTTGCTACTCTTTCTTCTAAGAATCCAAGTCGATAAAGAATCGATTCCATTCGGTTTTGAATGTCATCTCTACTACCTTCTGGTGACAGAGAGATTGAACCATCATATTCATTTTCCCAGATTCTAAAAAGCATTTTATCTCTTTGGTAGGCCGCCAGGGTACCGACCCCTGTTCTAGGGTTTAAAAGACCCTTGCATCACCTTAATGCTTGCAGCCCAAATGTTACATAAGAAACGTATTGCCCGGCGTCTATACCAACTTACTATCTTACCGCCTGCGTCGGGGCGCCCGCCTCTTCCCTATGAATCTCTAACAATACCCTAGGTCGGCGCCAGTTTGAACCTCGTTAGTTCGAAACCTATTTACGTCTCAAAATGTAACGAAGGAAAATCTTTAGCAGCTAGATGCTGCCATCATAACATTGACAGAAAGCTTCATCGCCTCCACTCGGATAGCGATCTTTTCCATCACGATTCGAACAACCTCTTCCGAGGCACCTGAAAGTACGACAAAATCCCGAACTTCGTTCTCAGTCACATTGCCGTCCCTAAGCAGGATGGCAAAAGATTCGACAATGCTGTCAGCATCAGACGGGTCAACAGTGTGATTTTCGTACATTGGTAGCTCCGTGGGTTGTGGGTGGCCTTCTCTAGCCACCCTTCTAAGCTACCATATGCCGTTTCGTATCTAAACCCTTTTAGAAGTTTTACTTAGCAAACTTCATAATCGAAGGAGGTGGAGGTGGAATGTCCTTTGGCTTTACACCTGCAATCTTTTCAAATCCTGCAAGGAAAAGTGAAGAAGCGAGCTTTTTGATTTCTGCGTCATCAACACTTTTGACGATTGCCATAAGATCATTCAAATTCATTTGTGCAGCTTTGACACCAAATGCCTGAAGATACTCCTGGCGCTGACCAGGGTCTTTTGCTGCTGCTGCCTGCTGTGCAAGCTGCTGTGCACTCATACCGGACTGAAGAAGTCCTTGAACGCCACCAGCACCGGCTTGCCTTGGACGTCCACCAACTCTTGGACGCTTTACGCCTGGCATTGGGGCTGCGCCACCGCCGGCAATCTGCTCGTCAAGCTGCTCACGTACAGCCTCACGGATCATTTCTTTAAGTTGCTTAAGGGTTACTTTTGCCATTTGTTACTCCGAGTACAGTAATCTGCCTGTGAGTAAATAGTTGTCTTTCACCTTTATTCTTTGAAAGACCCAAAATTTGGTCGTTCCGGGAAGAATCGAACTTCCATATCAGCTTTATCAGAGTTGTGCCCTATACCGTTAGACGACGGAACGAAGGATTGCCGGGTCAATACAACGACGGTTGGATTCGAACCAACGACCAACGGATTCAAAGTCCGTCACTCTACCACTGAGCTACGTATTGTAAGGTCGACAAAGATTGTTAGTCTTATAACTTGGTCGGCCGCACAGGAATCGAACCTGCCTCAACCGGGTTAAGAGCCCGATGCATCTCCTTGATGCTAACGACCGTTAGTGGACCTGAAGGGGAACGAACCCTTGGCCTCCTGCTTGCAAGGCAGGCGCTCTTCCAACTGAGCTACAGGCCCTAAAACTTGCAACCGTCAGACCATGTTCCCAGGGGAACCGCTAGACTGACTCTCTGCCAAGAGCGAAGCTAGTAGTGGCAGCTACCGACTTTCGTTGCATGACTGGCGGGACGTACGGGATTCGAACCCGTGTTCTCCTGCGTGACAGGCAGGCGTCATAAACCTGACTAGACCAACGCCCCAAAATATTAGTCCGGACGGCAGGATTCGAACCTGCGTGTTCTCCCGTCCAAGGGGAGTGACTCAAAAACCAGACTAGCCTACGCCCGGATAGTTTTTGACTTAGCATCCCCGGTAGGACTCGAACCTACACGCACCGGCTTCGCAGTCCGGCGCTCTTCCATTGAGCTACGAGGATATAAACACCTGCCTAGACTTAGGCTGCAACCTATTCTAGCTCCTAAACAAGGTTTTTAGCGGATTGACACCGACAGGTAATTTGGCAGGCTACCAGAGATTCGAACTCTGACCTAACGGGTTTGGAATCCGTTGTGCTACACGTTACACCAATAGCCTATAAATTTAGTGGGCCCCTAGGGATTCGAACCCTAAACGGAGCTTTCGCTCTCCCGGTTAAGAGCCGGGTGCCTTCAACCATTCGGCCAGAGACCCATATTAGTCGAGCAGGATGGAATCGAACCATCACCCTTGGAGTCCATTGCTAAGCAATTTCTCCAAAGTGCACCTTACACCACCGCCCGAAAAGCGTATTCAGTTGTCACAGAACTCATGATTTTGCAGCCTCATGGAGTGCTACAAATAAAATAACAGAACTTTGGTGACCCTACGGGGATTCGAACCCACGACCTTCGCCTTGAGAGGGCGACCACCTAGCCAATTAGTCAGATAGGGCCAGAAAAAAGATTCGTCTATGTAAAACGTCCTCTGTTTCAAGAACGTAAGATACAGCTTAGTACATCATAAATAGGATGTCAACCGGTTTTTTCCGGTCCCTGTGATTTTTCTCTCATCGATTTCTTTAGAAATCTATGTTTCACAGGGTTAAGACAATAGATTCCTACTGTTGGGGTCCGTATCTTCGGTAATGGGCTCGGTCACTTCAATGTCCAAGTCCATGGGCTCAGGTTCAGTCTTCGCCAAGGTATGCTCAACGTGCTCTCCGGAGCCTTCAACTGCTGCCCCAGAACCTGCCTCGCTTTCCGCATCGACCCACTCAATAACCGTCTTGCCACCATGACCATGAATATGCATCATTTCGACAGGACTATGATAGATGCCAATGCTCCGAGTATCAGTAAGCCACGTAATGACACACTGCCCGTCGGAAAACTTTACACCCTCAGCCACGTATCCCGTGCCCGAGACACCGCTCTCGTCCTCATTACGTTTGAGGCGGAAACGGCGCAGTTCAACTTTTCGTCGTAGTTCAGTCATATCTGGCTCCTGTGTTCTAGGAAGGAGATGAGTAAAGACTACCTTACTCGGAACCGAATGTCAACCGAAAAAAATCCTTAGAGAATTCCATAGGTTAGCATTAACAACAAATTGCCACCAAACCACAGCATCAACAAGCCATAGGTGATGAAGAGTGATACAAGTCCCCATTTGGCGAGGGGGAAGGATCGTACCCGATAAAGAAACATACTGAATATTGGTGGTAAGACGAACTTATAAGTAAGGAAGTACAAGGGACCTTTACTCATCAGCCATGCCATAGCTGGGTTTGCTTCCATTCCCAAGCCTAGATGCATGATAAGCCACCAAGAAAGACCGCCATCAATAAAGTTGAACACAACCAGGGCGATGGCCATGAACAATAAAACTTTTCTGGAAGAGAAGAAAGCTTTGATAACTTCAAGCGAAAATCTCACATAAACAGTATGTGTGAGATAGGTCTCAAAGAATAATCAGGCTACACCAACTCCAGCTGCGCCAGCTGCCTGTTGTGCTCCTGGCATTGGAGCAGACTGCTGTGGAGCGCCACCTTCTGGAGGTGTTGGTTGACTTTGACCAGACTGACCTTGTTGTTGATTCCCTTGTGGTGCATCATCTACGCCAGTTACAAGCTCAGCGATTTGAGTCAAAAGGGTATCAAGGTTAGTTTTCTGCTCGGGTTCAAGACCCTTGAAAAAGGTTACGAGTCTTCCATAAACTTCTGGGTCTGTGAAGGAACGGCCACCACGGATTGCATTCAGTTCGTCAATCATGTCATCAACAGTGTACTGCTTTGGAACCTGGGTATCAGGAGTTGTTACTGGAGGTGGATCTCCAGCTTCCGGCTGTGGTACTTGCTGATCGGCGGGTTGTTGAGCGACTGGTTGTTGTGCTTCTTGTTCAGCCAAAACATTGATTACTGCTTCTTCGATCAAGTTTTTCACATGACGACGACGTCGTTCTTTTCTGAGTTCTAGTTCTTTTCTTAGTTCGCCCATTGGAATTCCTTGCGTTTACCTTCAATAAATATCATCTCCAATGTATTGATCCAAAATCGATTTCAACGTAGGCTACGTCTTTATCTCGCTTAGAATACCTTGGGTAAATTTTGACTCGTTCTAGCTTCTGTGAAGTAATCCCTTTTTTGCCTTTGGGCGGTGTATATTCGTATTTTTCTTCACCGAGCCAATCAATGACTGCTTTGAGAAAAAGTACACGCTTACCCTGGATGTCTGACCGAGTCTGTGCTTTCAACATGACCTTTTGAAGTTTCATTGCTTCTGCAAAGTCCATGCGCACCTTGTAGTTTGTAGAATGCTCGAAAATTTCTGACCAACAATATTCCCCATTAAAGCTATAAAGTCGCTTGGCAAATTGAACAACAAAGGTAATCTTCGGACGAGTTTTCTTTTGAATCTCTTCCTGTTTTTCTTTGTTTTGTTCGACTTGTTCCAACGGGATACTGGTCAAACCAGCATAAGGGTTTCTCACCACAACCTCAACTGGTTGTGGTTTCTCAACCATATTGTCGGTATCGAGTTGATCGAAATCTACATCTTCGCTAACAATGTAGGTCTCACCATCTACTTCAACTTTTCTTGGCATGATAATGAGTATCGATCATGCCGTCAAATCTTGATAAAGTTGTTCAATTTGTGTGAGTACAATTCGAGCTTCGTGTTCCAGAGCTGGTTCATACACAAGCAACACGGTAATTGTGTATTCCGTGTCATTTGGCGTAGCCTGCATGTGTATTTCCTTGGGTGTTGACAGCTGAATTAGCCGTACAAGGAACCTTTTTGCCTCGTTATTGTTGTCAAATTGGAATGTCTTAAAGCGTTGAAGGGTGGCTCCAATCTGCCACCCTCGTTCGTTATCGAAGCTTGATAAGTCGTCTTCGCTCATTTTCAGTCCTTTTTCTTCTTCGGCCTCCCACGCTTGCCCGGAGGGAAAACCTTCTTGGAAACGAGTGACTGGTAAGTCTTGAAGAGATTATCTTCATCCTCGATATCCTGCAAAAGAATCAATGCAACGTTTTCCTTTGGCTTGCCCTTAAGGATTTCAAGGCCCTCAAGTTCTTCCGGAGCGATGATCTTAAGATCGGTAGGAGTTAGAATCTGGCCCTTGGCAAGACTCTGGAGGAAGTCTGTAACAGTAGTAGCTGCGTGCAGCCTATCTGCGAACTCAACTGCTGCCTCTTGACGTGCAGCCTTAATCTTGCGGAGAAAACCTTCAAGGTCTTCATCGTCAAGATCCTCAGGATGGACACCCTGAGTAAGCTTAGCGAACTTGCCCATGCCGGACGTTGCTAGCTTGTTAATCATGGTTGGGGTTACGCCACCAAGTTCCTTGCCAATGTCCTTGAGAGACACATCGCCGGTCTGGTACTTGGCCTTTTCCTCGCCAGGTTCAGCATCAGGGTCGGGACCTTCAAGATCGTCGACAGCGGCACCTAGACGGCCCTGTAGAAACTGCTTGCTCTTCCAGAGGCCCACGAGATTCCTTGGGGAAGAAGGAAAAAGTCGGCTACCCTCAGCAGAGCTAATGTAGTCGAGAACGTTGTCAGCAGTAACACTGTCATCGAACCAAACCTTGTCGCCATGCTTTGCAGGGTCGAAATACTGACGCATGACCCACGCCTTGAACTCGTCCTTGTCAGACTTTGAAATCTTGTCAAATAGTGGGTTTAGCTCTTCCTTGAGAGCCCTCTGTACCTCTTCCTTTACGAGAGTAGCGATACGATTGCGAAGTGCTTTTACAGGAGTCTTCTTTGCCATTTACCTTTTCCCCATTTCCTCAGCGAGGTTAGTAGTCTACCCTATAAGTAGCTCAGTGTCAACCCTTTTCTCAAAAGGCTGATTTCTAGCATAATCAGGCTACGTCTTCTTCTTCGTCTGCTTTTTCTTCGTTTTCTTTTGCCCCAGGAGGACGTGGAGCGCTGTTGCCTCGTGCGGCTGCAAGCGTTTCACGCTCTCCTACACCCTCTGCTGACACTCTACCATTATTTGAGGTCCAGCGTCTACCAAAATAAAGTGCTAGGATAGGCGAAAGATAAGCCATGGCTGTTCCTGCATCGAATGGCGGAATTGGTGCTCCAAAAGGAGTAGCAATAAGCCATACAAGCAACCAAAGTGTGACAGACAAGAAAGAAATGACTGACATTGTGAGAGAAGCACTTGGCTCCCCTTGTGTATTCTTAATCCAAATTCCCATTTTAATCCCTCTTATAGTGCTAAATAGGTTTCAAAACAAGATTTTGGTCTAATAGTTTCCTAACTAAAAATCCTCAAGTCCACCTATTGGATCAAAGCAAGCTGCTGGATTTGAGTCGCATTCATTTACATCTCCTATGGTAAGGGCAAATTCTTGCAATTCATTCATTTGGGCAAGGACACGAGTTGCAAACCTTGCGCTTGCTCTACAAGAACCGGAAACATATCTTCTCAAACCTCCATCAAAATCGGGCAAATCAGCTTCATCGGAAGTACATCTATCAATAGCTTCCCGCAGTATTTGCGCAGATTGTTCGATAATGTTTTCTTGACAAGCATCAGCAGCGTTGAAACATTGAGTACGGTATTCGGAATTAGTGAAAAAAGTCTCGCTTCTTCTATAAACCCGAGTATGCGTTAATCCCATTATTCCAGTTCTTACTCTTTGAGCCACATGAAAAGGATTGAATCCAGAACTTTCTACAGCAACTGCCAAAAAAAGCCATGGATCCAATCTGTGTTCTCGTGCAGAATCAAAAATATGATTAACCAATGCACCAACTCTTGATTCGCAACCCATCGGAGCTTCTTCACCCTCACAAAAAGAAGCAAAAGTTCCATCTTCATGTCGAAGATGATTTAGAACAGCTTCTTTAGCTTTGTTTCTTTGATTAAAAGAATACGGTGTATCTAAAATATCATCTCCGACTTGTGCGAAGGCGGTAGAGCAAATCAAGCTCGAACCAAGAATTAGTGTCAAAAGTCTCATCTAACTTATCACAAAATCAAAAGCAAAACAACTGCAAGCAAGCAAGCACCCGACAAACAAAGTGATGCCCATACAAGTGACTTGTTACAATTTTGTTCGGTATTTTCTTTAAAGTTTTCTTCCAGGGTTTCTCCTGGGTCATCTAAAAACGGATCAGGATTCATCTAATAATCTCCCTCTGCATTGACAGCGAATACCTTCGCTTTCACACATTAAAGATCTAGTTGAACACCAATATTCCTCTAAAGTTGGTTCCTCACAGAGAGGGTCACCTGTATGTGAACAAAAAGGCTCGTCATCATCTACGTAAACAGGGGCACTAGATGGACTTGTAGGGTCCACAAAATTATTTTCCGCAATAACCCTTGCTCGATTTAAAATGTCCCTCTGAGCAGCAAATACGGCTCGGGGATACCTACGTGGACCATCACACCGACCAGAATTGTACATGCGAAGTCCCGCCTGGACAGAGCCACAATGATCAATGGACCGCTTGAGCCAGTAGACGGAACGCTCCACGATGGGTCGCTGGCAAGAGCCAAGCTCACGACGGCATCGTTCCCTATACCAACGTTGACGGACAAATGGAAGTCCGTGCGACCAACGGGAACGTCTAAGCATCTGGAGCACTCCAAACGCTCCTTGATTAGACTCTGCAAATGGGTTAAATCGAGATTCATGCCAAGCAACAGCGGCCAGCAACCAAGGATCAAAACCCTCACGGATCGATACATCAAAGATGTAGTCGACCAATACAGAAACTTCCCTCTCACACCCGTGCCTCAATCGTCTACAATGTTGTACGTAAATACGTCGGCCGTCGGCAGGACGAGTCCAGATAGTGAGCTTTTGAAGAATAGCAGCAGTCATTAGTGCTCTATCCCCAAGAAACTCTGTCTCATGGGATTCAGTTCCTGATGGTACAGAAGAGGAATAACATCCTTCGCCTGATCTTGTATCACACTCAGCTGCTTGTGCAGAAGTGGTAGCGGTAGCAAAAATGGCCGCCAAAAAGGCGACCACTGCCAGTAGGTTGATTTTCATATGTCACCTGGTTAATTGACTGCGTACGCAGTCTTCGATACGGGGGATGGCTCTACGTGCCCAATCATTTGCACCTCCATGAGTGAAATGAAGCCCACGAGCATCACGCCCATAAGTTCCTGTGATGTCCCTTGATTCAACGTAATATCTTGATCCGATCGTCTGTCGGATAACTCTAGCAGCACGGTCTCTTCCGGGCTGAATATGTGCGGATTCTCCCACGACCGTTGCAGGCGCAATCCAACAATAAGTAACCGTAGTTCCAGCAGGTTTGTTTGCCTCAGCTTGTTCCTGGATATAGGACCAAAGTTGGTTAACCTCAAGCCCATAATCAAGTCTTGAAGACCTGTTGAAGTCGTTTCCACCAAGCTCTACCAAAACGAGAGTAGGGTGGTGTCTGCGCATGAAGCGACTAATGTTGTGTCTGTGACTGTACCAGTTTCTCACGCCCCAACCAACTTGGCCAGCACGAGCGAAGTATGTAGCACCAGCTGCTGTAATATGGTTCATCATGGCTTGACCAAACTGACCAGCCACCTGTGAATCTCCCAAAAGAAATACTCGTTGATTATCGATTGGTGAACGAGGCGAGCCTTGGGCATCAGTGTAGCCGGTTTCCTCTGGACCTTGGGCCAGACTTGGGAAAACAACGGCAGCAAGCACTAGTACAGAACTAGCGAAAAAAATGACAGGGATATTAAAACGCTTCATGACAACTCCAGAATGCAGCGGGTTCAACTCTATGATAAAATTTTATGAGTTTTTACCCAATTCTTGAAATGGCCGGAATTCAACGTTTTTCCTCGTGTAGATATAAAACATTACTTTCGTCTGTTACGACCACTTCGAAATTATTTCGAGATAGATCATAAGAAAGACCCACTGGTACTTTCCACACCGAGTTAGATTCTCTCTTCTGCATTTGTCCTTGAAGTGACTCCAGATCACGTAAAATCAACTCTATTGTAGCAGGGGTCAAAAACTGCCCCATATGCTTTTCTTGAAGTTGCATTGTATACCACATCAACGCTTTGTTCATGTGTGACTTAAGAACCCTTAATTTCATAATAACCTAGTATTGCACTATTCTTCGGACTTGTTCGATTTTTGCTCAATCTCTCGGATCGCCCAGTAGTTACCAAGCGCCCCTAGAATATAAAGAGGGCACGTGGACAAAAAAACCTGCGCAAAAGGCGCTAAAGGTCCCCCAAAAAAATGAAACCCAACAGCCAGAAGCATGTTGAGCACAAGTAGAACAATGGAGGCCCGATACATCCGATAAGGGTTAAAAACTCTAAAAAACTTTCTAAATATCCGTTTCATCAAAAATCACATCGTAGATATTAATTGGAACAACCATACCAGGGTTCTCATCAGAAATAAACAAAATATGATGATAGCCACCTGTAAGATGAGTTGGTGCACTAAAAATTTCTGCAACCGCTGTTCCAGCATGGCCAAACCACGGCACAGTATCTTGATGCCAAAACATTGGCTGTTTATCTATTTTACATCGACGGTTAATCATCTTTTTTTCATAAATGATTCCATCTTTGATTTTCTGTTTTCCGCCAATAAAACTTTTCATCTCATACAATAATCGTATGTGCTTGTTTGAGACAGGTAAACTGTTCGTGCTTCACGTTTCTCTGGACGTGGACCATAAACTCTCTCACGGTAACTTTGGTCAGTTCCGCAAACTGGACATTCGCCGATATACATACGATACCAGTGAGGCTTGTGTGGTTTTCTCTTAGTCGTCATAATACTTGCATTCTATATTATAAGACAAAGGAACCCAATTTTGTTCTTCTGCTTTCATGGTTCCATGAAAAATAGCTTCATGTGCTAGTTGACGAAATGTTTGGTTTGTTTCGTCAAATATCAGAATCCCATCAATGATCTTAAATTCCATTGGTTGCATTGATTCACAAAAAACTTTGAAAAAAAGCCGACCAGCTTTCTTTGGATAAGAATCAAAGGTTACCACCACTTTCGAATCTTTTTGCCTATCATCCATTCCGGGCCCTTTGCTTCGATCTGTCTCTTTACTTTGCGCTGGAGTTTCCACATCGTATCGTCTTCAGGGTCACATCCAGCGTACTTTGAGGCATTCAGATCCAAAAGTTGCATGTTTCGGAAAAGATTGTAGAGTCGGATGATTTCTTCGTCATCAAGTTCCATGATTCCCTACAATTTTGGGCACTAAAATTAACTAGAGCCCTGTAAAAGGTTTCCAGCACTTTCTACTCAGAATCGTATAGCTTTATTATTTCTTTGGTGTATTCAATTTTAGGCTTAACCTTGGTACCACCCGAAGCGTATTGACTAACAGTAACAGTGCTAATGTCAACACCCTCAGGGAGCATCTTGTTTCGTACAAGATAATCAAGAATGGCCTGCTTGTACTCTTCAACAGACAGCTCTAATGATGCTTTCACTTTTTCTTTCTCCAACTGTGTACGATAAGGCATTACTTTAGTCCCATTATTTTACCACGGGCATAATCCTTGTAGGAAATGCTCTTGCCCGTTACGTGACACTTCACCGTGTTATGTTTAACCTGAATGGTGCGAACTTTGTCCCCACGCATTCCAGAACCGACCTGTTCTTGACGAGCCTGTTCCCGCTTTTCCCAATAACTCTTCTTCTTTTCCTTAAGAAGCTTCGACTTGAGAATTGCAAGAGCATTCTCTCGATTTGTTTTCTGACTTTTCGAACTCTCAGCCCTGACTGTAACACCAGATGGAATATGAGTCAACTGAACTGCGGTCGCATTCTTGTTTCGGTGCTGACCACCTGGCCCACTTCCGAAGGTAAACGACTCTTTTAGATCATTTGGATTGATCTTAATCTCTTGATGTTTGGCTTCTGGGAGCACTGCCACTGTAATGGTACTAGTGTGCACACGTCCACGCTTTTCTGTAGGTGGAACCCTTTGCCAGCGATGACCTCCAGCTTCACCTTTGAAAATTTTCTCGGCGTTCTTACCAGAGACTCGTAAAATGTAAAAACCTGAGCGAGCGTCTAATATAGAGAGGTCAAAGATACTCCCGTGCAGCAACCTTGGTGTAAATTGACACCTGGTCCTCGACGAGTAGCTTTGAGTCATCACCACCTTCGGCGGCACGAATTTCTACAATAATAGACACTTTCTTTCTCCTGTTAGTGCCCAAGGTGGGAGTCGAACCCACACTCACGGCATTCTGAGTACCGCTGCTTTGCCAGTTAGCATACCTGGGCAACTTAAAATAATATAGTGCGCAAACCTTGGAAAGTAAACCGTATTCTAGATTTCAGTTCCTAGAACCGATTCAGCCTCACGTCTAAGATCGGCATCGGAAATCGAACGATCAAAAATCTTCAACTGATACATCAAACCAAAATAATCAACCGTATCATCAAGAAATGCTCCAATAACAAGCTGTCCGCTGCCACCACCAGTTGGATTTGCTGCCGACTCAGAATGAATTAATCTTCCATTATGGAACAAAGAATGAATCCCAGATTCTCGACGATAAGCCACATGACTCCATTCCCCAGGAGGAATAGAATACAAGGGACTGGGCGTGATTTCAATATTGCTTCCTGCACCTGTTTCAACTACAGAACGTAAAGCACTATTTGTTTCAAGACGAATATCATAAATGAAATTGGTAGCTTCAGTTTCTCCATTTCCTGCATGTTGAAGAAAATTTTGTTGATTAGTTGAAAATGCAGATGGATAAATGAAAACAGAAACAGTAACATCACCAACAATCACCAAAGAACTGGTATTTGCAACACTATAACGATTTGCTCCATTAAGATAAAGAGCTAATCTGCCGGGCACTGGACTTGGACCAAATTGCTTATTGCCTGTGTTCAGAACAAAAAGATTCCCCGCTTGACTTCCAGTCAAGCCAGAATCACCGTCAAAAGACCATGTTTCTACCGGATTGGGAATGTTGAAATCAGTTCTTTCAGCATCAACAGATGAGATTAAAGTTACATTACCAAGACCAGCTGGTCGCTCTTCTTCATTGGTAAAATACAAAACCTGGCTACCACTCGTTCCTCGAAATGTGTCTATGCGTCTTGTCATGGCCCTGTTCCTAGAATGGCAGTCTTTTCTTGAAGTATTTCGTTATCACTCAAGGCTCTGTCAAAAATCTTTACTCTTGCAACGTAACCTGTGAAAAAGGTTGTGTTGTTAGAAAATGCCCCAATGTGGAGACGAGCATTTGTTCCTCCAGTTGCGTTTCCTGTATCAACTTCTGCAACTTGGGTTCCATTATTAAAAATAGAAGATGTCCCAGCGGTTCTTCGATAAATCACATGTGACCATCTTCCTGCGGCAACTGAAGAGCCGGGGTTTGGCGTGGTAAACACATTCACACCTGCATCTATTTCAAAGAACCCAGTCAACCTATTGCCTTGAGTAATTCGTATATCATACAGAAAATTGTTCGGCTCTGTGTCAGATGAAGCATCACCATGTACTGAAACAATCGAATCATCATCTGCAACAGAAGTAACAGGATAAACAAAAAACGATAAAGTTACATCGCCAGTAATTTGAAGTGAAGCAGTAATTGGTGATTGAAATCTCGTTGAACCGTTCAAGAAGAGTGATTGTTGCTGAGAGAGTGGGCCAGGTCCAAAGATTTTCGTTCCAGTTCCAGCAGTTAACAATGTTCCATCCGTGCTCCCCGTCAAGCCAGAATCACCATTCATTGTCCAAGATTCAACTGCGCCTTGTAGTTCGCCGCCTTCTTCTGTTTCAACACGCAAGGAAGAGATAAGTGTGATATTTGTCAACCCGGTCGGAACAACCTGTTCATTGGTATAATAAACAGGCAGACTTCCGCTGTAACCTCTGAAAGTTTGCAGTACCTTTACCATCAGATAGAATCTCCCAAAGTTTTCTTGGCCAGCTTAAAAACTTCATTATCTGTCAAAGTCCTGCCAATAATAGCAAAAGAACAAATGTATCCACGAGCTTGAGCCACATCATTTGTAAATGGTCCAAGTAGTCTTGGTCGAGAAGAAGCACCGTCTGTTGGTTGATTGACTGATTGACTCATAACAACCAAACCATTCACATACATTTTGAAACCAGTTCCAGCACTATCATACGAACAAGCTAAATGGTTCCAAGATCTTTGTGCTAACACCTGTCTTATATTTGGAATAAAAGTTGTGTTGTTAGAACCACTTTCAATAAAGTTACCCAAACCAGGATTGCCTGTACCATAGGAAATGTTAACTAATGAGTTATTGGTAGCCGTATCAACATTGTTCGCTCCACGAATAGAAAAGATCGTTTGCTGTGAACCACCATCATTTGCAGGGCTTGAACCTTCATGTGGAAAATATAAACAAACGTAAGTGACATCACTAGTCAATTGCAACGAACCTGTTGCGGCAGACGTACCAAGAGAACGATCAGCATTTCCCAAAAATGCTTGCCTGCCACCAACAGGACCAGATCCATACTTTTCCGAAGCAGCTCCAAGAACAACCATATCCGTTGCTTGAGAGCCTGTACCAACAAGGTTGCCATCAAATTGCCACAAGGCAAGCATATCTGGGTCGTCAGATAGCTCATGATATTCAAGCGGGAAAACCTTCTGCCCAACTTGTTTTACATTGGACAAACCAGCAGGTCTTACATCTTCATTAGAAAAGAAGATTGTATCTGACCCACTGATTCCTGTAAAATACGTAACGGTACGTGACATACCGTTAAATAGGATAAAGTCAGCGTCCTACAGCAGTAAAAAGTCCAGCAAGAAAAAGAGAGATTCCACCGGTAACAATAGCAAAAGCTAAGCCTTCATCTGAAATCCCTCTTTCCTGTTCTCTCTCAGACCGAGAATCCTCTTCAGATTCTTCTTCAGGCTCCTCTTCGGGTTCTTCCTCATTTAGAAAATAAGGATCAACTTCTACCTGCTGTTCAGCCTGTGGGTATTGTGTCGTTTGATTCCATGCGGGCGTGCATGCACTTAAGATAACGACAGCAATAAGCGATCTACTCCAATTGCCCATCCTATTCCTTCTTTGTATCTTCCGCCACCAGCGATTTGCTTTTGGGCTCCCAGTGTCGATACTTCGGCTTCAAAACCTGAGTCGACATAGTAGTTTAAACCACGTTGCACGATTGATTTGAACTCGTAATCCATATCGAATTGATTCAAACACTCCTGGAGGGTGGTCATGGCAAGTTCGGAAGTTTCCTTAAGATCCCCGCCCAAAATCTCTACTCCAGCTTGTGTGAACTCTCGGTATCGACCCCTTTGAGGTCTTTCGTATCGATAACAACGTTGTATGTAGAAAATTTTGTAAGGTTTCTTTTCTTCGAACTTCCAAGCTCGATTCCATTCTTCTTGAATTACTCCAGTCACTTCTGGTATCAAACAAACGGCTCTCCCCTTCTTGTCAGGAAAGTTATACATCTGCTTGCTTAATTCAGGTCCCGCTTTTTCTGTAAACGTCTGCTCGTTCCAAATAGATGGTATTACAACTTCATCGAAACCTTTATCGATGAAGATACCTCCGAATTTTATCACAAACCTCCGCATATTTGCGGGCTTCATCACCCTTCATGATTCTCGTTCCTTTTAACATGTCTTACTCCTTCAACCCGAGCTTTCTTTTTTCTCGGGAACTAAGCTGACGAAGTTGCCAGCAATAAACTTTCTTACCATAAATGCGCTGACAAGCACGAGCAGCCTCTTGTCCATCAGAACTTCCGTTACTGGAAATGTCATAGTTGTAGACGTCCTGATAGGCTGGATACCGAACTTCCGTGTACTTGTATACTCGCCCACCATAACCAGTACGTTCAACTTCAACCTTATGAGGCTTAGGCAGAGGCTTGAGAGCCGTCTTGTACCAAACGCCTTTTTTGCAGACGTAAATCTCACCGTTGTGCTTGAATACTTTGTTATCGACTTTATCTTTGCGCTTTGGTCGTCGAGGTGCACGACGAAGAAATCCCTTTTGATCAATGTAGAAGGTGTAATCTCCTCCACGATCAAAAAGCTCTCGACGATATCCCCATTCACTAAAAGAATAAAGTTTACCATCCACCAGTTCGGTGTAACGAAAAACATATCCCCAGAGATGAACGTAAATGTGTGCGTTGACTGCGTTATCGTTGGGGCAAACCTCCCGGATTTCCGAGTAGACATCATCCCAACGACGACCAACAGATTTACGCAAAAATCGAACAAGTGGACCGAGATGCTCTCCGAACATCTTATCCCCTCGACCACGCTTACCGAACATCGATTCCTTGTTCGGAAGAGACCAATCTTCGTAGTCTCCCTTAGTGGCTTTTTGATATCTTCTTACAGAGCCCTTTGCTTTATTCAGGGCTTTGCGATTACCCCAACCCTTGTAACGAGGCTCCTCGCATAGTACCTTTTTGAAGTCTTTTCTCATGATCCTTATCTCCTGCTAAATTGCATATCAGCCATACCCCTGTTGAATGGGTAATAGTGTCAAAATGCTTATTTTGCAGTAGATGGATCATGATTACTCCTAAGGCCCGTCAAGACGGGTTGGCGGAAGACGGAGGACTCGAACCCCATACGGCTCATCACCGTACCATCCGCTTTCGAGGCGGCGGCGACCACCTGGGTCGCATCGTCTTCCAAATGTTTCGTTAACTATTCGTTATCTTCCAGTTCTCTTGTTACCTCACCTGTTCCCATGTTATATTCATATCTTCCAGGTGGTACAGCAAATGTTGCTACAAACTCATCATAGCAATCTTCACAAAGATCCCAACTGTGTTTTTCAAGATCTTTATTTGAGTGATAACCCCAGCAAACATCCATGCTTGCATAGTCTTTAAAAGCAGTGTAATCACACTGAGCACCGCACTTATTACAATGTACGGTATCTACTTCAAGTTTTTCAACTGACGTCTTCTTATATGTTCTCATTTATCTACGCTCATAGGTCCAAACCCAAGCAGCGATGTGGTGGACAATATCATGATGCAGCCCAGCTTGTAAAGCAAAATCTTTGACCACCTGTGCGTTTTCCCACTGGTCCCTAGAAATCCTTGCTCGCTGGGCTGTCTTAGCCGACATCATCAAACGCTTTCTAGCGTTGACCTTTTCCTCAAAATCGGTCACATGAATAAGATAGTTTACTTAATGAGTTTTGTAAACAACTCTTTCTCTCTACGTTCTAGTTCACGACCAATCTCACGGCCCTTGAAACCTTGGTCCATAAGCTCTTGACCACTTACGGTTGGCTCATAATCTATGAATGCCTTCACAAGTTTCATGTTGGGCTCTCCGTTGAGCTTTGCAAACTCCTCAAGATCGGCTGGGGAGAGACGGGTTGCCTTCCAAAGCTTTTTGAGTTGATATGCATTCTCTGGAGACAAACCTTGGAGAAGGTTCAGGAAAGCTACTTGCCGAGCTTCCACAGCACTGTATTTGAGTTGATTGAGCTTCTTGGCCACCATTTTTGGATTTGCATCCCTGGTAAGCAACGCAAGCTGCACCGGAACATTTTTTGTCTCGTGATACCACGAATTTACAGAAATGCCAGGTAGTATCTTATCCCACATGTTGAACGAGTCGTAAAGACGATGAAGTGCTCTCACCGACTTAGCACTTTTGATACTTTTCAAAAACTCATCACGGATTCTCTCAGGAGAAACACCTTCAAGCGAGTTGTTTGCCTTGATGGCATCTTCAGTAGCTTTGTCTAACCCTGCACCCATACGTGCTGCAAATCGAATAGCACGAAGAATCCTCAGACGATCTTCATCAAAACGTGCACTTGGATCACCAACAGCTTTGACAACACCCTTTTCAAGATCTTCAAGTCCACCGACCAGGTCGACAACTTCTTGCTTGTTAATATCATAAAAAAGTGCGTTGATAGTAAGATCTCTACGCTTTACGTCGTTTTCGATTGTTGTAAACGAGACAGCATCAGGTCGACGGCCTTTGCCGATATCTTCACGGAAGGTAGCAATTTCGTATTCGTTACCCTCAGGTGTGATGACGTTGATTACACCAAATGCCTTACCCACTTCCATGGTTCTAAACTCAGGGAACTGGTTGAGAATTTCAAGAACTCGGTCAGGCTGTGCATCAGTTGCAACATCATAATCCTTGGGTGCTTTACCCAAAAGAGCATCACGGACTGCTCCACCCACAACATAAAGTTCGTGCCCAGCTTCATTGAAGATCTTTGAAAGACGCATGATGTCCGCAGGAATTGCCATGTTGAATGGCTTGCGGACAGATTCAACTAAAAAATCAAAGTTCTCCTGTAACACGTCGTCGATAAGTCGACGAATGCTTTCCTCTTGCGTTTGAGGTTCAGTGCTTTCAGGTTCTTGAGTCATTGGAGTAGGAGACTTCTTTTGAAGATATTTCTTGAACTTACGTTCTCTCTTCTTACGGGGAGTTGTGTAGTGTTTCTTGAGAAGCTGATCGATTGTGGATTGATACCAGCGCTTTGCCTGACCAGCTAATTTGTTATCATCAACGAAATGATCAATATAAAGACGAACACCATGAGTGTCGCCAGACTGTCTTGGATCCATATCAGGATCTACCTTCAACATGCCTGAAAGCTGCTGAAGTTTCTTGGTGGGCGAATACCCACCCCTTACAGATAACACAGAGAACTTCGCAAGTTTAGTCAAATCATCATGAAGTTCCGGAAAGTTTTTTTCGATATGCCGAACGTAGTCCATCGCAAGTTCATCACGGTGCTCAGCAAGCGTTTCTTCAATAGCTTCCTCGATAAGTTTTTCCACATTCGAGTGTTGGCCTTCATCGATTTGCTCTTCGTCTGATGTTATCAAACCCATTCTAATAAGAGCCTGTCTATCTCTCTCTGATTGTTTGAAGTGGTCTTTGCCTTTACTTGAAATAACCAAATACATTTTTACATGAGGCTTAGACAAGTCTTCTAAATCGGTAGGAATATTACCATCCTTAAAGAACTTCTTGGCCAGTTTCATGAAAGTTTTATTTTGCTTGGTATTTTCTCGAAACATATCAAGACCACCAGTCCAAATTGGCTCTCCCTTATTGAAAATTTCAACTTCAACATCAAAATTCTTGGTGCGAATCAAATGAAAATCAAGAGCAGAAAGGATGTCTTGAATTCGATAAGGAAATTCTTTCTGTATTTCATTCAGATCAAACCTGTCTCTTTCAGTATTTTTAAACGTGTCAAATATATACTGAAAAATTTCAAAATCTAGTTCCCTTAAAGATTTTGTATTTTTTGGTGCATCATCTGGTTTCGTTCTGTATGGCACAAGTCCCTCTTAATACAAAGCTAAATATCATTCTTAAAATCAACAACATGAATGAATGGGTTAAAACTGGAGACGGTAAGAAAATCAAGACCTTGTTTGACGGTAAGATTGCGATCGTTGCTCCAGACGACACAAGTGCTGTGGTGCCTTTGTTTTGCTCCTGTTGTGGATTTCCTATGCGAACTACTGATGACAGCGTCAGCTATCGTAAATATGGAATTTGTAACAGATGTGACGAACGTTGGACCGGAAAACCTGGAATTGAATGGCCAGAAGGTCCAGATAAATCCTCGGAAGACTGGCAAAAATACATCGAAAAGAGACTTCTGCTTGAAAAGCCTGTAATTAACTTCAAGTAGCTGTCAAAAGCGATAATTATCTTGAGCCAAGGAAGAAGAAATGGAAACTGATTACAAGAAACTCCTAAGAATCTCACAGGTTCTTAACAGCACATTTGGAACTGACGGACCTGGATTTCAGCATGTCAGCGGCATGAATGTACGTCTCGACCCAATTGACAGTGGTCTTCTAAAGGCTCGTGTCATTATGACCGTCACATATCGCTCCGATCAGATGATGCGAGAAAGACAGCGTAAACATCGTGACGAAGCTGTTTCTATGATAAAGGGAGCACTCGAACGTTTCAAGGATGACTATGAAGCTCGCTATGATGAGAAGATTGGTTATGAAATGGACGACAAAGCTCTTGAAGAAAGCACTGAGTTTATTCACGTGTCTCAGTACACAGCTTTGAGCAGAGCTTTTTATCGAGTCAACACTCTAATCAAAATTAAATGATTTTATCCGCTGTCGACGACTACATCACAAGACGATGTAAAAAAGACTTCGAATTCTACTGTGAATATTCTTTAAGTCTTGATTCGTCGATACACGGTAACCGACCATTTCTTCCATATGATTATCAGAAGTACACAAGTAGACTACTCGACAAGAAAAAGAAATTAATTGTTGTTACCCCAAGACAGATGGGGTTTACGGTTCTGACCGCAGCAAGATGTTTCTGGGAAATCCAAACTCGCCCAAACATAAATGTGGTTGTGGTGGTTCCGAGAAGGCATCATGTGAAGCACTTCATGTCCGTTATCAACAAGTGGGTGGCAAAAGGTCAGTATTTCAACACTCAACCACCAAAGGGACATTGGCGAACCCAAACTGGTGAAATTACCTGCATAGCTAACAATAGCACGCTTCGTTGTTTGCCATCGGATTCATATGCAGGTAAGGGCATTGCTATTGATATGCTCGTGATGTTGGATTTTGCTCATCACCTATCACACTCAAATGTTGGTTACCAAGGGTTCATTGCTGCAACGAAGCCTGATGCTAAAGTTTTGATCATATCCACTCCTGGGATTCCTCCCGAAAAACAAGCAACACTTTTCAAGAATCTGTATTGTGATGCTAAAAAGGGCAGAAACGGTTTCTATCCATATCGAGTTGTTTGGTGGGCACGACCCGAAAACACCATTGAAGAATTTGTAAATATTGTTGATGCATTTGGCATAAAGCAATACAATCACGAGATCCTCGCAACATTCGAGTAATTCCTCTAGGTACCTAATTACTTGGGTAATGCCTAGAAGAAAAAACCCAAAAGGTAAAAGCAAAGCACCTTCCAAGAAGGTGCAGATGCAGGAAATCATGAAGTGCGGCACAGATGCTGCTTACTTCATCAACAACTATGTTAAGATTCCTCATCCAATCAAGGGAATGATTCCATTCAACACCTTCCCTTTCCAGGATGATTGTCTCAAAGCTTTCCAACAGAACAAGAATGTAATCGTCAACAAGAGTCGTCAGCTTGGTCTTTCTACCATCGTTGCAGCCTACTCCTTGTGGATGGCACTCTTTCAAAAAGAAAAGAGCATCTTGGTCATCGCCATTAAACTTGACACCGCTAAACTGTTTATCAAAAAGGTTGAGGCCATGCTTCATGGACTTCCTGAGTGGCTTATCATGCCACAGATTAGAGCGCAGTCTGTGAAGTACCTCATGTTCTCTAACGGTAGTAAGATTCAAGCTATCCCAACTTCTCCAGGTGCTGGTCGTGGTGAAGCTCTTTCTTTGCTCATCGTCGATGAGGCTGCACACGTTGAAGGCATTGATGAAATCTGGCTTGGTCTACAGCCAACGCTTTCTACTGGTGGTTCTTCAATCTTGATTTCAACTCCATCTGGTGTTGGTACTCTGTTCCACAAAATCTGGGTAGCTGCAAAAGAAGAAAGAAACGACTTCCATCAAATCGAACTTCCTTGGACTGTTCATCCCGAACGAGACCAGGATTGGTTTGACGAGCAGCGTAGAGCAATCATTGAAGCTAAGGGCGAACGTGGTGTAGCTCAAGAGCTTCTCTGCTCCTTTGCTGCTTCTGGTGACACCTTCCTCAGAAACGATGTTATGGAGAAAATCTTTGCTGAAATCAGGGAGCCGATAGCTTATTGGGGTCCTGAGGACATAGCGAAGAAAGACACCTGGATATGGGCTCACCCTCAGACTGGTCACAAATATATCATCTCAGCTGATGTTGCCCGAGGCGACGGCGAAGACTTCTCTGCTTTTCATGTTATTGACACGGACGCAGATGAGATAGTTGCAGAATTCAAAGGCAAGGTTGCGCCTGACAAGTTAGCTGAAATGCTTGTGGCTGTTGGCATGAGATACAACATGGCAATGATCTGCCCAGAAAAGAACTCAATTGGTGTTGGTTGTGTCCTAAAGCTGAAAGAGTTGAATTACCCAAATCTGTATTTCGACAAGCTCCACAAGAACATCTACATGGTGTACAGCTCCATGGACACAGAAAATCAAATGCCGGGATTTGATACTAATGGTAAAACCCGAGTCGAGATTCTTGCAAAGCTTGAAGACACGCTTCGTAATCGACGTCTCAAAACATACTCCAAGCGCCTTTATGAAGAATTCCAGACCTTCATCTGGAAAGGTAACAAGCCAATGGCTCAAAAGGGCTACAACGACGATCTTGTTATGGCCTTAGCTATTGGAAATTCTCTTTATGAAGCAAACGGCACAAGCACATACAGCAACGACGAATTTGCAAAGGCAATGATTGCTGGCATGTCTGTTGCCAACAACTCAATGGATTCAAACCCAACTCCCAATACAACACCAATGCCTCCAGTAATGACTGATGGGTCTCTTTCTAGTTTTCTTGACCAAGCAAGGTCGAAAGCAATGAGAAACTCCAAGGTTCAGGACTACAGAGATCCTTTCTGGCAACAATTTGGTTGGATGTGGAAGGACTGACAGTAGAGATAAGATATCTATCTCCATAAAGGAATAACAAATGGCTGGACCCTTACACGGAAATATCGATTGTCTTGCGGGATCATCAATCCCCTCGAAAGAGACTTCACATACTATGTTCAAAAACCTATACGATTTTTTGAACACATTAACCAGTTCTGGTGTCGTAACTCGAATTGCATATAATACCGGTTCATTTGGCAGTGGAACGGGATATTATGATGACCCAAATCCATTTGGCAGAAATGCCTGGTATTGTTTCAGGTTCAACACAAGTTCTGTTAGAACTTGGGATTGGTACATGCTGGTCCAGCATACTTCAGGCACAGGTAATTTTGGTCAAACTCCTGGCGATCCCGGTCTAACTAATGGTGCAGCAGAAGCTCAAAGTTCAAACGAAGGAACTCTTGCTATTGCTACAGCTACTCTAATTTCAACTGGTGGAGCGAACCTAAATCCATGGAATGGCACCACTCTAAATAACGGTGATGATGTTAAGGGCGACCCGGTTTGGAACTCGGGTTCTGCTTCTGATATTTTGTCTGTATTGCCACGTTCAAACAACGCAGGTGGAAGTCACGACACATCGAAGCAAAACATGGCTGAACTTTGGAATTCAACATCATCAACATCAACGACTCGTTTTCACTTTCTATCAGATGATGATGGAATAGCTTTTTTCGTTGGGGCCACTGCCGATAACACCACCTACGGAATCAACTACGTTGGTCACTATCAGCCTCGTTCTGAACTAACCAGTTCCAATTTCACTCCAATGGTTATGTTCATTAGAAACTCATCAACAGTAGATTTGCTTGATTCTCAAGAAAACTATGGCACGACAGCGGGAACCTCTACGAACTACGAGGGCGGAATCGTCATTTCTGGTGCTGTTAGAATTGGTAGAATCGCTCGTTATGACGCTGGTTGGCAGGTTGACTCAACCGTGCAGCCTAACTCTGCAATCACTCCAGCTCAACATGATGTTTTCTCTGTGCCTGTTCTTGCATATGAATCTCCAAATCTTGGACAGGTTGGATACATTATTAGCCCCATCTATCAAGAACTCTATAATGCAAACTCTCACGATACAAATGCAGATTTGTCCAGAGCAGTTCTTGGCAACTCTTCTACGACAGCTACCACAAAAATCTTTACTGCTTGGACTGGTTCTGTTGCAGCACCAGGCACGGGAGCAGCAAGAACAGGATCAATATTCTAATGATAACCAAGTTCAAACTAAACATATTTTCTGGTCCAGGTGTTATAGCACGTCAAAACGTTAATGAATTGTTTAAGAATGTCACTGACACCTTGAACTTATTGACAGCCTCTAACACAGTCACCAGAATTGCGTTTAATACTGGTTCAAACGCTGGCGGTGGAAACGGTCAAGGGTTTCATAATGAATTCAACCATTGGGGAAGAAATGGTTGGGCTTGTTATCGTTTCAATTCTACAGATTCAAGAACCTGGGATTGGTATCTTTTACTTCAGTTCACGTCACAGTCTGGCAATTTTGGTGATGCTCCTGGCAACCCTGGATTAGCTAATGGAGTAGCAGAACCCCAAAACACCAATGAGGGAACTATGGCTGTTGCCGCAGCAGCCATGGTCAACAGCGCAGGCTCTTCAGTTAATCCCTGGAATGGAACCACCAACAATGATGGAAATGATTCAAAGGGTGACCCAGTTTGGGCTACCGGCTCTGCTGGAGATAGACTGTTTGTCTTGCCGAGATCAAATTCGGACGATGGAAACTTTGCTACATCCCGTGAAAACATGGCCAGAACTTTCAACAACACTGGAACCGTTAATGACATGTATTACCATGTTGTTGCATCCGAGGATGGAATCGTTATCGCTGCCGATTTTTCTGAAAACAATAGTTGGTGCATAAACTTTATCGGCAGCTACGAACCTCTTCCAAGCGTTTCTTCATCTATTCCAACGCCTCTTTGGATGTATGTATCAGATCTCGATTCATCAAATGTTCCAGCACCAGCAGATTTCATCGGAACAAAAGCTGGCAATACAGCACTTGAAGGTGGAGTAGCAGTTGCCGATGGAACTGTTAGAGGTTCCGTTGATGCATACTCTAATACATTGTTCAGCGTTGGTGCATTAAGCCAACCTAGCAAAGTTTTATCAAGTCAAACTACAATTGACGAATATGCGTTTCCAATTGTGGCATTTGATGCTGAATCTGGAGTGTATGGGTCTCTAGGATTTATGAATAACCCTCTGCTTAGACAAGTCTTTAATGTTATGGGAAATAGTTTATCTAAAGATAAAACACGATATACAGTTGTGGAGTCTGGAACTTCTCGAACAGCTATTGGTTATACCATTCCTTGGAGTCCAAGTGCAAGCTTACCAAGAGGCTTCAAAGGAAGAAGAGGAGAGGATATATAATGGCTATTATTACCGGAAGTTTACCTATTCTTCAACCAAGTGGAGCTAAAGACCTAACTGCACCAGACAATTGGATGGGATTTGCTGGAACGTTTAATTCTGTTCCAGTATTCACTTCTACTCAGACTGTAACTGGTTCTACACCATCCAGCTCTGATCCTGTACCTATTTTCAGAGGTCTCGTGGGAGCCAACTACGTAACTTCTGTGGGATCTCCACCAGTTGGAGCTACATTCATTACGATTATTGGATTCCAGTGATCGAAAAGTGATCTAGTTTCAATTACTTAGAAAACCTCGGTCTACACAAACCAATTCCCCAAATTTAAACTCAAGATCGTTCGTCAATTCGTTCGAAACGAACTAATGACCAGAACTCCTCTGAACAAGTCAGAGTATTTCTTAGTCAAATCGAACTCCAATCGATCAATCTTTCGTTTTTAAACCAATTGTTAATTAACTGATCTTAAATTACTCTTTAAATTACTGTTAAATTAACAATTAGTAAATTCTAGTAGTGCTGGAATAATTCGGAATCACAAGGGTTGAATTCCTCAAAAGCCTGTAGTATACTCGTCGAGTATGAACAGAGGTGTGGAAGAGATGTGGTTATGTCCTGAATGTGAATCCCATTCAGTCTCATGTAGTTTATGTGATGGATTAGGGTTCCTTACGGATATGGAATTCGAGCATTACGAAGCATGCAAGAGACGAACCAAGAAACCGAGGAAGCATCGTTGTAATAACGAGCATCCGCTACTTACACTAGATCTATCTGAATTCGAAAGCGAGACATAAAATATGACGATGAAGGTCCAAGAGCATACGATTTCCGTGGAGCGAAAGAATCATCCTAACGCTAAGCGGTATCCGTGTCGTTCGACTCATGAGGTTCTGGAAGCTGGAAGGAAACTTATGACAAGTCTTTCTCCAGAAGACCTTGAGTTGCTTTCTCAGAATGATCTCATCCTTGACGAAGAGGATACTGAGGAACTCTTCGACGAAATCAAGGAAAATGACATCATTGGTCTTGGAGTCATTAAGACTGATGGTTTCTATTCCAACACCTATCGTATCGACAAGATTCATTCCAAGGAAGATTGGATGTCTTGCGAAAATGCTCTGACCAAGGAACTGGAAGAGATTTCTTTCCAGGATATTTCTATTGGTCTTGCTCTAGGATTCGCCGAAATTCTCTACCGAGAGGACAAGCCTTTTGGAGTCTCCAGTCACTACGATTTCACCTACAAGATTGAATATGAAGAAGACGAAGAAGCTAAAGAAAACTCTGGATCAACTGGGTCCGCTCCTGCAAGCGCAGGAGGGCTTGGAGAAAGCGTCGGATCTGGTGAAGGAAGCGAAGCAGCTTCTGTCGAGAGTAATGAGGAAGACGGAAATTCCGAAGAGGCGGAAGAGGTATCAGAAAGTCCTCCAGAGCCTACGCTTGACTTCCACGAGTGTTACTACGCTTTTGGATTCGATACCGTCTCAATGACGCATTACGTCACTATCACTCCAGCAAAGCTCTGGGATGATGAGAATGTCGTTTGCGATCAGGGTTCTGCCGACCATCTAGCTAAAAAGCTCGGGTTGATGCCTTTCCAGGAAAGCATGTACGAGTACGATCTTCAATACACCGAATCTCAGCTGCGTCAGCTTCTCGTCGCTTTCCGAGCAAAGGAAAATACTGATCTTGTTTCCTAGTGCCTCTTCGCATAAAGTTCGAAGGCGTTGAGCCAGGTACTTTATTTCGAGTACGAGCCACCTGTTCTTTTGCACCTAATGAAGACTGCATTTCTGAACAGGGGCACCTTTACGCTTCCGATGGAACAATAGAACTCCCTAAGGGGACAATATTGTTGTTAATTGAAGCGAATTGGATAGAGCGAGACCCACACATTTGGTACGAAAATGAACCTAAAATGGTTGACGAACTCTCCAAGAGAGTAGTTTTATTTAGGTTTTTGACCGACCAAAGGGAAGTGTATCTTCCAATTAATGTGTCGCTCTTATCTGTTGAAGACCCTTATGAGGCAATTAAGAATTACCTCGAAATGTATCTGGAGAATATTCAGAATTCGGTTGACTCCCAAGAAGAACTTTGATATAGTCCAAAACATAGGGAGAATGACATGACGGTAAAGACGGTCGTAATCATGCGTGGGACTTCCGGTTCGGGTAAGTCCACCTACATCAACAAACACCTCGCTGGGGCTCTGGTTTGCTCCGCAGACCACTTCTTTCACAAGGATGATGGAAGCTACGAATTCGATGCAAGGAAGCTTGGAGCGGCTCACGAGGCGTGTAAGCGCAAGTTCAAGAAGGCCCTCAAGCAGGGTGAACCATTGGTGGTAGTCGATAACACGAACACGAAGATGTGGGAGATGAAGCCGTACATCATGGCTGCACGCCACGCTGGCTACGAGCTTGAATTCGTTCGAATGGACACTCCAGTAGAAGTTGCCGCTGCTCGGAACGTACATGGTGTTCCTCAGGAGGCCGTTCAGAAGATGGCTGACCGCATGCAAGACCTTCCGGATGACCTGGCCCGCAAGGAAAAGGTAGTGGAAGGTGTCAGTCGATAACCCTGGATATTCAGAGGTTACAGGATTAGCCAGAACTATCCGATCTTATCTAGGTCGGATGGTTTGGTTTAAGGACATCAATTTGGACCGAGAAGTCCATAAGGTCTGGAAACCCATAATGATTGTTGAAGCTTCTGAAGATTGGGAGCATGATTTAGGCGTGACAACAAATTTCGTTAATGTTTCGTTTTATATTGACGGTGAACAGAGACGTGTTAGAATACACACCAACGAGCAGTTTCATAGATACTTCAAGTTAGATGACCCAAGATAAAACACCACAAAGAATTGTTGACTTCCTAAACAATAAGTTTATTGGAAGTGTGCTAAATATTGGAAAAGATAGCGTTGGAATGATAATCAACCATGACTTATCTCGTAAAGGCAAGTTGAAAGTTGATATTCTTGTCAATGAAAAGGTCAAAACCAAATATTGTTCAAACCATTACACATACCTCAATTGGTTAAAGAGAAGAATGCATGAACTTCAGAACAAGGCGAACTAGACAAAAAAAGATCGGGTCTGAAACTCGCCGCTCGGACCTCTACTTTGAAGCTTTTGTCAATACAATGCAAGCCACTCTTGGCCGCCTTTATTTTAAAGACGATCAGCCAGTTCTGGTTATAAACATCATTGTTACTGACACTTATGTCAAACGAGTTGAAGTTCAATACCTTTTAAACTCGAAAACTGAAGAGTGTACGGTAGATACCATTGAAGAGTTTCATGAGGTGTTTCTCACAAAAGAAGAATATGAGGAACGATTGGTTACTCTGGAAGCATTAGGGTTTGATGAAGAAGCTGAGTGACATCAAGAATGAAAAATCGCTGCGAGACATTTATGACAGATGTATGCAACGACTTGCCGATGAGATGAAGGGTGTCATAGTCGTCGACCTAGTCAACAATGATCAAATTGGCATGATTGTTGACGTTTCAATTGAAATGCAACGTGGAAAACGGCAAGAATTCAAAGTAAAGCTTTTGGTTGACGAAAAAATCATAACCAGACGATTCGACTCCTGGCATCAACTTGAAAGAAAACTGAGAACGGTCTCTGACTTCGAAGAGAAAAAAGACGTGATTCGTGCACTTCGTAAGTCAAATGAGAGCATGCAGAAAGCCATGAATCGCCGGTATCCAAGAAGACGAGTAAATCCAAACATCCGGTTCAAATGAACGCCTCTGTTCCAGTGATCAAACCTCACCTAGGAAAGCTCTTTAAAACAAAAAGAAGTTTGCGGTCACAATTCATTCATCCAGGAAATAAAGGTTGGGTCGCTGAATTTAACACGGTCATGATGCTCTACAGAGTAGAAGATGTTGGTGATGTAGATGACGAGTTGCCCAATCAGGTTGTTTGTTATTTCTTACACGAAGACAGAAACTTTATCCGAGCTTTCAAGCATAGTGGAGATTTCTTTTCAGAGGTAGAACGTATAGAAACGAAAAAACAATAGCGGTTTACAAAGAAGTTCGTTTACTCTATAGTTAAAAGACACTTGGGCGATTAGCTCAGCGGAAGAGCGTCTCGTTTACACCGAGAGGGTCGGCGGTTCGAACCCGTCATCGCCTACAGAGACGATGCTCACTAAAGGCTCTTGATATCGTACTGGAATCCAGAAAAAGAGTGAGGGTTTGGTTGACCTAATCAACTTGAGTTTACAAAAGGCCCATGATAGTCATACGGGTACTTGGAAGAGCGCTCAGGGGTTGTGACCCGTTTGTCCCCATGACTCAAAAGGTCACTTTTCCGGAGTCCCTGTGCTCCTAATCGCAGGGTGGTCGGGGCGAGAATGCACTACCTGGTGCGCAAGAAAAGACGGGCTTGTTAGGCCCGTCTTTTTTTATGAGGTGAACATGAGTTTTACAGGCAAAAACACCGTTGGTGAATTTAGAGAAGTCTTTAAAAAGAATGACATTAGACGACGTTATGTAAAAATACTTGACTCAGGATTGTTCAAGCTATCTGGCCACGAATTTGCCAAAGCAAATCTAGGCGAATCCCAAATTTATCATCATAGTGTAGTGGTAGCACCACCAAAACC
The DNA here is from genome assembly GCA_036784835.1 of Phaeophila floridearum. Classification (NCBI taxonomy): domain Eukaryota; kingdom Viridiplantae; phylum Chlorophyta; class Ulvophyceae; order Ulvales; family Phaeophilaceae; genus Phaeophila; species Phaeophila floridearum. Next base: position 321,627 of record JAYMFU010051006.1, read on the forward strand.
AATAAACTTCATCAACTTGACATTCCATGTTTCCAATTCAAAAAATGAAAAATAATAGACCGCTCATTCTTCTAAAGAACTTACAGAAGGAAAAGCAAATAATGAACAGATATTACTCTGTTCTCGCAACTCTTGCTCCTCATTTGATAAATTGGGATATTGTATCACGGTATGATGGGTATGGAGGAACTGAGATATGGCTATGGAAATAATTCAAAACAAAGCTCATATTTTCAACAAAGGTCTTGGCGAGGAAGAGCGTAAGAAACGTCAGAAACGCAAAGACTATGTAGATACATTGTTGGACTTGCCGGTACCATCTGAGCGTCTCCCAGATTGGGTTAGGCAGCATAGAGAATACAACAATAACTTCAACGCTTGGTACAACACACTTCCAAACTAAGGAAGTACCCTTAGGGTATGATTGCTCCAAAAGTATTCTACATTCCCGAAAAAACAAACTATGTGGTTGTCAGCGACATGTTTGCCGAGGACTACGCAGGCGGTGCTGAACTAACACTTGAGGCTATCCTCGATAAAGCACCTGGGAAAGTTTACAAGGTTCACTCCATGCAAGTGACTGCGGACCTTGTTGAGAAAAACAAAGATAAAGTCTGGATTCTTGGAAACTTCTCAAGAATGCCAAAAACTGCCTTGATTGAGTTGGTTGCTTCAAAAGTGAACTACTCAGTAATTGAGTGTGACTACAAATACTGTAAGCATCGCTCGGCTCATCTGCATAAGCTTCAAGAAGGCAAAGACTGTGACTGTCACACACAGGAGCACGGCATCTTCATTAGAGCTTTCTACCAAAGAGCTAACAAAGTTTTCTTTATGGGTGAAGGACAGATGAATGAATATGTTCGTTTGTTCCCTCAGGCTAAGCCAACCAATTTTATCGTACAGACTTCAACCTTCAAGGACAGCACACTTGCGAGACTCAAGGAACTCCGTGAACAAAGAGGTGAGAGAGAAGCTAACCCAAGATGGGCAATCATGAGTGGTGGCTCTTGGATTAAAGCTGAAAAACAAACTATTGAATGGTGTGAGAGTCAAGGGATGGAATATGAGCTTATTGGCGGACTTACTCATTCCAGTTTCCTGGAAAAGTTGTCAACGATGAAGGGTTTAGTTTTCAGACCAGCAGGGTATGATACATGTCCAAGGCTTGTAATCGAAGCAAAACTCCTCGGTCTTGAATTGAAACTAAACGAAAACGTTCAACACAAGGATGAAGCTTGGTTCTCGGGTTCAATTGAAGAAGCTGAAAATTATCTAAAAGACCGAGCTGAAACTTTCTGGAAAACCCTAAATGGCTAAAAAACCCAAGATTGCTAATCTTCCTGCACTTAAAATTCCTACGGATGAAGAAATCAAAAAACTTATTGAGGAAGGTAAGAAGTTAGCAGAAGAAATGAGCAAACCTAAAGAACCAGGTGATTATGATGTTGGTTCTGGGTATTCAAAACTTCGAGGGAAGAAGCTTAAAAAGAACTGTATGGTTTGCAACGGCAAGCTAGAGCATTTATGGGAGCGATTCGATATTCGACCAGATTTTATCGGACCAGGCAACGTTGCCTGGAGACACAGATGTACCAGGTGTGACACTTGTGGTTTAAAGTACGATTTGACTGGTCTAAAGTAGTTGATGGCTTTCAGGAGAACATATGCCAGAGTATAGTGATGTCTACATTCTCCCGCAATATTCGGATGTAATGACTCGGAAAAGTGTTTCTACCACGTCTGTATTGGACCCGAAACATAATGGAACTCCGATCAATGTACCAGTTATCTCTGCCAACATGGATACCGTTACTGACGGTTATATGGCACTAAAGATTGGTGAAGCGGGAGGACTCGGTGCCATTCACCGTTTTATGTCGATTCAAGACAATGTTGAGGAATGGGTCAAAGCAAAAGGCATGCATTGCCTTGTGTCTGTAGGCGTTACAGGTGATGCAAAAGAAAGAGCCGAAGCTTTGTATGCGGCAGGGGCCCGTAATTTCGTAATCGACATTGCACATGGTCACCACAAGCTCATGAGAGACATGATTGACTTCATGAAGAGCAACTTCGACGAAGCTTATGTGATGGCTGGAAATGTAGCCACTGCTGATGGTGCAACCGAGTTGGTCAAATGGGGCGCAGACGCCGTCAAAGTGGGTATTGGACCAGGTGCAGCTTGCACTACCAAAAACGTAACAGGCGTTACAATCCCTCAATTCTCAGCCGTTCAAGAGGCAGCAAAAGCTGCCAAGGCAGAAGATCCCAAGACGGTCGTTGTTGCTGATGGTGGCGTTAGAGAAATTGGTGATATTGCCAAAGCACTTGGTGCAGGTGCAGACTTTGTCATGATGGGTCGCATGTTCGCAAGTTGTCCTGAGGCGCCTCATCCTGGTGTTTATCGTGGAATGGCATCTCTGGATGCGATGAAGACGATGCGACTTACCGATGAACTTCCTACTCCGGAAGGGAAAACAATCGCACTAAAGACGGATAAGCACGTTGATGAGGTTATCGATCTAATTCAAGGTGGGCTTCGAAGTGCATTCTCATATTCAAACTCGTTAACTTTAAATGAGTTTCATGAGAGATGTAAATTCGGATACAGGTGATATGGCCGCAGAAAACAAAGAATACAAACAGCTTCCGCTGTTCGTCGATACCACAATACTTCCTACCAAAAAGTATCACATCTCCTATTCGGAGTTGTCTGATTGGTACGAGTGTTCTCATCGTCACAAGCTAAAGCACGTTGAAAAGATTGATATGGATGGTCCATCTATCCATACCACTTTCGGTTCACTTTTGCATGATGCCCTAGAGCAATATGTAAAAACCGGGAAAACTCCTCCTATAGAAGAGATGCATGAAAAACTTAAGGCCGGCATAGCCTCTCTTATGTTCACTGAGAGAGCTGTATCGGTCGAGGACTCCAAGGAGTTCTTTGATGCAATCGAACCTTTGCTGGAACAAGCTCCAAAGTGGCTTGACGAGGAATTCCCTGGTTGGAAGCTGGTGTCCGCTGAAGAAATGTTGTTCGAACCTATTGAAGGTCAGAAGAACAAGCATTTCAAGGGCTACATCGACCTTGTCATCAAGGTACCCAAGCGCAAAAAGGGTAAAGGAACACGTCTTAGTGCAATCAAGGGCGAAGTAGTTCCTGGCGAGTGGGTTTATTGGGTTATTGACTGGAAGACAACTAACTGGGGCTGGAGAGCCGAACAAAAGCGGTCCTTCCAAAAGCATATGCAGTTGATCTTCTATAAGCACTTTTGGTGCACCAAACATGGCATTGATATAAAAGATGTCCGATGTGGTTTTGCTTTCTTGAAGCGAAGGCCCCGAAAAGATGGTTCAAGAATGGATATCCTAACTGTCTCTGTTGGTCCAAAGGCTGTTGAGAAAGCTATGAACGTTCTTCATGATTGCCTCAACCAAATCCAAGCAGGAATGTCTGTCAAAAACAAAATGTCCTGTCGATTCTGCAAGTACGCCGGAACGCCGCACTGCCCATGAGGTCATAAGCGACGCTAAAGCTACCTTAGCAGATTTAGTCACAAAGTTCCGGTTTAGCTGGTATTGGACCTGGAAATTATCTCCAGCTTGGAACATTGTTTTAGTTCCAGTTGCCGTTTACGTTGGATTTGTTTCCTTAGTAAGTTTTCCAGCAACCACTCTTGTGACAATCGTTTCTACTGCATTTGGCATAGTATACTCGTGGTTCGTTCTGGCTTGGGTTATCTGGTCTCATCTGTCTATCTTCTTTAGATCTTGGCGCATTATCACAAGGTTTTTAGAAAATTCTGAACAATAATTTGAAAACAGATCTATTTTAAGCCACTTCAAACATGTGGGGGGTTGTAGTAGACTCCCCTCAAAGTCGGCCATCCGAGGTCAGAGAATCTACTACAACCTTTTGGAGAATCATGAAACTAGAAAACAACCGATTGACTGTTGGCAGTCTAACTATTACCTTACAACGCACCCTCCGTCTCCCTGAAGACGGTAAAACTCACTCCCTTCCGCCTGGTCTTGGCTCCTTCCCAATGCGCAAGATTCAGGATTACAAAGATAAAGTTCCCGCCGCCTGGAGAGATCATGGCGGTGTTTTCGTACCCATGTACCAGCGTGAAGCCATGTGGCTTAGTTTCCGAGCAGAAAAGCCATGTGCTGTCAAAGTTGCTGCTGGTAAAGTGAACGCTGTTTCAGGGCAACCCTGGAACGAAGAAATTCAGAAGCCTCGTGAGGTTGCAGGTAAGGATCCCGAACAGGATTACATGGTATGTCAATCCTGGGGTGGTGGTCAGCCCTGGCTCGACGGTTTTAACACTGGCGATGGTGTGATTCGACAGTTTGTTGCTATGCCGCTTGGCATGGGTTATACCGTTGAAGGCCAGGTAACTGGTGAGGAAAAGCACGGCGGTGTTCAACTCAAGGTTTTCGAAGCTCTTCCTGGTAAAATCAAAGAGCCCGAATACACCAGAATGCGTGGTTTTAGTGTAGCCGGTGCAGCTGGCGGCCTTGAAAGTCTTGGTGGCGGTCTTGAATCATTTGGAGTCGCCACTAACTCTATTCAGAAGAGCATGTCTCGTGGTGCTACTCGTAGCCTAAGCCGCAAGGGTTCCGAGATGGGCCTTGCAGCTGGTGGTAAGATGAAGCAGAAGATCTATGAAGATCCGCATGGTTTCGAGGTCTGGGATCAGAGCAACACCGAGCGTGTTTTCATTCACGTTGTCAACTCGCAGATGTGGACTGAAATTACTGGTGAGCCACCTCCGGCAACGCCTGTCAGTGCTCACACGTATACTCAGCACGGTTACCCATGGTATGAAATCTATGAAGAAGACAAGGATGACGTTCAAGGTTCTGGGACACTTGGAAATGTCAAGCCTGTTTCTGAAATGGATGCAGACAAGGGTTTCGAAGGACAGCAGGATGATAGCCCACTCGACGAGTCGAAGAATGTCAAACTCATCGGTAAGAAGCCAGTTGACCCACTTGAGGTTGTTGACGGCACTTGGTGATAAAAGACCTTAACATCTTTATCCGATGAAGATACACTGTGTCCAAGGGGTAAAACCCTTGGACATTTTTTTATGGAGAGAAAATGAAGATTTCTGGATACACAACAACTCGTAACGTCGTGCAAATGGATTATCCGTTTGTTGAAGCGATTGAAAGTCTTTTGGACTTCTGTGATGAAGTTGTTGTAGGTGACAGTTCTGATGGTTCTGATGGAACTCTTGAGAAACTTCAAGAGCTTATGGACAAATATCCACAGCTTCGTGTTGTCCATGTTGACGTTCCTTGGGATGCACCAAACCACGGAATCTATGACGGTCAAATGAAGGCCGTTGCTCGCTCTAAGTGCACTGGAGATTATCTCTGGCAACTTGATGTCGATGAAATTGTTGAACCGGGTGCTCGACCAAAGATTGAAAGTCTTATTAATCAAGCTGCACCATTCATGGACAAAAGCCCGATCATCTCTCTTCCAGTTGTTGAGTATTGGGGTTCAAAAGACAAAGTAAGAATTGATGTCAACCCCTGGAAATGGCGTCTAAGCAAGAACTTGCCGCATATTACACACGGCATTCCAAAGAAGCTCCGCAAGGTTGAGAATGGCTTGCTTTATGCAAGACAAGGAACTGATGGGTGTGATTACATCCATAAGGAAACCGGAGAAATAGTACAATTTTCCAACTTCGTCACTCCTGAGGTTGACCAACTTCGTCGTGTTGCCATTACGGATGAGAATGCTGCCCGAGATTATCAGAACTGGTTCAACATGGTCAACAGCCACCTTCCAGTTACACATCACTTTTCCTGGTATTCAATCGAAGCTAAAATTCTAAAGTTCAAACACTTCTGGAATGACTCATGGCTTTCTCTTTACAATGAGAAAAGACCAGAAGGCTGGAATCCTTTCTTTGCCGACAAGTCTTTGGAGGAAGTTTCGGATGAAGAAATCAAAGCTCTTGCCAAGAAACTTGGTACGGAAACTGGTGGTCATATTTTCCATAAGCCTTGGGACGGTTCAAAAACCAATCACGTCACGCTTGAATTGCAACTACCCGAGGTGATCGATGAGTGGTGCAAAAAACATCAGTAATCCAAATACAAAATACGTGCCGACCGAAAGCGATAAGCGAAAAGCTCGAACCCTGCTTTTTGCGATGAGACTAGAATCCATGAAACACGATTTTGTTGGTTTGGATAAAAGGTTTCATGTCTCTAACGGAGGCGTCAAATGCGATATGTACAAGGGTCATTGTGCTTGTGGAGCACATCATTACCCTGGTGATATCGAAGACAAATGCAAATGGGTATATGAATGACTCTTGAGAATCCCAAAATTTCTGTTATTGTAGCAAACTACAATCATGCGCCTTATATTAAAATGGCGGTTGATTCAATTCTCAAACAGACGTATGAGAACTTTGAAATCATCATTGTTGACGATTGTTCAACTGACAATAGTAAAGAAGTAATCAACGAACTTGTCAAGCTAGATGAACGTATTGTCGAACCTTTGCTTCTTGATAAGAACACTGGAAAGTGGAATGCGCTTAATCAAGCTATTGCACAAAGGTCGACTGGTCAGTTGATCACAACACAAGATGCAGACGATGCTTCGACTCCGCAACGCCTTGAATGGACGTTGAAAACCATGCAGAAGATGAACAGCTATCATACACTCTGTGGATTCCAAAACTGCGGTTCCCAACAAGAGATGGAAAAAGCTGTCGGTCTTATGGCCAAAGGTATCGAACCTCCTGAGAGTGAGATGATGTCTCACCAGGAGGTGCTTAAGAACGTATATCAGGGTTATTATACGAATGGTATCAACCATTATTTCACTGGACAGTTTGAAGTTCATGGAGCCAGTGCACTGTTCTACAAACAGCTTTGGACGCATGGCATGAAGTTTATGCCGGGAGATATGGGTCTCCGATGTCAAAAAGCAGAAGACAGTGACTTCAACACAAAAATGACCCTACTTCTCCAGCGTACATCCGTAATCAAAGTTCCTTTCTATTGTTATCGACGTGGAACTACTACAAACCCGGCATACCTTGAAGGTCTCTGATGGCCGCTTCAAAAGAATATCTCGAACTTATGTATCGTGAAGACAAATACGTGAAAGTTCTTTTGGTTCTTGGGCTCGAAAATCTCACTACTGAAATATCTGACGATGTTAGAAAAGAGTTGCTTGGGAGAAACTTGGGACCGATTCCCTTCTTCATAGAAGATGCTGCATAAACTAAACAACGTAAAAGTTGGATATGCTATCCTCGCATTTATTCTTGCGGTTTGGGGCTATTACCTTCTCTCTTGGAAGCCGAGAAAAGAGTGTTATGTATCTTGTGTAGAAAACGGGTACATAACAGGCGAACTGGATGGCAAACAATGTGTGTGTCAGCCGTGAAAATACAAGAACTACGTAGCATCGAATGCTTCTTTCATGGTACTAGATGACACCGACAAAAAACGAAAAACTAGGAAACACCGAGTAAAAAATCTGGAAAAGCTTGGACTGGAAATCGGCAAGTTATATCAATTCAATGGACGCTTTCGGAAGGTTTACAGAACAAAGAGTCCCGAGTTGACTTACGAGGAACGTCAAGTAAAAGATTATAAGATTCGTCAGGGCGAACATTTGATGTTTTTATCTGGCGATCTTTGGATTGTTTCATCTACCAAGAGAAAATATTGCCAACCTAAAAGTGTTGAGAGCACCAAGAAATCACTCACGCAGGAGGGCAAGAATATACTTCGTGTAGAGGGGTTTAGGAGAAACTATCGACGTCGCCATCACGATCAAAGATGGGAACGAGATGACGAAAAACCTCAATTTTGCTACATTTATTACAGAGACCCGGAAGAAAAATACAGCGGTAGACTCTATATTGGACATGGCGAGAAGTTCGGATGGATTAACGTCGTTCAGATGTCAAAGGATGACATCATAGAACAATTTGAACGAGTAGAACTCTGAACGATCGAAGGGAAACAACGTGACAGAAGTAACTTGGAGAAAATTTAGATCTTGGTCAGGCGCCAAAATTTCTGGAGTGAAATCCTTCACTCTGGAAGGTGACCAAGTCAACAGGCACATGTGGAGGTCTGTTTGGCTTACTGCTAAAGTAGAAGGTGGCGGTAAGTTTGGTGCAGTTCAGTCGTATGATGGCGCAGGCATTTCTGCCGGACTTGAACACAAGATTGCGGTTTTGCCGAAGTCGATGAAGCAAGGTTCACTTTGGGGTTTACTCCGTAAGTTCGAACTCCATGCTCCATGCGATTCACTTGACCGAGTGTTTGAAGCACTAAAAGATGAAAAGATGTATGTGGCTCAGAATGGCAGCCTAAGACATTGGGACACAGGCAAACTCATCACAGGTCGAGCAATCCGTGACCTTGTTGCACCACCAAATGGCAGAGTACCACGCAGAGGTGCAAACTGGGAGACAGCTGAAAGGTGGGCAATCTTGTTCCATGAGCTTTTTGCTGATCCTGCAACATATTCCACACAGGTCAATTCAACAATCGAATATCTTGTAAACAACAACAAGAAAAACGAAGAAGAGGCATACGAGGTAAGTGTAGGTGTAAGTCACCCAACAGCGGCAGTGTATGGACAGAACATCTCTCCAGAACTGGACCTTGCTTGGTGTGTATATCACAGCTTTACACCAAATGCGCCAGGTAAAGCAAGGCAGCGTTTGGCAGCTTCAAGACCTGATGGTTCCTCAGCATTTCCAGGTAGGCTAATTCGCACACTTGGAACAACCAATTATGGACGTTGGCACGATACGTTTGGTGGTGGAAATCGATACGATCGTACTCGGATCTATGCTATGCGTAGTGGCATGTGGCCCGAGGAGTTGTTCAATGGTCCTAATGCGATTATGCCGAAGAATCTTTGAAAAGAAGAAAAAACAACCAAAAGAAGATGATCCGATTGCATATCGGTATTATGTCAATCTGAATACCAGCCCGCAAGTTAGTGGAACCTGGGATCAGCTTGAATCATGGCTTCCTGACAACCTAGTCCAACACGGGTCCGGTTTTGTAGAAATCCCCTTCCAAAATTATCGTGAAGTGGAATCTATGATGCGTCGGGCCCGTATTCACTTTAAAAGATTAAATCCAATCTACTCAAGTCCTGTCAAAGAACTACTTGAAAGTAGAAAGGCTACGGTGATGTACTGGTGTGTCATTTCGTCCACAGGTATGACTTTAATCACAACACTCCTGTTCGTAATTCGCTTCATTATGGCGTTTCTGTAATGTAATTTTTGTCACCAAATAATTTCTTAAAATTGGTGTTTATCTTCTTTTGTGGGAGGACTAAGTTAACACACGGGCCAATACATCGGCTCGGTTTACTTCCAACTCCAAAGGAACTTAATGAGCAAAGAACCGAAGAAATTCGTTGGCCTGCATAGCCACAGCACCTTCTCAATTGGTGACGCTATCGGAATGCCGCAGGACCATATTGATTTTGCCCGAGAAAACGGGATGGATGCGATTGCACTTACCGATCACGGTAACATGAATGGCTACTCGCATCAGTATTTCTACAGACAGAAGCTGAAAAAACAAGGTATCGATTTCAAGGCAATCCCTGGAATCGAAGCGTATTTCGTCGACTCTCTCTCTAGGTGGAGAGAGCTTTATGATGAAGATAGGGAAAAGAAGCGCCTCCAAAAGGCTGCTGCCAAGGGTGACACACAAGCTGCGGAAGAACTTCGTCGCAAGGCTGAACTTCTTGGAGATCCATATGCTGAAACCAAAGAGCAGATGGATGAAGATATGGCGGGTGGTACCGTTGTTGAAAACGAGGAAGAATCCAAGTCCAACAAGTACAAGGACCCAATCAAGCAGCGTAATCACCTTGTTCTTCTACCCAAAAACAACGAGGGGCTCAAGGCACTGTTTCGTATTGTAACCGAATCTTACATTAACGGATTTTATCGGTACCCACGTATCGACCTTGACCTGCTCAAGCAACACTCCAAGGGCAACATCATTGCCCTCACAGCCTGCATTGCTGGCGTTCCAGCACGTAAAGTTTTTGATCACCAGACTGAGCCCGATTGGGAAAAGTGGGGACCGACAGAGGAGAATTTCGAGAAGATCCAAAAGGATCTGAAAGAGATGACCGACCAGTTCAAGTGGGCTCTCGGGGACGAGAACTTCTATCTCGAAATCCAGTTCAACGCACTAGGTGCTCAACATCTTGTCAATCAACATCTTATTGAGTGTAGCTCCCGGACCAGCACACCACTAGTCTGCACGGTTGATGCTCACTACTCACACCCAGACCACTGGAAAGAGCGTGAAATCTACAAGATGATGGCCTGGTCCTCCAGAGGACAGGAAATGGACAAGTCTAAACTTCCTCAGAAGATTGATGAGTTGAAGTGTGAGCTTTATCCCAAGAACGCAGAACAAGTCTGGAAGTCGTACAGAAGGTACACCGAAGGAAAAGGTTGGGACTTCTACGATGATGATGTTGTCCGTGAAGCGATTGAACGCTCATGGACGATTGCTCACGAGCAGATTGATTCGATTGAACCTGACACATCAGTCAAGCTTCCGGTTATTGGGACAATGGTTGATGATATAAGCATGGATGCCATTGCCAAGAAATATGGTGATGAACTCACGGAAGATGAGATTGCTTTCCAGGAGTTGAAGCGTCAGGCTATTGCAGGGATTAAGCGCCGTGGATTTGACACGAACCAAGAGTACATTGATCGACTCAAACATGAGCTTAAGGTCGTAAAGCATTTGGGATTCTCCAAGTATTTCTTGACATACTCCAAAATCATGGAGATTGTCTCAGACCACATGCTTATTGGTAATGCTCGTGGTTCTGCTGGTGGTTCACTTTTGTCTTACGTTCTTAACGTAACTCAGCTTGATCCCATCAAGCACGGCTTGCTTTTCGAACGTTTCTTGACTCGATTCAAGAAGGGCTTCCCAGATATCGACTCCGACTTTGCAGACCGTGAAAAGGCAGTCAATCTCATCACGCAGCACTTTGGCGAAGAGAACGTTATTCCGATCTCCAACTTCAACCAGTTGCAGCTTCGTTCCTTGATTAAGGACTTGTGTCGTCTAAATGGCGTACCATTCGATGAGGTAAACAAGTACACGAAGAAGATTGAAGCAGAAGCTTTGTCAGAAGCAAAGAAGGTTGCTGGTTTTGATGCCCAGCAGTGGACACTTACTTTCGATGAAGCTGAGGACAAGTCTCAAACATTCCGAGAGTTGATGGAACTATACCCGGACCTTGAGACACACATTAAGGTTTTGTTCAAGCAGATGCGCAATGTGAGTCGCCACGCTGGTGGTGTTATTATCACTGAGAAACCAGAAGACCACATGCCAATCATTAAGAGCGGAGGTGTTCTCCAGACTCCGTGGCAGGAGGGTCTAAACTTCCGTCACCTTGAGGGATTCGGACTATTGAAGTTTGATATCCTTGGACTTGGTACGCTTCGTATGTTTGAGAATTGCATCAAGCGTATTTTGAAACGACAAGGTATAAAATATCCAACCTTCCGACAGGTTCAGGAATGGTTCTATGAGAACCTTCATCCGGATAATAACCAACTTGATGACATGGAAGTCTACAAGAATGTGTATTGGGAAGGCAACTGGGCGGGTGTATTCCAGTTCGTTCAGCCTCCGGTGCAAAAGTTCGTCAAGAAGATGAAACCAGAAAACATTCTGGACATTGCAACTGCAACTTCTATCTTCCGTCCGGGTCCTCTTGGGATCGGAGCAGATAAGCTCTTCTTGAAGAACAGGAAGAACCCTGATGACATTGTCTATAAGCACCCTATGCTTGATGAAGTTCTTGCACCTACCTGTGGCCTCATTGTGTTCCAGGAGCAGCTACAGCTTATTTACCATAAGCTAGCAGGTGTTCCTCTTGAAGAGACGGATGGTATCCGAAAAGCACTGCTCAAGAAGGACAAGTCCAACAAGAAGGAACAGGCAAAATATCTTCGTCAACTCCGTGAGGAATTTGCAAACAGGTGTCTTGAAGTCAATGACATCTCAAAAAACATCAGTTACGACATCTTCGATGAGATGATGAAGTTCGTTGCTTATTCGTTCAACAAGTCTCACGCTACCGCCTATGCCATTACCTCATATCAGTGTGCATGGCTTCTCACTCATTACACCGATGAATGGGTTGCTTCATACATCGATTACTGTGCTACTGAAAAAGGCAAGGTAACTGGCAAAGAGTCACCTCTGTCTGTAGCACTTGGTGAAGCCAAGGGTCTTGGATACAAGATTGGTAAGCCAGACATCAACTCTTCCGAGGTTGATTATCAGGTCAAGGACAAGGTATTAGTCCCGAGTTTCCAAGCTTTGAAGCACGTGGGTTTGCCTGCACTTAGAGAAATCGATCAGTTCCGCCCATACCAATCCATTGAAGACCTTCTCTGGAACGCAGACGAGACCTGGAGGCACAGCAAGTTTAACAAGCGAGCTATGTCCACCTTGGTAAAGTTGGAGGCTTTCAGCTCCATGGGACTCGTTGGTCCTGACAAATCTTTGAAGAACTATCGACAGCTGTATCACGTGTTGGTTGACAACGCCGATAAAATCAAAAGAGCCTGTGCCCGAAAGAAGGCTCCACGCCCACCGGAAGTTTTGCAATCTCTAATCGAGGAAGCTCAAACGCTTGAAGATTGGTCTATTGACGACAAGATTACGCACAGTCAAAACTTGTCTGGCACGGTAGACATCAGCCTTATTCTGACAGACGAGATTCGTTCTTATCTTGAAAGCCAAGGTATTGGTTCGGTAGATGAGTGGCAGTTCGATAATCAGGTACTGTGGTGCGTTGTCAAACACAGCAAGGTTGCGAAAACACGGAAGGGTAAACCGTACCTTAGGATGAAGGTATATGGTGAATCAGGTCAGGAACAAGGATGTTTTGTTTGGGGGTACAAGCCTGAAAGACATGGTTCTGTGCCGAACAACACCTTGATTATTGGCAAATTCAAGAAAAGTGACTTTGGTCTCTCGTCGTTCTTTGCTAGCATAGATGTGCTAGAACGTAAGTGATGTATGAGATTAACAGCAAAAATACCTGATATAGTAGTATTCAATGTAGAACAACCGGCTAAAGATGAGTATTTTGTAACCAACACCAACTGGTTCGATTTACCTGAAAAAAATCGTCATCAGAAGGACGTGCAGAAGAACCAAGTTGAAACAAAACCAGCTCATCCGTTTGTATTGCAGACCAAAAAAGAACTGAAAAAGTACGTAGATGACCCAAAGTTCTTCATCCATGAGAATACACCAGTTAAGATTAAATTGGCGGGATATCAGGATCAAGGTTCCAATAGTCAAATAAGACTAGAGCCAATGGTTCAACTTCCATCTGGTCATTCGGTTACAATTCAACAGGATATTTTAGTCAACGCATTACTTGATGGCGGCATTGGAAACAAGGGCCGGCTTCCAGGTGAATACTTGTTTGCTTGCATCAACAGACGAGTGAAGCTCATTCGAGCAGACTCAAGTCTTCACAGGGCCGTAAAGCAGCACCTAAAGAAAAGGGCGAGAAAGCCACTGTCTGTAAAAGACATGACAGTGGGGAAGGTTTATCGGACGGCTGCTGGTAATACCGGATTGTTCCTTGGATTCGTTTCTACTGAAACGATGATTGTTGATTTGCCTGAAGGTGTCAGACACTACTATAGGCCAGGTTCCAATTATCCGAATATGGATTTTGGGGTTCGTTTCCGATCACAAGAACTTGCCTCACTTTGGTTTACATATCAAATTGAAAGATTTGGTAAAGCCACCAGCAGTGAAGAACTAATGGAACGATTGCTTGGTTCAGTGTCGGGCGACAACATGTACAACATCTCAGCGAACAAGTCTCACAGTTATGTGGAAGAAGTTCCTGGATACCACCTTGATTTTCCATTTGACATTGTCACACATATCCGAGCCACTGCTGTCCGTAAGGCAGCTAAGGCTTTAGAGCGCTCAAGGCTAAGAAGAACAAATCCAGGTGTAAATTACAGAGACCTGGATGATCCTAAAAAGACTAAGAATAAGCCAGATGTCATCCGACACTACGATGCCTATGCAATCGAACATTATTCATCGTTAGCTAATATGTCTCTGTTTGGAACTGGTGTGATTCGTTCTGACCCATTTAAACGATTTGAACCTTGGGAAACGAAAACTAATAAGTTCAAGAAGAAAAAGTCATGATTTTCAAAGCAGAAATTCCTGAAACTGTAAATTACGATAGTGCAAACCGAACTCATAAGATTAACTTCACTTGGGGTGGCGGACTTGAAGACCGTTATAACGGTGACTTTGCAACGCATTTTGATGGCTTGACAGGCAAGCATGCAAATGTTCTTGTGCCTTCAAGCAAAAATGCAAAAAGACCTTCTGTTGTGGTTCTCCCTAATGAACCAATGGAAGGTCTGAGGTTTGTTGGTATATCTTACAGTAAAATGGCTTCGGATTCCTTGAGAGTTAGATTGCCTAATGAGTTTGTTGTTGATATCAGCACTGCTGGATTTATGGCAGCAATCCTAAATGAAGGAATCCAACCTGGCGGTGTTATTCCGGGTAAGTGGATTTGGGCACGTGTCCCTGGTTCCATGATGCTTGTAAGAATCGGCTCTGGAATTCATCAGGCAATTCTTGATTATCTCAACAGAGAAATCAAACCAAAATATGAAGTCAGGGAAATGAATGTTGGTCGAGTGTACTCAGATCCTGAGGAAAACCTTGCAATATTTTTGGGCTTTATCAACTCCTACACGATGCATGTTCGCATTCATCCTGAAGATAAAGGACTTGTTAGTCATCGCAAGAACTACGGCACCAGAGATTGGAAAAAGAAGAAAATTGGCATCAGGTATGATGTTGAATTCAAGCGTGCTGGCTTAGCCACATTCTGGTATGAGTTATATGGCAACAGATCCGATGTTGAGTCTCGACGTAACGAGTTCACCGAAAGGTTGTCGGGCGATTCACGCTGGAGCTTTAAAGCTACAAAGCGTCATAAATTTGTTGAAGAGTTGGATATTTCAAAATTCGATGTCCCAGATGATATCATTATGCAACAAAGACGCATTGCTAAAACAGAACTCCAAAATGACTTCAAGAGAATCCTAATCCGTGAAACCGGTGGTGGCAGGTACGGTTATGGTTATGCCAATCATATGGATAAGGTTGATATAACTGGTTACAAACCAACCTACGATGCTGCCATCGAGGCCAGAGGAGTGGCAATGAGAGCTTGCATGGTGCCGTTTCCAGTTGAACCAATGCTCTCGGAAGAGCTTGAAAGATTTAAACCTTTCCAGAAAGAAAAGGACTCGGAACTCTCCAAGGCTATCGAAGTGGCTCGTGAAGAGAAGAGAAAAAGTAAGAATAAAAACTAAACCAATAAGCGCTTTTTCCTTTATCTCTTTGGTCCCCATACTTATGCATGTTGCAAAAGAGGACCGACATGGATTTGAAAAAGATCATCAAGACTTCCGTAAAGGAGTCCCTTAGAAAGTCTGGAAAGCTCCCTGAGCGCAACAGAACCAAGACACCTGAACTCAAAGAAGAGAAGCAGCCAAAGCAAAAAGCGGTTCTGTCTGAAGCTCTAGTAGCAACACCACAATCTTTCCACCTCACAACTGACCGACTTTCCGAGGATACAAAAAGAGCGCATCAGCAGCTTTATCAAAACTATGTTGATGCTTTCAACAAGTCCAGCTCTGGTCTTGACGCCGCAAACGTACATGATGCGAATGCAAATCGAAGTGATTACAGGTCTCTCAAGAACGATGAAACTTGGAACCTTAACGCAATGAAGCTCCATGAGCTTTACTTCAATAACATTTCTGATCTCACCTCAGAAATCAGTGTTGATTCACTTCCGTACATGCGCCTTGCAAGAGATTTTGGCACTTTTGAGAAGTGGCAGTTTGATTTTATGGCCGCTTGCCGCTCAGCACGAGACGGCTGGGGTCTTGTCGTTTACGAGCCGTATAAAGATGTTTACATGAATGTCATTGTTGACCTTCATAACATCAACATTCCACTTGGAACGATTCCTGTTTTGGCTATCGATGTTTGGGAACATGCCTATTACAACGATTATCAGAACAACAAAGACGACTACATTGTTGCAATGATGCAAGAGTTGAATTGGAACGTTGTTGAAGCACGAATGGCTTTAGCGGAACGTTCTGACCTCAACGCCTTGTACATGATTAAGCCCACCTACAACCTTGAACCGCAGAGAATGCTCGATACGGCCACAGCGCCTCCTATCGACCGTGTAACTGCGCCAGGTCAAGTAGATGTGCCTCCTACGACCCCGCCAGGTCCGGAGGTAATCGCACCCAATCTTCGAAAAGAACCACAGCAATGACAAAGAAAACTGACTTAGATTTGTTTCTGGAAGGGCTTCTTACAGAGGCTGAACCAGTCGAAAGACCTCAGTCTATGGCAGACTTTGCTCCAACAGAGGATGTTCCTGCATCCCTTGACCAAGCTGTAGATCGTTATTTCATTCAATATGAACGTGAGTCTATTCCAACGTCCGAAATGTTTGAAAGCAACGTAAGCAATTTGGTAAATTTCTTGCTTGAGCAGGAAGCTGAGGAACCAGAAGAAGAAGGCGCCGAAGCTGGAGATGAAGGTGGACTTGATCTCGGCGGAGGTGACGAAGGTGGCGGTCTTGACCTAGGTGGCCTTGGAGGCGGCGGTGACGCCGGTGGTGGGGATGACCTAGCTGGTTTTGGTGGAGATGATGCCGCAGGCGGCGAAGAAGGTGGTGACGCCGAACAAGAGCCTGTAGTAAACACTCCACAGATAAACCTACAAGACTTTACTAGAAGCGTTGCACGACTTGTCAACAACGCTGCGTCTCTGATTGATTTCAGAACGCTAATCTTGAACAGAGCAGCTGCTTATATCAAGAGCAACTATAACGAAAGAACGGCAAAAGAAATGATGGACATTCTTGACAAACAATGGGACCTACGACCGGAGTCTCTGGAGACTACTTCTAACCAATCTCCAGAATACCCACAGCCACACACGGCGGTCACAGGTCCATTGGGTGGATGAAATGTCTATCAAAAAGACGAAGATCGTTTTTGACTTTGATGCGGACTCGCTCAAGGAGTTGAGGAAGGTTCTTTTTGCAAGGGGCCTAACACCGCAGCAATTTCTGACTTATGTTGTGGAGCTTGTTTCTCTCAGGGACGAAAGAGTCTTTGAGATTATGGGAGAAGCTGTACTCAACAAAGATTTACATCGTGGCCGAGGACGTGCTAGCACGACTGACGCTGAAACGATTTACGAATTAATCAAGCAACAGCTTGACAATAACCAAAAGAATGGGGAACAACCATGACTCTCAAGAGAAAATTCGTAAAAGCACTCGAAATTTTATTTTCGGATGACGAATCACAGCTTTTTTCAAAGGAAGGCCAGTCGTATGAACAGTTTCTTTCACAGTTTACTGATAACAGCGACGCCCAGAAGATTAGAGAGTTGCAGAATATGGTATATGGATTAAGCGCCAAAATGACCGTGTTGACAGACAAGGTCCACGAGCTTAATGATCAGATCGTAAATTTGACAACAATTAATGAGGAATTGATGTACGCACTTGACCAAGGATTTGGTCAACAGGAAGACAATGAGGCATCAGTGGGTTTACACTTCAAACCAAAGAAGTATGAACTCAACTGAAGAACAACTAGAACCCGAAAAAGATGAAGAAGTAGAAGAGTCCGGGAACCAGAAGGTTCTCGGCTTCTTTAAGAAAGTTTTTAGCGGCCTTTGGAAATGGCTCAAAGGCAACTGGCTTGCTTTACTCTTGGTACTCGCCGTAGCAGCCCTTTTTGTTAGGGGCTGTGAAAGCGATGACGCCTACAATAACCTGTTTCAACAATATCAGGAACAGAGTGCTGATCATCAACGTCAAATAAAAGAATTGCAGACGCTCCAACAACAAGAGCGTGAAGAGCTTGATCGTCAACTTCAAGACTACTTGGAGAATATGAATAGAATCGAGCGTGAATATAAAGAAGAGATTCAAAGAATCGAGTCTTCAAGGGAAGTTAGACGTGTTACCATCATCCGGGAGACCTTACGTGATCCTGGAACTTTGACCGATACCGTAACAAGAACTTTCGGGATTCCGGTGGAGTAGTGACATGAAGAAAGTTTTCCTAACAATCATTTTGTCAGTGTGGATGGTATCGACCACAGCCTGTGGCACACCCGCAGCTGCACAACCTCCAACTACTACCGAAACAACTGAAACATCTGGCTCAGAGGCACCTCCGGAAGAAGAAACTGATGAACCGGAAGAAGAGCCTGAGCTAGCTCCATTAGAAGAAATTGATTTGCCTGAACTTCGACGAACTGATGGCTCAAACGGAGAAAGACAAACTTATCTTGCGGAAGGTGATCCGGCTCCGTTTGCTGGAATTCTTCTCAATCCTGAGGGAATGGCCTATATCATTTCTGAATTGGAAGCATTTCAACTTAGGGCAGGCGCAGCATTACGTCTCCAGCGAGAATCAGACTGGAATCGACTTCAACTTGAAACAGGTAGACTTCGTCTTAGAATTGACACAATTCAGCGACAACATACAGTTGTAGTCGAGGGACTCCAAAGAGAGAATCAAAGACTTGTCAGAATCCATGAAGAATATGTCGAAGAACAAGAAGGTGGATTCTGGAATACAGATTTTGGCAGGGTGCTCCAATACGGACTTATCATCATTGGCGCTGGTGCCGTTGGTGTAGTAGTCGGTTTCTTGGGTGCTTCCCTATAAGAGGAATTATGGCTTTAGTTATTTACGGAGCGTCGGACGACCTCGTCGAAATTGAAGGTCACTTCAGTGAAGAAGTAGATTGTTACGATAGAGCAGTTAGAGTGACTGTTGGTTGGCCTGAGGCTAGCGCTGGCGAAGATTCAAAAGGTGTTCATGTGTTGATGCGTTATGCTCCAAAATGGGTCGATGCAGGCGTTTGGACAGCGGAGATTGCACCCTTTGATGAGGATGTAGAAATTCCTTGGCCTGTTACTGTAAAACTTGGTGGTCGGGGCTATACCGCAGAAGTCCACATTGATTGCCCAGAGGATGTTCCAGTAACCTTTAAAAAGTTAAAGGTATAGGTTTAACATTCTTTTGTGACGTGTGACTATCTTTCTGAGGATTGAACTATGAGCCAAGATCTTATTGAAAAACTTGAGAAGAACTTCGAACTTTTTACTAACCTAGTAGGTCGAATTAAAAATGACGATGCCAGAGAAGCCCTTACAGCCTTCTGTAAGGAGCAAAAGGATCGTCTGGCAGCAGCGCCTGCTTCAACACGACTTGAGTACGTCGGTGCCTATCCCGGTGGACTCGTCCAATATTCTCTTGAGGTTCTCAAAATTGCGAAAGACCTAAACAAGGTCTTCAAGGCAAACATCGATTCTGATTCACTGATCATCACTAGCCTTTTCCATGATGTGGGTAAGCTTGGGGATCTTGAGAATGATTACTATGTTGAACAAGAGTCAGACTGGCATCGCACCAAACTTGGAATGATGTATGACTTCAACCCTGAGGTCAATCGTATTCCCGTCTGTCAAAGGTCACTCTGGTGGCTAAATGGTGCTGGATGCCCTCTTTCTGCTGATGAAATCGCAGCAGTTTCCAGCCTTCATCACATGAACCAGATGTACGCTTCTGAAGTTTATGAGTCGCCAATGCTTACGGTTGTTCTACAGACCGCAGTACGTGTTGCTTGCATGAACGGTAAAGGTAAGTCCTCTGTCATTGACAAGTAAGAACATAAGCTCACTCGTCAAATCATACAGAACTGCCAAATATCAAAGTCTAGATCCCATACAAAGACTTTTGATTGATCTAGAAAAGAGACCCCTGAAACCAATCAAGGTTTATGGGCTTGGTCGAGGTTTACCTGACAGATCAAGAAGAAAATCTCCCTCTAAATGGGAAAGGCTTAAAAAGTGGACAAAGCGACTTTTTCAAAGCGAGACTTAGTTGCTTTAGTTGAGCAGTATCGTTACCTTCGACACGTGCAAGAATCACTGAAGTTGTCGATGAAAAGACAAAGCAGTCCAGCCGGAAAAAAGCTCGTTGCGGACCTTTTGAAAATCATCAAAACCCGCTAAAAATAGACTGCCAAAACAACACTAAAACAACCGCAAATTTTTCTTTGCGATGACCTGTAAGTGCCCGTAATCATTAGGTTTAATTCTTTATCAAATATTACCCAACTTAGGCATTTAGGGGGTCTGGATCCATACTTATTAGTACCTGAGAGACGACAGTTTCAATGGTATTTCTCAAATCAAATAAACTAATATAACAAATAAATAAACCATACTTTTAAAACTACAAACAAACAAATAGGAGATAACAAATGGCATATAATCTTGATGCAATTAAGCAGAAGATCGCTGACCTTAATGGCGGTCGTAGACCCGGCGACAAAAAGAAAGCGAACCGACCAAAGCTTACCTGGTTCAAACCACAGCTTGGTCCGAACAACTCGCAAAATTCATATGAAGTACGCTTCCTTCCGTACACCGATCAGAACGGACAGCCTTTCCAAGAGGTGTCTTACTACGACAACAAGCAGCTTTACAAGTTCCGTCTTGTAGCACCTGCACAGTTCGGAATGGATGACCCAATTTTCGAGCTTCTCGACGAGCTTCGTCAGGAAGGTACCCGTGATTCCTGGAGACTCTGGGGCACTCTTCGTCCGAAGGATCGTTTCTACGCACCTATCCTCGTCCGTGGTGAGGAAGATAAGGGCGTGCAGATCTGGGAGTTGAATGCCAAGATCTTGAAGGACATCTACTCGGTGCTTGCTCACCCTGATTACGCCGACGAGAACATGATGGATCCGGAAGAAGGATTCGACTTCACCCTCAACGTGACTGACTCTGGTAAGAAGTTCAACGAGTGGACAATCAAGAACTACGACATTCAACCACGTCGTAAGCCAAGCAAGCTTGCTTCAACGGCAAAGGTTCGTGCAGAGATTGTTGACTCTGTGCCGAAGCTTGAGGATTACTTCAAGAGCATGGTCAAGGACTCTGAGTTCCTTACCAAGATTGTTGAAAACTTCGTTGCAGCTAAGGCTGGTGCTGGTGAAGAGTCAGAAACCGAAGAGAGCGAACCAACAGCAACATCTCGTGGGAGAGAAGCTGGTGATGACGATGCCAAAGTAATGAAGAGCATCGATGACGCTTTCGACGACTTGGATGAAGATTCCCCATTCTGATTTTGAGTAGATAGTGAGCATCTAGGAACCCAGCCGTAAAAAGCTGGGTTTCTTTTTCTCTCCTGTTTATTCTGCAAAGTTAGCTTGTTACGATCAATAAGAGGTAAACGTGGCCAAAAAGAAAAACGAAGAAGAAAATGACGATTTTACTCTGAATCTCATTAAGCAACTCAATAAAGAAAACGGCGAAAGAATTGCATTTAACTTGAGTTCAGACGATGCGCCGACACACATCAAAAGGTGGATCAGTACAGGTTCACAACAACTCGATTTCATCATCGCAAACAAAGCGGGTGGTGGCCTTCCTGAGGGACGAGTAATTGAGATTCAGGGACCCACGTCAAGTGGTAAGAGTCACATTGCTTTTGAAGCTGCCAAGGATACTCAGAGACAAGGTGGAATTGTAGTCTACGTGGATACAGAAAATGCTACGAGCTTGGATAACCTTCAAGCACTTGGCATCGACGTAAAGAAACGTTTCGTGTTCTGTCAGACAGCATGCACAGAAGAAATCTTCGCTATTATCGAGTCAACCATTCTCAAGGCTCGTGCAATGGTGAAAGATGTTCCAGTTACGATCATCTGGGATTCTATTGCAGCTTCGTCTCCAAAAGCAGAACTTGAAGGTGACTACGATCAAAACACAATTGGTCTTCAAGCAAGAGTCCTTGGTAAGGGCATGCGTAAGATTGTCAACATCATCGGCAATCAAAGCGTAACCCTTCTTCTCATTAATCAGCAGCGCCAAAAGATTGGTGTTATGTTTGGGGACCCCACCACCACACCTGGTGGCATGGCCATCCCTTATGCTTCCTCTGTTCGTATTCGAATTCAGTCAACAGGGCAACAGCAAATTAAAGATAAGAAAGGTAATGTAATCGGAATCAAGGTCAAAGCAAAAACGATCAAGAATCGTGTTGCTCGTCCATTCCGTGAATGTGAGTTCCAGATTATCTTTGGTGTTGGCGTTGTTGAGCATGAAGACGTCTTTGACCTTTTCAGAGCACACTGTGACAAGCTAGAAGGCAAAAGTGTCAAGTTTGGCAAAGAACTTGTTTCTGTCAATGGAACTAGTGCCTGGAAATACTTCACTGTTACAAATGCTGATACAGGTGAAGTGACTGTAGAAGAAAAGTTCTATAAAGCAGAATTCAACCGTATTCTGTACAACCCTGCCTACAAAAAGTACACAGACGCACTTTTCGAGAGCGCTCTAAAAATGGATCCAAATGACATGAAACACCCAACGTTTGCTGGTGTCAATTCTGAATCCATTGAAGAGGTTGAAGCTGTCAAGGGAGCCAAAGGCAAGAAGTGAAATATGACTATTACTGGAATCGACAAGCAGGACATTATGTAGATCAATATACAGGAAAACCATTTCCAAAGAAATTCGACGGCTCAATTAGAGATTGGTACGAAACTCTTATTTCGTTGATTATAGAGATAGTCAATGAGGAGTTTATTCACAAGCTCGGCCAGGACTGGGAAGATATACCGTCGATCCTTGTAAATGAGGATGCTTGTATCCTCCTCCAAGTATCCAGAGGATGGCATTCAGTATCACAAATTTCATTTTCAAAAGTTTCATTTGAACACGGACCTGCGATTGGTTACTTGTTGGGCGAATACAGGGTTTATCCTATAATTGAAGATGATACGATCATAATCATACAAAACTCAACAACCAAGAAAGTCTTGAAGTTGTTGGGGTTCAAAGAAGAGTAACTTTAGGTGTGTAAATGAGTGATAAGAAGAAGCCGGGATACAGAAACGACTACAAGACAGATGATTCTGCATGGTGGCGTCCACCAAACGATGCGTTGAAAACGAACAAACCGACCGTGAAATTCAAAAAACTAAACGAACAAGCTAAGATCCCAGCGTTCAAAACGGCCCAAGCCGCTGGTATGGACGTTTCTTCTGTAGAAGATGTTGTTATCCCAGCAGGCAAAACTGCAATCGTAGCAACTGGATTGTCAATGGCTCTTCCAAACGGCTATGAATGTCAGGTTCGTCCTCGTTCTGGCTTGGCAGCAAAACATGCAGTAACAGTTCTCAACTCTCCTGGAACTATTGATTCAGATTACCGAGGTGAAATCAAAGTGATTTTGATTAATCACGGTGTAAGAGACTTTAGGGTTGAAGTTGGGGATCGCATTGCTCAACTAGTTATCAGCAAGGTTGAACAACTGAAGGTTCATGAGGTAACTGAACTTGATGATACAGACAGAGGTTCAGGTGGATTTGGTTCCACAGGTATGAAATGACAATAACTGATAACTGGAGAGCAGATACAACACTGTTGGATGGAATCACTGGGGACAAGGCAGAAGCTATTGCTTGTTTACTTGAAAACCAAGTAGTCAATGCATATGGCTCATACGAAGACTTCAAAACGGATACGCAGACAATCAACGACGTTCTTGTGCCACTTGTTCGCTTTGTGTTTGAAGACATTGATTTTGTTCCTCAAGAGTCTGAACAAGTTGTCAGAGAAGACCAAACTAACGGACCAAAAATGTTCTTGCGAAATCTTGGTCGGTTCCGAGTTGATACATCCAACTATCCAGATGGAGCAGCTTCCGCTTTAAAAGAGGCATTTCTGAATATAAAAAGAGATGGTACGTTACATGTTTTTGTGCCATTTATCATCAAAAATACAGAAATGACTGAAGAAGGCAAGTTTTTTGACCTACTAACTCTATCAATTGCTGAGTAAATGACATTACTTAACTCAAGTAATGGCACAATCACTTGGGGAAGTTCTTAATATCCCGCCGGGTACGCTTATCAAAGGATTCAGAGTTAAGCACTCAGGTCAGGTTGTATTCTCAATAGACGGCTGGGTGTTTGAACAACGACGACTTGTAAAGACTTTACTTAGTCCTGTTGACCGAGACTCATTTTGCTACACAATGTATCAGAATGTTCGGATTCAAGAGCATCTATCAAATGATGACGTTATTATTCATAGTGATGATGTAAAGAATTTGGGAGTCTTCAAGAAGAACGGACGCTCCTTAGACCAATACGACCTTTACTCAGATACCAAGATGATTTATTCGGGTGATTGTGTGGGAATGTCTCTTGGAGAAAACATTCTTGCTGTCAGGCCATATCAACAAATGAGTCCCTACAGACCTGATTTCTACAATCTGTTTGTTCTTCATAAGATTCTTCATGATGGTTTGATTAAGTGGTTAGTTCTCCAGGCAAAACAGGTTAGCAAACAATTGATTGTATGCGACAATCCAAGGTTGATGGACACTGTCCTGGAGATCGCATGAGTCACAAGACTACTAGCCCTTATATTTTTATTGACGGCATGAACATCTTCATTCGTCATTATCTTGTAAACGAAACCTTGAATGCCAAAAGTGAACCAATTGGTGGAGTTGTTGGCTTTCTGAAGTTCGTTGATTACATCACAAGAGTGATGACACCTTCCAAAGTTTTTGTAGTATGGGAATCAGGTGGAGGTTCTGCTCGACGTCGTAGCCTTTTCAAGGAATACAAAAAGAACCGAGGTAAAATCAAGGAAATGAAGAAGATCCAAAAAGGAACAGCTTCAATCCGTGATCAACTCGCCAATGACGAGCAGTGTAAAATCAAACAGCTGGCTCTAATTTACAAACTACTTAAAAATACACCAGTATGTCAAGTATTCGTAAGTGGAACAGAGTGCGACGATATTATTGCGTATCTCGTAAAGCAGCAGTTTGGTACCGATCCAACCGAGAAGATAGTTGTCTCTGGCGACAAGGACTTCTACCAGCTACTAGATGACAAGACTGTTAGAATCTATGACCCTGCCCGTAAGAAGCTCTTAGACGGCGATTGGGTTTTCGAACAGTCTGGCATCGCTCCAAGAAACTTCTGTCTAGCACGGGCCCTCGTAGGCGACAAGAGCGATAACATCGAAGGCGTACCAGGCGTTGGTCTAAAGACCGTCGTCAAACGTTTCCCAGATACCGCTTCCCGTGAACGAGATCTTACCATTGAAGACATTATGAAAACTTGTGATGAGCAGATTACTGCAAAGGCAAAACAGAAAGTCTTCAAGAGCGTCAGAGAATCAGAAGAGTTGATTCGTCGAAACTGGAAGTTGATGTTTTTGTCTTCCAATATGATGTCTGGCAAAGAGATTGCAAAGATCACTTATGCAGTCGAGAACCACGATCCGAAGATGAACAAAGTCAATCTAATCAAGGAAGTCATTGCTAACGGCATTGCCATCCCATTCGATTACGATACTTTCTCTACGCAGATGCGTATGATGATCAATCTTGATCTTGCCGAATGACATCAGTCGATTCTTCACCAACAGAAAATTTTTTTCGCACTCACAAAGTGCGATTTTTATTTGCTGTTTTAGTTTGATGTTCACAACATCAATAAATGGCCTAAAAATCCCGTTTTCACAGGGTCAAACTAATAAAAAATTCTTAAAAGACTCTCCGGAATTTTTGACCTCGGGGATCTCTTTATCCTACGATGCTCCACGTCTACTCAATTATTTGCTCGTAGGTTTTGATTGAATGAACAGTCGTTTATACACCTTTACGAGGGTGGTAAACTTTTCTCTACTAAGCAAATTTGAGGAGACATATGTCAGAAGAAATGCCTGAACAAATTACCAAATTCGCCTTTGATAAAACTTTCCAAGAGAAGATCGTCCAAGCTATGCTTGTAGACCGTCAATGGGGAGCCCAGTTCGCTGAAGTTGTAGATGTAAACTATTTCGATTATGGATACCTGAAGTTGGTTTCAGCTGTTCATCTTCGGTACTACGCCAAGTACAAAGAGTTTCCTTCAATCGAACTTCTTATCACTGAACTGAAAGACGAATTGAAGAATGAAAAGGATGGTATCCTTCTTGATCAAGTCAAGACTTTCCTAAAGCGAGTCAAGACCAATCAAGACCTTGGTGACCTTCCTCTCGTTAAAGAAAAGGCGCTTGATTTCTGTAAGAAGGTTCGCCTCCAAAAAGCTTTGGAACATTCAGTTGAACTGATTGAAAAAGAGAACTACGAGAAGATTGTTGATGTTGTCCGTGAAGCCATTCATGCAGGCAATCACCATTCTCCAGGGCTTGATCTTTTCGAGGATGTTGAGGCGAGATATTCAGAAACATACAGACGTACAGTTCCTACTGGGATTACCGAACTAGACCAGAGGAAGATTCTAAATGGTGGGCTTGGTGCTGGTGAATTAGGCGTAGTAGTTGCTCCGACAGGCGTTGGTAAGTCACACGTGCTTGTGCATGTGGGTGCTCAGGCAATTTTACAAGGTAAGAACGTTCTTCATTACACGTTTGAATTGAATGAGCGTGCAATGGGTATTCGTTATGACTCTCACATCATGAACATTCCATCATTGGATTGTTACGATGCAAAGGCTGAGATCAACGAGTATTACCAAGACAACAAAGATACGCTTGGTAGACTTCGTATCAAATACTACCCAACGGCCACAGCCACAGCAAACACTCTCAGAACCCACGTTGACAAACTCGCATCAACACAAAAGTTCATTCCAGACATGATTGTCGTTGACTACGCAGGAATTATGCGTTCATCTGACCGTCATGATCTTCTAAGAATGGAACTAAAGAAGGTTATGGAGGAACTCCGAGCCCTGGCAACAGAGCTTGACGTACCTCTTTGGACAGCAATTCAGTCAAACAAAGAAGGTGCACAATCCGAGATTGTCGACCTTACAAACATGGCCGAGGGTTATTCCCAGGCACACGTAGCAGATTTTGTTCTTGGTCTTATGCGTAAGTCTGCGCAAAAGGCAACTGGATTTGGTAACGTCTTTATTGCTAAAAACCGTGCAGGTATGGACGGCATCAAGTACCAAATTCACTTGGACACCGCCAAGTCAAAACTACGAGTGCTTACCGACGAAGAGATCGCAGACAAAGCAAGTCTCTCAGAAGAGAGCGATGAGACGAAATCTTTTCTTCGAAGGAAATTGAAGGACATTCAAAGCAGAAGCTAACCCAAGGCGCCACTACTTTTAGATTGTACGGAGAAAAGAATGATAACTTATGATGAAGCGCTTGCAGCGTCTCTAGAATACTTTGACGGTGATGACTTGGCGGCCCAGGTCTTCTTGAAGAAATACGCCCTTCAAACGCCTGAGGGCGTTTATATGGAAAAGACTCCCGAAGATATGCATCGGAGGCTATCCAAAGAATTTGCAAGGATTGAAGCCAAATACGAAAACCCTATGAGTGAAGAAGAGATTTACTGTTATCTGAAAGACTTCAAGTACATCGTTCCTCAGGGTTCTCCAATGGCAGGCGTGGGTAACCCATATCAGGTAATGTCTCTTTCTAACTGTTTTGTGATTCAATCTCCGTATGATTCATATGCAGGCATTCTGAAAACTGACCAAGAAGAAGCGCAACTTATGAAGCGCCGAGGCGGCGTCGGTTTTGATATTTCTCCAATCCGTCCAAAAGGTTTGCTTACAGCTAATGCTGCAAAAACCACAGATGGTATTGGATTGTTCATGGAACGTTTTTCAAACACGTGTCGTGAAGTTGCTCAAGGGGGACGTCGTGGCGCTTTGATGTTAACAATCTCAGTTCATCACCCTGAAATCCGTACATTCGTTAACATCAAAAGAGACCTTGGAAAGGTCACAGGTGCAAATATCTCAATTCGCCTTTCTGATGAATTTATGCAGGCAGTTAAGGATGATACGGATGTGGAGCTTCGTTGGCCTGTGGATGAGAGAGAAAATCCAACCATCAGAACTCAGATTTCCGCAAAGGAACTTTGGAACGAAATTATCGAGTCAGCCCATGCTAGCGCAGAGCCTGGGCTTTTGTTTTGGGACAATGTAAAGAAATTCTCCCCAGCAGACGCCTATGAAAGTGTTGGATTTGGGACTGTTTCTACTAATCCTTGTGGTGAAATTACACTTTCCCCTTATGATTCTTGCCGTCTTTTACTTGTTAATGTTTCTTCTTTTGTTAAGAATCCTTACACAGATCGTGCAACATTTGACACCGAACACTTCGCACAGGTAGTTCAAGCAGCTCAAAGGCTAATGGACGACATTGTTGACCTTGAACTTGAATGCGTTGACAAAATCCTTGAAAAGATTGATGCAGATCCAGAACCTGAAGAAGTTAAGGTAATTGAAAAGAACCTTTGGGCAAAGATTCGTCAATCTGCCGTTAATGGACGTAGAACTGGTTTGGGTGTTACAGCAATCGGTGACACCTTCGCTGCTCTTGGCATCAAATATGGAAGTGATGAGTCTGTCGAAATGATGGACGAAATCTACAAGCAACTTGCTTTGAACTCCTACCGTTCTTCTGTTCAACTTGCAGCTGAACGAGGTGCCTTCCCTGTTTATGATTACGAGCTTGAAAAGGATCACGCATTCATTACCCGAATTATGGACCTTGATCCTGTTCTCAAAACTGCATGGCAAAAGCATGGTCGTCGAAACATTGCTAACACAACTACTGCACCAGCAGGTTCAGTTTCTGTTTTGACTCAAACCACATCTGGCATTGAGCCTGCATACCTTCTTTCATACACAAGAAGGCGTAAAATCAATCCAGATGACAGAGATGCACGTGTGGATTTTGTTGATGACCTCGGAGATCAATGGCAAGAATATGAAGTTTACCACCACGGTTTCAAAAAGTGGATGGAAGTCACGGGTAAAACTAAGGCTGAAGATAGCCCGTACTTTGGGGCCACATCAAACGATATCAATTGGCTTAACAAGGTAAAGGCTCAGGCAGCTGCTCAAAAGTGGATTTGTCACTCTATCTCAAACACCACAAACGTCCCAGAAGACACAACTGTTGATACTATCAAAGACATCTACATGACTGGTTGGGAGACCGGCTGTAAAGGTGTAACTGTATACAGAGATAAATGCCGTACTGGTGTTCTAGTTGCTGCCTCTACTACTGCTGCTACAACCCGTGAGGATAGTGATTTTGTAGAACACCATGCTCCAAAGAGGCCAGAAATTCTTTCATGTGACATTTACCATGTCCAAGTAAAGGGTGAAAAGTGGAACTTCTTTGTTGGGCTGTTGAATGACAAGCCATATGAGATTTTTGCTGGTCGTTCAGAACACATCCATCTTCCAAAAAGTCGTAAGAATGGCGTCATCAAAAAGAATGGACATTACAATCTTGTGACCGGTGAAGGTGATAATGAACTTGTTATCAAAGACCTTGCAACAGTATTTGAGAACCCAACAGAAAGTGCATTTACGAGAACTGTTTCTCTTTCACTTCGTCATGGTGTTCCAATTCAGTACCTTGTTGAGCAAATTGAAAAAGGCGCCGACAAAGAAAATGACATGTTCTCTCTTGCCAAGGGCTTGATGAGAATCTTGAAACGCTACATCAAAGATGGTACCAAACCATCTGCAAAAAAGTGTCCGGAATGCGGCTCTACTGAGTTGGCTTACCAAGAAGGATGCCTTACATGCAAGTCATGTGGGTACTCCAAGTGTGGGTAATAGTTAGCAAAGTTACAGTCGTGTGACAAAATAACCACCTTTTCTCTAGTTATTAATTGGCCTCCTAACGAGGTCCAAAGGGAGTAGCGTTGAAAAGGTGGTTTTCTTTTAGATTTTTGTCCATTCTGGCAATTTTTGCAGCCAGTATCATGTTGACCGGATGTGGTGGTGTACTTTCACATGTATCCCGCCCAGGCAATCCTGAAGACTTTGAAGAGTATAGACACGCAACTGTTGCGTTAGTTGAACAATCTTCTGGTGGTAACATGGTTGGGCCGAACTGCACAGCCTTTTTTATCTCTCCAAGACGATTAGCGACAGCTGAACACTGTGTTATTGACCTTAGGTCGAGTTGTTGAAATCCTACCCGGCATGGGCAGGAGAGTACCTCCTGAAACGCCAGAGCCGACCGTAGGAAGGGAGATTCTTTTTGTCTCCTATGAGGCAGAAGCAGAATACTTTGCTCAAGAGAGACGCTCTCTGAGGGGTCCTGAATTCCATCGCACAACTGTAGTAGCGGTTGATCATGATAATGATGTCGCCATTCTTGAATTGGTTGACAATGAAGAAGATTGGACCAGTTGGTTTGAACTTAGAAACTTAGAAGAAAATCCACTTTTGGTGGGCGAGATAGTCTATTCGATTAGCAATCCAGTAGGACACACATTTGTTTTAACTGAAGGAAGAGTTGCCCGAGTCAGGACGGTTGATACAACAACCAGAATTTTCCATCAAGATAGAATTGGACCAGGTTCTTCAGGAAGCGCTTTGTTAGATAGACGAGGAAGAGTAGTAGGAGTAAACATTGCTATAACGAGAGGGAACGTTTTATCGATCACCACTCCAGTTTCATATGTAAAAACACAGTTAGAACTTCTTGAAAATCAACGAGAAAATCAAGAAGAACCTAGCCAGGAGGAGGAGTGAAATGAAGCGTTTTGGATTGTATTTGCTTGGTTTGATGTTTCTTGCAGGATGCACTGCACAACCTGTTTCTAGTGGAAGATATGTTGACAGTATCTATAATGTTACCCACTTACAACAGTCAACAGTTACGATTGTTAAACGCAGACCTGATGGTAGATTAAGTGGACCAAGTTGCACCGCTTTTTACATTTCACCACGACGATTGGCAACAGCAGAACATTGCGTTGAAGACAACAACGTTCAAACCATTCAACTGGCTCCTGGTCTTACTATTCAAATCACAACTGATGAAGAAGTGGAACCAACAATTGGTAGAGAAATCTTGTTCATTGATTGGGAATCTACTAACAGAACAATTGATAACTTTAATCCAAATCAAGACCCAGAACCAACTCGTGCAACTGTAATTGCTCTCGACCCAGACAACGATATTGCTATTCTTGAACTAGTAGAAGATGAAGATAGCTCAGAACACTGGCTTCCGTTAGCAACGGGTGTTCAAGTAGGTGAAAGAACCTACTCCATGGGGATGCCAAGAAACCAAATTTGGTTGATGTCTGAAGGTATGATCTCATCCATTCGTCGATATCCTGATGGAAGAGAACAACTTCTATATCAGGGTATTGTAGCCCCAGGAGCCTCAGGCAGTCCTTTGATCAATAATCATGGACGAGTTGTTGGTGTTGTTGTTCAGTATGTTAGAGATGTTCCTGGTGTTGGAGTTGCATCGCCAGTTACTGCTTTGGGAACATTAGTTGCTCAAGGTCATCAACAAGTAGTTGAGTTTACTGCTGATGAAGTTCGCAATATTATGGCTGAAAGAAAGCCAGAACCTTGCGATTCAGGTTCTTCTTCATGTCCAATGCCTGAAACTGAACAATAGTTATAGGTGTGAATAACACCAAACTAGAAAAACTTATCGAGGAAATCGTCGATGAAGCTCTTGAGGAAGCAAATGCTATTTCCGCAGGAGGCGGTTCCTTACAGCCTTCCGGCCAGGTTTCTGGTACCGGTGGAAATCCCCTTGGACGAGATATGTCAGACCAGTATGAAATCATGTGGTCTGGTGATGAACCAGAAGAGGGTAAGAAAAAAAAGAATCTCAAAGAAGAAATTCTAGACGAAGAAGACCTCGATGAATTCAATGCTGTTGGTACAGGTGCCGTAGTCGGTTATACACTACCACTTGGTATGAAACCAGATTATGGTAAAATGGGGACTAAGGGTAAAAAGAGAAAAAGACCACGTCGCTGGTATGATGTTCACAAAGAAAGCGATCTCGAAGAAGAGTTTATTGGAAAAAGAGGTGGTGTAAGCTACTTTCAGATAGGTGGTTCTCTACCAGACGAACTCTACAATCGAACTGATGATGGCAAACCTACCAGAGATCCTGGTGTTGCAGGCATCAAACGTCCCAAGAAAAAGAAATGACCGAAAGACTTCATTATTCCTCAAAGCCAATAGAAAAGGTCCGAGGAAGAAGAAAACAGCAGGTAGCGTGGAAACCTGAGGGTTTGTGGTATTCTTGCGGAACCGCTTGGATGGACTGGAGTAAAGCCGAAGACTTTGGTGCAGCTTCAGACTATGTTTACTCACTAGAAGTTGACTTGTCGAGCATGGTAGTTATTTCTACTCCGCAACAACTAGATGACTTCACAAAAGAGTATGGAGTTCCAGATCCACACTTAGCTCATCTGGACCTTTCGAGTAAGTCAGATTATTTTCATTATTACATTGACTGGCCACGAGTTTCAAAAGAATTTCGTGGTATAGAGATTTGCCCATATATCTCTTCTAGAAGAATGACATACATGTGGTACTACGGTTGGGATGTAGCTTCGGGTTGCATCTGGAAGCCGGCAGCTATCAAAGACTTCACCCTACTTAATGGAGATGAGACCAACTCTTAAATCCATCTTTTTTGGAGAAGGTATGGTGCCGCAAGGAAGTGCTGATGAGCGTCCTTTGCATGGTGCACCTGTTTACTATTATCCGACTGGTCGTTCTCTACCCAAAAATCTTCAAGACCGAGGAGCGCTCAAAGGCGCTGTGAAGTGGAATGAAGATGGTGGTTTAATCGACGTAGAAGAACTTGAGGAAAAAGAAAAAGAGAAGAAGCGTTGGTACGACAAAGGGACAAAAAATGAAAGTGTGGAGTTGGATCAAAAAGGGTCTGGGGTATCTCTGGAAGTATTTCGACAAGATAGTTCTGGGCGCTCTCAAGTTAATGAAGAACTACCAAGAAAAGAAAGCTCTCGAAGAGTTGGAAGCTCAAGAAGAGAGTCAGACCTCGGACGAAGAGGAATAGATTTCATTCGTGAACAGTGGGAAGATTTGCGGGACACATTCAAAGAATATTACCCTCATGATCCTGCAATCAACTCCAGTGGAACGAAAAGAGGAATTGAGGGACCGTTTTATTCAATGAACCAAATGTTCTATCATGGAACTAACCGAGATTTTGCCCCAGGAGACTACCTTATGCCTCCTTCTAAGACTGGTAATATTGTCGAACAAGAACGAATCAAAAACCTTGATAAGGTTTTCTTTACCTTAGATAAGGGAAGCGCCAAAATCTATGCAGACAGAGCAGTCAATGCTCATGGGACTGGTGCTGCCAACGTTTATGTTGTAATGCCGCTTGGTGAAATAGAGTGGATCAATAAAGACAAAGGCACTACAGTTTTGATGTCGCCCTGTGCGAAAGTAATCGAGAAGGTTCAATAACCTATTCACGATATGTAGTTACAACAAAATCGACCGTTGGTATACTACACGGATGGGTTTCTTCGACAGGTTCTTCAAAAAGAAGAAGAAAAAAAGCACCAAAGAACTTTTAGAAGAATTGGTGCCTGGCGATCTTGTGCACATTAAATTCAAGCCGCCTGGTGAAATTGGAATCATCAGTGGTCAAGAATTAACACTCACTAGATTGAATCCCGAAGAGGCTTCAAAAAAAGAAATTACCGGAACAATTTCATTTAATCGTAAGATGGAAGTTCCGTTACTGTCGAGAGTAATTGAAGTTGTTACTCTCTCTAGCCCAAGTATGCCCGGCGTAACCAGGCGCATCACTTTTTTAGAGGATGAGATAGAATTGGTGAGGAAGATAGAACATGAGTGAAGAAGAAGAGAACACGTTTGGCGTTGACAATAAAGTCGAATTACTTGGACATTATGGTTCCGATATTACACACGCACAATCCGCCTGGACCTCTACAACAAGAGATTTAGATGTGCCCGACAAAAAGGGTGTCACAAAGCGTGAAAGAATTCCTGGTTTGCTTACCATGCTTGCTACTGAAGGACACCATACACCATTCGAGAAAAGCTCGCTGCACTTCTTGGTTACTTCTGATATCGCAAGCCACATCCACATTATCAAACACCGTATCGGCGTTTCAGTGAATGGTGAAAGTGCACGCTACAAAGAACTGAAGACAGACAAGCTTTATTTGCCAAGTGAGTGGCCTGAAAAAGAAAAAGAAGCTTACATCAAGCACATGGAGCAAACCTACGAGAACTATCATCGTGCTCTAAAAGAGTTGGTTCCTCATTACATGGAAGTTGAAGGGCTCTCCAAGCGAGATGCTAGAAAGCGTGCAAAAGAGAGTGCTCGTTTCTATCTACCTTATGGGAACCAACTAACTTGCGACGTCATGTTCAACTTCAGAAGTTTCTTCCATTTCTTGAAACTACGATACAGCACCCATGCTCAAAGAGAGATTTGCGATCTCGCTCGAAAGATGCTTGAGCAAGTTCAAGCAACTGGTGATTTCGATGTAACACTCAAAGCATTTGGACTCGTTGATGACGCCGGAGGATTAGTAAAACCATTTGACTAGATGAATAAAAACAAGCTTGAAGAGGAAATCAGAGGAATAGAGCTAAGAATTGCTCTGTTAGAGGATGCCCTTATGAAGTTTGTTACCGAAGTCACCATTGAGAAGATGAAGGTAATCAGTCCTCTATCTTCACCAGTCCGGTCGTATGAAGATATTCAATACTTGAAAATGAAAAGGAAATACTTGAGGTTTCTCATATGGTTCTTAGAAAAGACGAAGAGATAGATAAGCGCATAAAAACCTGGTTCTATGCTACTACAACGCCTGAATTCAGAAGTGATGCTGAATTAATGTACAGCATTTCACCACATTATCTGATGAGTTTGGTAAAAAAGGCTGGCGCTGAACATATTTTGAATCGAAATCTTGATTTCCATCTGAAATACCATGGAAGTGTTACTGGCCCAAGTGGAAAAACGCATCATACAATGTCTGTTCATTTGGCCCAAGACAAAGAGACCATTCATTCAGAAACTTACACCATAACCAAATGAGCCCGACATGACGAACTTTCACACTAATTTTGTGATCTTTAGTAAAGATAGAGCATGCCAACTACATGCTTGCATGGAGTCTCTTTACAAGCACTTCAAGAGTGAAACAGAGCCAACTGTTACTGTAATCTACAAGGCAACCAACGATGCCTTCAACTCGGGGTATGAAAAACTCAAGGAGATTTTCCCAGAGTCAGATAATCTCAAATGGGAAGCCGAGAAGAATTTTCAAAGGCAAACAAGAACAGCTGTGCAAGGGTTTCCTTTGAACCCATCTCAGTTCACCGTTTTTTTGGTTGATGACATCATTTTTGTAAATGACGTCGACACCCAAGATAAGCAGTTTGGTCTTATCAAAAACAACTCAATGATGGTAGGTCTCAGTCTTCGTCTTCATGATGGAGTAAATCATTGTTATGCAACCAATGAAGCACAGAAGGTGCCTAGGTTTGTAAAAAAGGTTGTATGGGCTTGGGATCAGTGTAATGGAGATTGGGGCTACCCAATGTCGGTTGATGGAAACGTTTACAATACCGAGTTTATTTCATCATTCATTGACACCTTAGACTATCACAATCCAAATACATTAGAAGCTGCTCTGGATTCCGTGAAACAACAAGCAAACGTTCCTGCATATATCTGCTGCTACCCGGAAGCTCCCAAGCTTATCAATGTTCCAGCAAACAGAGTTCAGGATGCGTATCAGAATCGTTTTGCTAAAGGATATAGCGCTGAAGAACTCAACAAGTTCTACCTTGACAATAGAACGATTGACATTGAAGCCTACCAGGGTTTGAAGCCAAATACGGTGCACGTGCCTATCTCGCTCAAATTCCGTGATGAAGAAAAACATAGCATGGAAGTAGCGTTTACGGGGTAATCATGTACATTCCTTTTCAGAGATGCATTCAAGAAGCTGGAAACAAACCATTTAAAGGTGTAATCCACATTGGTGCTCATAGAGGTCAAGAAGCACAAGACTACGCAAATAGTGGTGTGAAAGAAGTTCTGTGGGTAGAAGCCAATAAAAAGATGATGAAACATCTTTACGACCGAACATGTAATGTTCCGGTAAAATCTCATTACTTCAACTCAACCTTGTCTGATGCAGACGGTGAGACGGTAACTTTGAATGTTACCAACAACGAACAATCAACCTCTATTTTGGAACTTGGTACTCATGCTACCATGTATCCTCATATTACAATCTCCGAAAGAGTTACAGTTCAAACAAAGAGATTTGAAAGTCTCTGGAGGGAGAATGTAGGAAAAATTGACTTAGATCATTATGACTTTGTCAATATCGACGTTCAGGGCGCAGAGTTAAAGGTACTAAGAGGTTTTGGAGAGATTTGGAATCGAGTACCAATCCGAGCCGTCTACGCTGAGGTAAACTTCGAACATGTCTACAAAGGATGCTGCCTGGTTGAAGAGCTTGACGAATATCTTGGAAGTTTTGGATTCAAACGACACCTCACAGCAGCCCCAGAAGGAACTTGGGGAGACGCTCTTTATTTGCGACAAGTCTGAGTACATACCCAAACTCTGTAAAGAATATAGGTCACGCCGGCACCTTGCTGAGCGTGGCTTAATTTCTGGTATTAAAGGACAAAGCTATTTGAGTTCTGGGTTTGTTTATGCTCCATACATTCCTTTGGTTGTTACACCAACATACCTGGAAGATGAGTCAGAATGATACATAACCCACCTGATTCTCAAAATTAGAGTGAAGGCATATGTAAAGGGACAGGACCCTGAACAGATGTGGAGGAAATGAATGTCCGAACAAGAACAGATGACAGAAGATCAGCAACGTGAATTGCGCAATTCTATTTTTGCGGCAAAACAGGCAGCTGAAAAAGCGCAAGGAGGCCCAGCACAGGTCTCAAGAGAAGAATATGCCAAGCAGGAACTTGGACTTGACATTCCAGTGGATGCAGTCCCACTTCCTTCGCAAGGGCTAATCTATCCTGAAGGTCACGCTCTTCATAATGCTAAGAGTGTTGAGTTCCGTGCAATGACAGCCCGAGAAGAAGATATTCTCATGAGCCGTGCTTACATCAAGCGTGGAACAGTCATTACTGAACTAATCAAGTCTTGCTTGATCAATCGTGCAGTCAATGTAAACTCCATGATTTCTGGTGACCGTAACGCTCTCATGATTGGTATTCGTGTTTCTGGTTATGGTGCAGCCTACCAGCCACAGTACACATGCCCTGCATGTGAGACCATGAACGAGTTGGATATCAACCTAACCCAGCTTCCAATTAAGCCTCTTACACTTTCACCAGCTGAGGCTTACGCAAACCTTTTCCGTTTCGAACTTCCACGGTCCAAAAAGACTGTTGGGTTCCGATTCCTGACAGGAGAAGAAGAAGAGAAGCTTCTTAAGAACATGGAAGTAAAGAAAAAGAAGGGTATTCAGAACGACAACCTCGTTACGACCCGACTTTTGTCTTCTATTGTTGATATTGATGGTGTAACCGATAGAAATCAGATTGCAAGATTCGTGCAGTACATGCCTGCAATGGACTCGCTTGCTCTCAGAAAGCATATCGATGATAATGAACCCGGAGTGGACATGACCGTAGAATTCGTGTGCCAGAATTGTGACCATGTGCAGGATATTACCCTGCCCATGGGCCCCTCGTTTTTTTGGCCTAATGCCCGAACATAGGGAAGCGGTTCTACTTGAACCATTTTTCCTATTAGGATATTACTTCGGCATGGACTGGGACACGTATTATTACAGATTCCCAGTCAATTACAAACGCTGGCTCATAGAACGTATCCAAAGAGAAATCAGAGAAGCTGCAAAAGCAAATGAACAAGGTGGTTCGCAAGTTCCTTCAAGAGGTGCGCATCACAATTCGCCAGACCTTAGAGCGATGGCGGGCAAACACAGACCGAACGTCCCAGCAAAACTGAGACGCTTTACCTAGAACAGGATATTCATTCCAAACTGAGAAGCCTATAGTAACCCTATAGGCTTTTCTTTATGTCTGAAACAGTATCAAAACTTGTTCGAGTTTATAGACATCGTAAAAGATGGAGTAAGCCTTTCAACTTTCCTACTGTAAAAAAAGTGGTTCCAACTGCTATTTCACAGCAAATTGTCAGCGTACAACCAATGACGCTTCCATCTGGGTTACTATTTTATCTAGATTATCAATATGGAAGTGGTAGTCAAGACAAGGAATGAGAACTGGCATTCATATTTACCCATAACGGAGAATAGAATGTCAGAAGATAAAGCAAAAAGCGTAGACGTGGTCGGTAAGGTCGGTGACTTTATCAAGACGTGGCTGCCTATTGTTATTACAATTGGTGGTCTTGTTACCGGATACTTTGTTTTCAAGGCAGAAGTTCGTCATCAGTTCGAAATGCAACAAGTGGAAGTTCAGTCTCTTCGATCTGAAATCACTTCCCTTAGAGAACAAATCGAAACAAACAGAAGAGAATGGCAACGTGGCGTAGAGGGTGAACTCCGTACTCTCCGTGAAGATGCTATGCGCAGAGATTTCCGTTTGCAGAATCTGGAAGGCCGCAGAGGCGGTGGTCCAACTCCAAGTGGCTTCACGCCGGTACAGTAAAGATATGCCAGTGTAGATGGTCTAAGACCGTTCTCTGTTGTGTTCTTAGCTCGATATTTTCACCAAACACTTGCTGTGCTATCTTTACAAGATAAGCAATCGTTTCAGGTGTAACACGAACTGTGTGTTCACGTAGAACAATCATGGGCACTTTGCAGGAAAGACAGTCGCATACAACGACTCGTTCATCTTCATAATACCATTTTGTCTTTTTCTCTAGGATGCAGAGATCACATTTTTTCATAGGAGACCTAAGCGGTCGAGTCCGGCATAAGCACAGTCGAACCCTCTTATGCTACCACTTCTTATTTTATCTCTAAACTTTCTAAGTGGCCATCTCACGACCCTGAGAAATTCGTTGTCATCCAAATCCAAACCATCTACTTTGCGGCAGTTATTTGCTACAAACATATGACGACAACCTGTTGAATATGGATTGTAGTTTTGTTTTCCAAGATACTGAATGTCACCCTCGTATCCAGTTTCCTCACGGAGTTCACGGACAGCTGCCTCTGTAGGGTCTTCACCTTTTTCCATACCGCCACCTGGAAGCTCAACACATTTACCTTCTATTCCAGGTCTAAACTGTTCTACAGTGACCACATCTCCATCTTTGGTGACCGCCAAAATTTGAACCGAGTCTTTGTCGTCATCAATGAAGAAGTTTTCAATGATGCCATTAGGCAATCTAAATGTCTTCAAAAGGAAGTTTTTATCATAACCAGACAGTTCATCTTTGATCTTGTACTTTTTTTCGCTGATTTTCTTGTAGCCGCCCATAGATTCAACTTTCTGTATCTAAATAGAGTTTTCGATGGGGTTTCAACATTTTCAAGTGTGATCTATACTGAGTCTCATGGGTAAGTTTAAAGATCTTGGTAACAGAGTCGGCTCTCTAGTTGACGAAAAAAACGCCGCCTACGGCAACTCTTTTGGTGAGGCTGGCGATTTCTTAAGAATTCTCTATCCGAACGGCATTCGTCCGGATCAGTACACAGACATGCTTTGCGTTGTTCGTATTTTCGATAAGATGAAACGCATTGCTACCAAAAAGAAGGCATTTGGCGAGAGTCCGTATCAGGATATTGTCGGTTATGGTCTTCTTGGCCTCAATCTTGATGAGTTAAAGGATGCTCAGGAGAAATTTGAGGCTGGTTTGAGCGAGAAAGTCGACGATCCGTCGGACAACAAGTAATTTCTCAAAATCGGTTGACTTCCCTTATCAGGCTTGGTATAGTCTTCTTATGAAGAAGGTTATCGAAAAAGGCCCTAATTCGACTCCTATCCTTGCACCTGAATGGGACAAGGCAGACCGTGAGGGCACGCTTGATGCCCTCATTAAGGAACGAAATTATATTATTCGGTTCGTACCTGAACCTGAGCTTCCGAAGAATTGCAAATTTTGCGGGAGGTAAAACATGACGAAAAAGTGGACATTTGACCCATTTGATGGGTACCGAGGAAATCTCAACTGGCTACAGAAGCGAACCATTTTCGTAACCGTTCACGGTTCGCAGGCTTATGGTACGTCTACGCCGACCTCTGATATCGATGTCAAGGGTTTGGCAGTGCCGCCGTCTGAGTATTTCCATGGCTTTACGAAGAACTTTGAACAAGCAGAAGGAAACGAACCGTATGACATGGTCATTTATGGTCTTCGAAAGTTCTTGAAGCTTGCTTCGGATTGTAACCCTAACATCATCGAAGTTTTGTTTACCG
Source organism: Phaeophila floridearum (assembly GCA_036784835.1). Classification (NCBI taxonomy): domain Eukaryota; kingdom Viridiplantae; phylum Chlorophyta; class Ulvophyceae; order Ulvales; family Phaeophilaceae; genus Phaeophila; species Phaeophila floridearum. The sequence continues at coordinate 362,049 of JAYMFU010051006.1, forward strand.
ATCCTGAGGATTGGGTAATCGAATCGACCTTGTTTAGGAAGCTATGGGAGCACCGTGAGCTATTCTTGAGCAAGAAGGCTCGCTTTACTTTCAGTGGCTATGCAAACCAGCAACTCAAGCGAATCAAGGGTCATAAGCGTTGGCTCCTAGAGCCGCCTACTCACAGGCCAACCCGAGAGGAGTACGGACTTCCGACCGACCGTAAGATGAGTCAGTCGGAACTCGGAGCAACTCAAAAGTTGGTTGATGAGGGTGTTCCTCTAGCCGATGGCGTAATGCAGCTATTCAACAAGGAACAGCAGTTCCAGAGTGCGAAGCGTGAGTGGGATCATTACCAGAAGTGGAAGCGTACTCGTAATGAAAAGCGAGCAAAGCTTGAAGCTGAATTTGGTTATGATACCAAGCATGCAATGCATCTTGTTCGACTCATGCGTATGTGCCGTGAGATTCTTGGTGAAGGCAAGGTTTATGTGCGTCGTCCTGATGCAGATGAACTTCTTGCAATCCGAAAGGGTGCTTGGACATACGATGAGTTGATCGAATGGGCTGATAAGCAGGATGCAGAAATGGCAGCTTTGTACGAGGCTTCCGAGCTTCCGCACAAGCCTAGGGTCAACGAAATCGATACTCTATGCCAGGAGCTTGTTGAAGAAGCTCTAAAGCACGATTCACTTCGGTTTTAACTAGAGAACGCCCCTTCGGGGGCGTTTTCATCTTCCAATATATCTATTTACCTGTAGAGACAGGAGATAGTAATGGAAGGTCTTATTATTTTAATCGTAACGCTTCTAACATTTGTGGCTATGGGTATTTTCCTAGTAGTCAAAGCCGTACGTGGTCCAAAACTTCCGGACGGTCACAGATTTGAAGCAGAGTGGGAAGGTAACAAAGCAATTGTTATCGTTGACAAAAAGCTTGAAGGTGCTATAAAGAATGATAACGGGAGTGTCAACTCTTGGTTGATCGAAGGCGAGTTTTATCATGGAAATGATCTTGCCGAAAAATGCGCTGCCGCAATTCATGCAACCGAATTGGCCTTTAAAGATAAAGGGGTTGAAAAGGCGGATGTGAATGAGGTAGTATTCTTATTCAGTACAGACGAAACTTTCGAGACTGGTTCTGGTTGGTGGCAGGCTTGGGCTAAAGGTGCAGCAGCTTACGCAACACAGTTGGTTGGTGACTTTAGAATCAAAGTTTACTACATGGCTGTAATTCGTACAAGATATATTAAAACTGTCGTAAAAAGAGGGCAGCCAGCCATTCACGAACTTGTTCATATTTTGAATAAGAAAGCAAATGGTGATTACAGCCACAAGCACGAAGATCCAAAACTCTGGGCAGGCCCAGGCGGAAAAGAATCAGCAGAAAGTATCGGTGTACAAAAATGGAAAGAACTTGTAGGTACACCTGATGACGAAGAATAAGTTTCAACTATTTTGTGATATGGATGGAGTCCTTGTGGACTACATGGGTGGTGTATTGCCAACCATGAACAACTTCGTTGCAGAAGTAGCAGCGGCTCCAAACCGTTTCAGGACCGAAAAGCCTGGACTTTACAAGGCTGCAAAGAAGGCTGTTGCCGAAATGGGTGGCGACCTTGATGCAGGACTTGTGGGTGCTGAGATGAAGTATCACGATGTTGGCAAGGGAACGGAAAAGAAGAAGGTTCGCTCGTTGATGTACACGCTTGTATCAAACAACTACAAGTGGTGGGCCAACCTTGATTGGATGCCCGATGGCCGTGAGCTTTGGGAGTACATCAAGCCGTTCAACCCGATCATTCTTACCGGACCTCAGGGTCCCAACTCTAAGTTGGCTAAGAAGGCTTGGGTTCTCCGTGAGCTTGGTCTCGGCAAGGACCGAGTCATTGTTACTCATACGAAGCATGAGGAAGCAAGGCCATATCTCGACAACGGTGTAACGCCTGTCTTGATTGACGACCTTCCGAAGTACGTCGTTCCGTTTAGGAATGTTGGCGGCATTGCCATTCATCACGCCAACACGGAACAGACGATTGCGGAGCTTCAGGCTCTGGGCTTTTGATTACTTTTTACCGGGAAAGAGATTTCCCATCCATCTATCGAACCAGCCTTTTTTCTTTGGAGGAGAGGCTGGTTTTCTATTTGGAGGCTTTGGAGGCTCAGGTTCTGGAAGTGGATCTGGCTCCGATGGAAAAGTCACCTGAACAGGTTCGTCCTCGGGTTCAGGCTCTACAGTAATTGGCTCTGGCTCTTCGATTGGCTCGATAGGTTCAATACGTTCACGACGCTCCTCAACCCAAGCTCTCACGTATGGTCCAGGGCACGTGGCTTTGTTTTTGTTGGCTCCCCATTTTTTTGCTTCTGCGTGGAAGCTTAAGCCATTTGGGAGAGATAGATTATATCTGTCAATAAGCCAATCTGTCAAGGCTTCTGCCATACGATACTGTTCTGGAGAAGGCATCCCATCTCCTCTTGGAGAAAGATTGCCCTGCCATACACAACCTACGCCATTGTCGTTAGCAGTGTTGCCGGTGTGCCAACATCTTTCTTCGTCTTTTCCTAGACGATAAATAACAATATTTCCGTGCTCATCAACGTCTGGTTTGTATGCCAACCAGAAATGATAAGGACGAGCGCCAAAATTTCTGTTATTGATAACGTATCTTACAGAGTTTCGAACGCCTTCAAAACCATCCTTGCCGTATGCACCGGAGTGATGAAAGAAAACTCTAAGGATTCTGGTTCCACGAGGTCTGGTATTGAATCTCGGTCTTTTCGGTTGCGGAAGTACATCGCTAACATCATAGATTGCGATGCCTCCAGGCAAAACCGTCTCTAGTTTTGCACCTGCTGGTAAAGCCATTTCATTCTCCTATAGCGGCCAGGGCTTGCCTGTAAGCTGCTGAAATTGATTCTTGCTAAGATTTCTCAAACGAAGTTTGTTAATTACGCTGTCAACTGTTGCGCCGGGCTTATTTAACTCTTGTTGGAACTTCTTAGAATTGAGAATGGCGTCTGTTACAGCTTTCATCTGCTGCGGGGTTCCACGAACCTTAATTGGGAGTCTTTGTCTACGACCACCACTACCAAGAATGAACGCTGCCGCTCCAGCGAAGAAAATCTTTCCCGCCCAGCTGAGCTTAAATTCCTTGATAAGCTCGTCGGTTTCACCCTTTGCTTTAATGGGTGCTTCAATGAGAACTTCTTCTTTGTTGGAATCAGACATAATTGGTCCTTCTGAAAAATCTATACTGGTGTAATTATCATCAGTCCGACGGAAACACTAACCTATGGGTATTAACGAAGCAAAAGAGCTAAACGAGCTATTACAAGCTCAAAAAAAGCTCTATGAAGACCAAAATAAACTGCTAAATGCTCAAATGAACATGATGCAGCAATTGGTCGCCACGCTTAACCAGCTTGATCTGGAGCGTGCCCGTGGGTCCGTTGAAAGCCTCAACTCAGCCGTGAAGAACGCTGCGGACTCTGTTGAACAGCTTGGCCAGGGTCAACAGACCATGCAGAGCATCAACAGCGCCGCTGAGGAGGCTTCAGACAATATGGAAGACCTGGCTAGTGGGGCAGAAAAGTTTGGCCGTAAGATGCTCAAACTGGCCCCTGTGGTGGCAACCATCGAAGGTATGGGTGCTGGTCTAAGATTTTCCATGAACGCTATGTCTGGATTGATCAACGTCAGTTCCAGTCTTATAGGTTCAATGTTTAATTTGGCTGCTTCTATCATAGCTGTACCATTTAAGATGTTAAATGGTCTGATGGAGATGGCTGCCTCTGGAGGAGGCTCAGAACTTCGACAAGCGATCGAAGACGTACGTAAAGAATTTGGTGATTTGGCTCAAAATGAAGCTGGGGCTGTTATGCAGTCCTGGAGACAGCTTGATCACTTTGGTGGACGGCTCGCAGAGACTAACCTCTCCATTTGGAGAACCATGGGTAACATGGCAGAGTCTTTGAAACGAGTACATGAAATGGCGACAGCTCTCGGTCCCGTTTTCTCGGCTTTTACTTCTGAATTTAGAGAGAGAAAGGGGGTTGAACGTCTACACGCATACCAGAAGGGCTTAGGACTTACAGACGAAGGCTTTAGAGCCATGGGTGAACAAGCGGCAAGGGCCGGTGTGTCCATCCAAGAAATGGGTCGAGAAATTACTTCTGTTGCATTTGCTATGGGTGAATCGTTTGGTATAAACGGTAAGCTTATTGGTCGTGAAATTGGTAATATGCTTGATGACTTTGAGCATTTCGGAAACGTTGGTGTAACTGAACTTGCTCAAGTAGCAGTATATGCTCGTAAGCTCGGTGTTGAAGTTGAAAAACTTACTGGTGCGCTCGATCAGTTTGCAGATTTCGATAAAGCTGCTGAGTCTGTTGCACAACTTTCTCAAGCTTTCGGTCTTCAGCTTGATACTTTGAAACTTGTTCAAGAACAAGATCCTGCGGCAAACATAGAAAGGTTAAGGAAAGCTTTCTTTGCCACAGGCAGATCTATTGAAACAATGACTAGACAAGAACGTGCGTTGCTTGCAACGCATACAGGTCTTGATCAAAAGACATTGTCTATGGTCTTCTCTGCTCAGAAACAAGGAATGTCCTATGAGGACATTACAAAAGGCGGCGAAAATGCAGAAAAGCAACAGCTTTCACAGGCTGAAGCAATGCAAAAGCTGTCTAATTCTATTGAAAGATTGGTTAAATCTGGCCAAGCTCTAAAGGGCGGATTCTTTGATATATTCTTACAAGGCTTCATGAGAGGCATACGATGGACCAAGGAATTCTGGGGCCTGATGTGGAACTTACGTCGGGCCATGCGAGCGACTAGGTATGCAGGAATGAAAGTCGGACAAATGTTCGTCAAGCACTTCCCTGGAGTTAGGGATATACTCAAGGGAATTGGCGATCTCTTTAATCCTCGACGATTCCAAAAAATGCTCAATGGAGTCGTAAAGGCATTCCGAGAATTCTTCCAAAATATGACCAAAAATCCGCAACAAGCCTTACCAGTGTTGCTGGATAAACTCAAAAAAACATTCTTCGACTGGTTTAATACCAGTACGCCATCTGGAAGAAGAATCATAGATGGTTTCAAATCGTTCTTTAAGGCGGTAGCGCACATGTTTACCGGCTTACTGAAGGAAGCCATTAAGGGAATGACAAAGATGTTCCAATTTATAACGAACACTTTGAAAGACCCGTCTAAAGCAATGCAAGGATTGGGTCAAGCCCAAGATGGAGTCATAGGCTTCTTAATGGAAATCTTTGAGCCGCTGATTACATTCTTCAGATCACCTGAAGGTCAACGAATGCTTCAAGAACTTTGGACAGCGTTTGTCGATATGCTGGGAGAAGTCTGGAAGAAAGTTCAACCTATGGTGGCCAGAGCTATACCTGCGCTCGCTACTGCCATGTTCGGACCTTCGTTCGTAACGGGCATGGCACGAGGTATAACCACTGCTCTTGGTGCAGCCTTTATTCAGGGCATTGGCGGCATGGTTAGAAACCGAATGCTCTCCAAGGGTACATCTCAGCTTACTGACGCTGTTAACAAACTTGCCACAAGAATGCCTGCGGGAGGTGGTGTTGGTTCTGTACAAGCAGTTGGAGGTGCTGCTAAAGCAGCTGCGGACACAAGTAGATCGACAGCAGGATTTGGTGCGAGAGAAGCAGCACAACTTGGTTTGAAGTTGTTGGCTATTGCTACTGCTTTGGCTGTTGGTGGCGTTGAAATGGCGCTTGCGATCGTAGCGATTAAGGCTATCCTGGAGACAGGTGGAATAAACAGTGTTGAAAAGATTGCACTACCATTCCTTGTAATCGGTGCGGCAATGATCGGCATGATTGGACTCAGTATTGCCTCTAAGGCTTTGAATCCATCCATGTCTGGACAAATGGCAATGAATCTCGCCCTGGGCGCAGCCGCCTTGGGTGCTGGTGGTATTGCGTTTGCACTCTCACTTGCAGCCATCAGAGGAGTTCTTGAAATCGCAGGTCTGAACAATCTTGAAAGTATTGGGTGGCCGTTCCTCGTGTTGGGCGCAGCTGTTTTGGCTACGATTGCTCTTGCTCTAACTGCACTAACCTTAGAACCTACTACTATAACCACTGGTGGTGCTTTGATGCTACTAGCCTCAGCGATGTTGGTAGTTTCTGGTGCCGCATTTGCGGGAGCCCTGTGGGCTATTAATGAAATTCTTATCAAGGCTGGTTTGGATACGCCCGAAAAAGCAGCGTTCCCACTCATGGTCATGGCAGGTGCTGCATCTGCGATGGTAATAATGGCTGGCGCTATTATGGCAGCAGCAGCTGTTGCTAACCCAGCTGTAATCGTTGCTGGTCTTGTTGGCATGATTGCTATATTTGGTATGCTCTATTTGGCCGTTCTTGGCTTCAAGGAAGTTCATGAGGCAAGTAAGGGCATTGGCATGGAAGAGATAAAACAGACCGCCAAGGGTCTGGGAGCGATGGCCATGGTCATGACTGCTGGTGCTGCGTTTGCAGTTGGTGCCGCAGCTGTGGGCGCTCTAATTCTTTCAATCGGCGGTGGCATTGCCATGGTTGCTGGTATGGCAGCTCTGGGCTTGATTACCCAGAAGGGTGCTGAACATACTAGAGGTATTATCGATATCATCAACGGTATTCCAACAGTAAATGAACAAAAACTAGAAGTCTTTGTAACTGTTATGAAAGCTTTGGGTTCATTTGCAGCTAACATCGCTTCTGTAATCAATGCAGCAACACCATCATTTTTGAGCTTGGCAGCAATGCCTTGGGGACGAGACCCTCAAGCTGAAGCTGCATCTACTTTGGGTATGATAAATGACATATTAGATAATATGGGTACCCAAGTTAAGCAGATAATTGAAACGATAACTGATAGTATCCAAGGGCTAAGTCCAACACAACTTGATCAATCGCAGAAGATGGCGTCGCTTATTTCTGCACTGGTCAACCTTGTAGAGGCAATGAAACCTGATACTGAACTCACTGAAGGATTCTTTGGGGACCTTCTATCGGTACGTGTTATCGAAGCAGCAGGACAATATTTCCAACGTGTCTCTCTTATGCTTCCTACACTTGTAAGAGGAACGATAGGTGTGATGGAAGAGGTGAATAACCTACCTCCAATCAACGAAGGCAAAATCAAGGCATTTGGTACTTTCATTCAAGGAGTAGGTGCACTTATGTCTGCAATTGCTCCATCGGGAGGTACACTCGGTATTCTTGGTGTTGCTGAGGGTGTTTCTGCTTTGGAGAACAATGCGTCCTCTGCCATGTCTACAATAAGTCAAGCGTTCGGAGGACCGAGAATTGAACGTCGTACGAACCGTACTCAACAGATGCTCAATGTTATCGGACAATATGCCGGCACTTTGATGCAAGTCATTTCTCAGGGAAGCTTCCTTAGAAACGTTCAGGGATTCATTTCCGGAATGGCTGACATTGCTAGTAACTTGAACGAAAATCAAATCAAGGGACTTGAAACTGTTTCAGGTATCTTTGAGACGCTTGTTAGTGTAATCAGGAGTATTGCCGACAGTTTCTCCTCTGAGGAGTTCATGAGCACTCTAATGTCTGGTCCTGGCGTAAGCCCAACAGCTATTAGGGCCATGTTCAACAACCTCACTAGCGGCATCATCGAACCTATTCAACAGTTCCTTCCAGTGGTTATCGGCACACTCATGGAAGCAACTAGAGGAATGTCAAAGAGTCAAATCGCTAGAGTGTCTTCTGTTGTTGAAGTCATGAGTGGATTGTTCAACGTGATTCCAAACTTGATTGGAGCAGTGAACTCACTTGGTGAAGGTGGAACTGACATTGCTAGCGGCAGACAGTTGTTCGACGCAAGACTTCAAGGGATTAGGGATTTGTTAGATGGTCTCTTCCGTGGTGAGAGGGGCACTGTCATCGATTCTATCAGAGCACTTGGTGAAGCTCGTATCAGCCCAAGAGCAAAGAGAAATGCTGAAGTTCTTGCTGAAGTTATGACAGCTGCTGGCAGACTCGGTGAATTGGTTACCAGTGGTGTCATCCGACGCTTGTCTGGTGGTGGAGATCAAGTCAAAGCTGTACACGCATTCTTTGGACACTTATTCAATCCAAATTGGGGAGGTTCAAGGGCAGGTCACTGGGTTAACCATATTCAGGAATTTGGTCGTGTAAGACTATCCACCAACGTTTCTCGCAACATCGAACAAATGAATGCATTTGTAACTGGTGTTGGTTCGATTGATTTCGGTATGCTTGCACGTCAAGCAGCAGCTGCTGAACAGATTGATGAAAACGTTACTGAGAGACTTCAAACAGGCATTAATGCTCTTATTGACAATACTAATAATGTGGGACGTAGACTACGTGGCGCATCTCGAAGAGCATTCAACATCGATTCTGAACTTCAAACCTTCTCTAACAACCTTGGACTTCGTTCAACTGGTCGTCTTGAAATTGCTCACCAGCCAATCCAGTTCAACGTTAACTGGAGAATTATGGTTGACTCTGCTGAGTTCGAGAAGGCACTTGTCGAAAGAGAAGGAACCAGGATTCTTACCAAGGGTGACCAAGTTCCATAATGAGAAATAATCATGGCTGAAAAACTATTTGACAGACTAATGAAAGACCCTGAATATAAGCGACTTTTGGACCAACTTTCAGAAGACGAGAGGGTCGTTGTAATTAAATCACTCAAGGAAATCACAGAAAGATTTGAGAACGAAGTTTATACTCCGCTCAAGAATTACTTAGCTAAGTAATTAACCACTGATTATGCCTGATCGTGACGACATTCCACAGAAGATACTCTTAGAGAACACGGAGGAAGACCGCAAGTCTACTCCGGAAGGCTCTCTAGTTGTATTCGAATCGGACGATTTTGCCGAAGAAACCAAAATGGTTATCGGTCAGTATTTCCGTGACGAGTTTGAGGACAACAACAATCTTAGCACGGCACAGATTGATGATGGTCCTGAGTTGGAAATTTTCAATGAAAATGCTCAGGCAAACTCAGAAAACAGCTTTACAGCAAAGTTCCCTGATGGTCAAGCGTCTGAAGCACGAACTGCTTTTGAAAACCAGAGTGTCAGTCTCACATTTGACCGTGATGTCCTTCCTGGAAAACAAGGTGACGTCAACAGCGATACTGAAGTTCAGGCTTCCATTCTTCTTGGCGAACTTCGTAATGATCCTACACCAGTAGCTGATGAGATTGCAAGACGAATTCGTGAAAATGCGTCATTTGGTCCAGACCAAAGATATATCGCTAATCCTGATGACAATGATGAAAGAAGCGTTCCTGAAGATGTAGCTGGAACTCGCCGTCATTTACTTCAGACTGAGTTTGGTGTTCACGGGCCCAAGAAGCTTTTTGGAGAACTTGAAATTGAAGAAGGGGTTACGCCCACCGTAACAATTCAACAGCTCCAGAACCTAGGCTGTCAGATTTTGCTGGAATCGTCAGGTGAAGTCTTTATCCCTTCAGACCCTTCAGACGTTGCTCAGGCTCTTGCTGCTCGTGGTTCTACCGCAGCAGTTCCTGGTGTTGCTCGTCTTGGATTTAGAGTCGACAAAAACAGATTTGGTGCACTTCAAACACTTAGAAGTAACACAAACCCAGACCTGGAAAGACCTGAAGTTGATATTGACCTGTCCTCTACAAGAAGAGGTTCATATGGTTCGGTTAACAACCCATACGTGCCTTTCGCTGCTATTTCCTCAGGATTCTCAAGCGTAATCGTCGGAACTCTTCTTTCGATCACCTTTTCAGAAATCTTTATCCTTCTAGCTGAACTTCTTTCTTCAGAAGGTGGCGCAAACGGCGCATTGTCCAATGTGCAAAACAGCTTGTCTATTCCACGAGAAAACGTCCAGGTTAGTCCAATTGATGAAAGACGTCGTAGGCTTGGATCTTACATTCCAAGAGATCCAGTTCAAGAATCGCCAGGTTCAAACTTTGGTTTTGCACTACTTGGTTTGAATGATGTAGATCTTTTGAGAGATACGCAATTTTCGTATAAAGATGCACTCCAAGAAGGCGTTAAGGTGTTCTTTGGAATCAGCAACAGTGACTTCTTGCCAGGCGTGCTAGCTTCGGCAACTAGAATCGCTGAAACGCCAGGATACTATAACGGCGTTCTTCGTGTACTTGTGCGTTCTGTTGTAGATCCTCTGTTTGATATTGCAGGAAGTGTTGCTTCTCTTATTGGTGAAGATGCAGGGATTCAAGGTTCAGGTCCAGGCGATGTCAATCCACTTATCGGACCTCCAAGTGATCCAACAAATCTTATTGGTGTTGTCAACGTTATCAAAGAATCCAAATTCTTGAAGTTCATGAACGTTCTCGCAGTAATGGGGGATATTTCTCTAAGGCAGGGCACAGAAATTTCTGCAATTGATTCTATCGCAGATTCTATCGATAATCGTAACGCAGAAGAAGGAGACCCAGACAGAGTTGTCAATATCGCTTCTCTTCATAAGAAAAACAGATTGTCCAATCTAGTAGAACAAGAATTTCGTGGCACGCTCGCCTGGGGAAGCAACACAGTGCGCTCCATGTTCTTCATGAACGACAAGATCGTGCAAGCAGAAAACGTTTACTTTGGCGAAGGAGCGGGTGGTGCCTATGCCGAACTTGCTTCCAATCGAAACGTGAAACAGTCTGGCAATCGTCGTTTTACAGCGGACGAAGTCCGTGAGATGGAAAGGGAGCTTGATTCCTACTATGTTCCATTCTATTTCCACGACCTAAGAACAAATGAAATCATTTCTTTCCATGCGTTCCTTGACACTGTCAGTGACACTTATGATGTTGCTTACAATGAAAGTGAAGGGTATGGAAGAATCGGTAAGGTATACACTTACCAAAATACCAATCGAAACATTCAACTTTCATTCAAAGTTGTTTCTACTAATCCTAATGATTTTGATCAAATGTGGCTCAAGATCAACAAGCTCACAATGATGCTGTTTCCACAATATACAGCAGGACGTGCAGTAACGTTTGATAGTCAAAAGATCATTCAGCCATTCTCACAGATCCCTTCTGCTTCTCCTATTGTTAGACTCAGAGTGGGAGACCTCATCAAGTCCAACTTCAGCGAGTTTGATCTAGCTCGTCTTTTCGGAATTGGTACAGAGAGTTTCCAGCTTTCCGAACAAACAAGAGAGCAAGACAGAGATAGAGAAAGACGCCTAAGGCGAGGTCGAACAGAGGCTGAAGCTCAGTTCCAGAGTTACCAATACCAGAGAGGTGACACTTTCATTGTTGCGCAAAGAATTTCACAGGTAGGTTCAACCGCAAGTGGAAACTCAGAAGATCAATTCATTAGAATTGATGAAAACAGACAAGGTCTATCAGCACGACAAAGAGCAACCAGAACAGCTCAAAGACAGACTCGACGTCAACGTCGTGGTAGGCGTCGTCCAACTATTGATATTCCTGTAGGTGCAAGAGCTGTTATTGATGAAGTGATCAATGAAGCAGAAAAAATCTATAGAGTTAGATTTACGCCTCCACTTCCAATCACTGGAACAGACGAAAGAACAACATTTAGAGCCGTGTTTACAGGACAGCAAGCCGGTCTTGTTCGTCCAGATCCAGTAACTCTTCGCTCAAGAGCAAGAGAAAATGCTGGACTTGCAACTACTGGTGATGGAACTGCAACTGGTCAAGAAGTAACTGATGCAAACAACCTAGAAGACGTTCGCAGCTTCTTTGCAACTACCGACAGAGATGGACAGGCTACTGAAGGCAATCCAATCTTCAAATCGTTTGAATCCACCAGAGGCGAAGGTCTTGCTGGTGTAATCAAAAATATGGCCTTTAACTGGGATGGAGCTGTTTGGGAAACCGAAGGTCTCAACAATAGAGCGCCTAAATGGTGTACAATTGATGTAACCTTTGCTCCAATCTTTGATCTTAACCCAGGACTTGATTCTAACGGCAACCCAATTGGAATGCCATACAACATTGGTCAAATCCTCAATAAGATCAAATACACGAGAAACCAAGAAGCTCAAGACCGTTATGTTAGTGATAATGCAACGGCTTCGCATCAGGGTGAAGAACCTGATGATAGTGAATTTGATCCACTTACAGGTTTAATCTAATAGGATAAATCATGGTACTTAGTCGATATGCAAGAACACAAATTGTTGGCCTGAACTTCCGTTATGCAACTTCTTTTGCAATCCCCGCAATTAGAGAAAACATTGCAAACGGAAACATCAGATTCGATGAGATTATCCTGGATGAACGTGTAAGATTGGACATCTTAGCTGGCGATTCTTATGGAGATGGTCGTCTTAGTTGGGTAATAGCAGCGGCATCAGGCATTGGATGGCAAATGCAAGCGCCTCCCGGAACTCTGATTCGTATTCCAGATCTTGAAGATGTGGCACGATTTGTAGGCTAATAGAACAAATCTACAAATCTATTTGTATGCTATTTACCTAGAGCATGGTTAATCGTCAACAGAGGCTCGCAAGAGCAGTGAATGTACTTTCCAAGTATTTTGGAGTTCATACAGTTAGTGATTTAGCTGCACGAATTGCACTTGACCAATTCGGCCAAACTAGCACTGATGGAACTGGACGTGGTGCACGCCCTCAAGGACAGGGTGATACACAACGTGATACTTCTGCGGGACCAACAGATGTTGAAAAAAGACTTATTGAACTCTTGTTTGATACAACAGAAGGTACTAGAACAACTTTTGACCTTGTTAATGCTTTAGATGACCAAATTGATCAAGCAGAAGATGCTGATGCACTAAGGCAACTGTTCACCAACAAGATTCAAATTCATTATGCAAATCAGACCTCGGGTGACCCACTCAATTTTGTAGACCCTGAACAAGTAAACGTTGCAATGCAACAGGAATCAGGAGATGGAGCTTCGCCCACAACGACTGACACAAACCTGGTTTCGGTTTTAGATATGTTGGGATATGGTTCTGAAGACACTAGGATCAACAGTAGGCCAACTTCTCCATCAAGAGAACATCCTGGATTGTCGGTTATCCTTTCAAACTCACCAAGAGTTTCTTTAGAGAGTCAGAATGCAGCTGCATCAACAATCTTTTTCAATGGAATTCCTAATGTTGAGTTAGCCCGAGCGGTTCCGTATGTCAATATCGACTTCTTCTTTCCAGCTCCACCAACTGGTCCGAATGACCGACTTCAAACTCTTTCCCTGAACAGATTTCTAGAAGGTGCAAAACAAGTAAGACAAGGCACTTCGCTTGAGTTGATGACCCAAGCAAATACAACTGAAGGCACTCTTGTTTCAACACAACAAGCGGAACCAGGGCAACCTATTCCTGAAGTTTACTCAGTCGCAGGTATGGAGATGTTTACATCCCCGCAAACGCTTGTAAATGCGGATGCTTCCAGCGCTCCATCGGCTGAAAGGTCAAATCCTGTTTTGGACAAATTCCGACCTTTGATGAGTCTCCAAAGTTTGACCATTTCCGTAGCTCCATCAGCTGGTCTAATGAGCTTCAAAAGAGGAGAACTTACCATTGTTCTTCACGACAGGTCGAGACTCCCAGAAGTTGCTCGATTTGTAAAACCGGACCTTTATGGTCAGAACGAAATTCAGATTGAATATGGTTGGTCACACCCTGATGGCGGACTTGTCTCAGCTAACAATTCTAGTTCTACATCACGTGATGGTTCAGTCAATCCATATGGCGATCTCATTGATGGCATGCGTGTAAAAGAGAAGTTCATGGTTGTGAACTCTTCTTTCAACTTCGACAACACGGGTCAGGTCATTATCAAGCTTAACATTGCAATGCGTGGGGCAGCAGCTTTCAACACAGAATTGATGTCAAGTGATAATGAAACCTTTGGTAATCTTATCCAAGAAATCGAAGAGTTGCAGACAACCATTTCTGAGCTTAGACAGCGTGTTTTTCCTCCAAGCACCGCTACGACACAGCGAGAAATCCGTGGTCGTCAAATTCTAGATGCAGCACAAGATGCAATGAGCCATCCAAATCTTACAAACGACCTAAGGGATGCGCTTAGAGACTTCAGACGAGCTTACCAGGATTCTTCCAATCCAAGTGCACGAGAGCTTGTACAGCGAATTGAACAGATTTTTGGAGATGATGTTAGTCGCCGTCGTAGGGGCGAATCTTTAGAGCCTCGACGAACAAGTGGGGAACCAACAGTCATTCAAAGAGTACGTCGTACTATTGCCGATTCAGTTCGTCGAAAAGTAGGTACGATGCAAAGCACTGCCGATCCATTTCTGGTGCTAGATCCAGAAGTCGGAGGCAGTCGACTGTTGGTCGAACCTGGCGGAAATGGCAGCAGACTGTCAGCTGCTGAAAGACAGCGTGTTACTCAATTTGAGAGTAGCGCATTTGGTGTCAACCTAACCAGCGAACAGCCTGTTAGCTTAGCCAAGCTTATGCTTACCTTTATTGGTGAGCCATTGGCTAACACTGGACGATATGACGATGTTCAGCTTTTGTTTTACCCGTTTAATGACAAGGCAGGTAAGGCAAACGGGATGAATATTGGAAACTTTGTGGTTGAAGCAGATTATTTTGCAGATGAGTTAGCTCGATACAGGTTGGGACATATTGGACGTTCCTCTGTTATGTCTCTTAGAGAATTTACTTCATTTGTTGCAGATACTATTATCGACGATCCTGCTGCTCCTTCATATGGTCTTAAAGACGAACAAGGGCCTTTGTTCGAATCATTTGTAGAAGATGATGGACGTGTAAGAGGAACTCGGGCAGTTGATGAAGCACCTGATCACCAAACCCGAATGCAGGCTTTATTGCAAGGTGTTACGCCTGATGGTAATTTTGCCATGCCTCAGGTTGAAATCTATGTTGAAGCGTTGCCACAAGCTAGTGGCCAAGTTGATGGGCAAGACTCACAAGCAAATAACGGTAAAACGATTCTACGGCTTCATGTTTTTGATAGGCAGAGCACATCATATTCAAGTCTAGGGCGCATCCTGGCGTCTACCAGGACCGAGACGCTACAATCTTTGGGTAGGTTCCCCAACTTGCTTGGCAGAAACCGTGGCGTCCGTGAAGCTCAGACATCAATTGCTAATGCAACACTTGAGGCAGCTGAACGAACTGGGCTCCTACAACTGATTCCTGAAAACCCAACATCAGGGGATGATCGTCCTGCGGCAGCTGATATCCAGTATCGACTTGTGGGTGGTCCACAAAAGCTAAAAGACTTCATTATGCAGAACTCGCCATACATCATTTATGGCGCAGCGGGCACGACCGTTAAAAACGCACAGCTTGCCTCGCTACAAGAATCTAGTCTTAATACTGTAAACTTGATTAGAAGTTTCCGTAGAGAAGAAAGCATCACACCAAATGGTGAAGATGCGGGTGGTTTGCCAATGCAAATTATCCCAACGCAGCTATCTGCTGAATGTTTTGGTAATCCGTTGATTCAATATGCTCAGCAATATTTTGTTGATTTCCAAACTGGCACTACTGCGGATAACTTCTATTCTGTTATTGGCATCGACCATACTTTCAACGCTGGAAACTTTACCACACAAGTTAGATTTGGTCCATTCGATGCTTGGGGCCAGTACCGCTCCTTTGTTGGCGCTGTGCAGCAAGCACTTGATGTTCTTAGAGATGTGGATAATCAACAACAACAATCAGGCAACTCGACGAGTACGGGTCAATCTGGTGCTGGTACAGATACAACCTGATATAAACTTGTAAATCGATAAGGTAGACTGAAATATCATGTCTAGTGTTCCTTATGATTATGACAAAAGCGTGTCATTGATTTATCAAAATGATTCACATCGAGGACCAGGTAAGGTTGTTCAAAACCTAAAAATGGGCCTTGAAAAGATTGGTGTTTCCATACACCCTGAATACAGTAGTCAACCTTGGAAATATACAGGTTGTTTACAGTTTTGTCAGCCGGAAACTCTGACTCATTATGCACAATCTAAAAAGCCTATTTTGATGGGGCCGAATCTTTTTGTGCTTCCTACCGACAACCCCTCACTCTGTAAGTTCTTTGACCACTTTGTCGTACCTTCTGAGTGGGTAAAGACCAAATACGAAGAATTTGAGCTTATGAAAGACAAACACATTCATGTGTGGGCTGTGGGTATTGATTCTGAAGAGTGGAAGCCAGCTGATGAACGAACTGATGAAGTTGATTGCATTGTTTATTTCAAAAACAGGACAGACCAAGACTTGGCAGTAGTAGAGGCAATCTGTCGTAAGTTTAGTTTGAAGTATGAGTTGTTCAAATACGGCTCTTACCAAGAGAAAGATTTTCACAAGGCAGCAACGACCAAAGCAAAATTTGCTATCCTGTGCACAGGTACTGAGAGTCAAGGTATCGCCTACATGCAACTATTGTCAGCAGGTCTTCCTTGTTATGTGTTCAATAATCCAACCTGGAAATCAGAAGATGGACGGGAGACTGCTGCCGCAAGTTCTGTGCCATATTTTGATGAAAGATGTGGGTACATCACAAACAACGTAAACCTCCAGCACTTCGAAGAGTTTTTGTCAAAAGTAGACGAGTTTGATCCGAGGAGCTTTATTCTTGAAAACCACACTTTAGAAAAGGGGGCACAAGAATACTACAATCTCCTTAGGATCTCTCATGGCGAATAAACCTCTAGTCTCTACAATTACACCATGTTTTAACATGAAGCGGTACCTCAAGCTTTTCCTTGAGGAGCTTCCCAAGCAGACGATTTTCGACCGTCTTCAAGTTGTATTAGATCATAACGAACCTTCCGAAGAGGAACTTCAGTGGGTCCGTGAGTTTGATGAAAAACATCCTGGTGTAATCAAACATATTATCGTTGATCCAGTAGAACCTATTGGCACATCAATGAATCGTTGTATCCGTGAAGCAGATGCAGATTATGTTGCCATCTGGAATGTCGACGACCTTCGAACACCTGATTCCTTGGAAAAACAAGTTAATGTTCTCCTAGAAAACGAAGAGTATGGCATTTCACATGGCAACTTTGTTATTGTAAATCAGTTCCCTGGTAACAAAGGCAAGTTTATTGACCATAGCATCTTCTCACATACGCCGAAAGAGTTTACTCGAAGTATGGTTCTTGGACCGTTCTTCATGTGGCGCAAGTCTTTGTGCGATGTTGCAGGCATGTTTGATGAACAGCTTAAATCAGGAGCAGATTTTGATCTAGCAATCCGACTTGCGATTCACGCAAAAGTTGGTGTAGCTCATGGCGTTCTTGGTTATTACCTTGATGAAGGTCGAGGAGCAAGCACTCGTGGAGATGGTAAGCAGCCAATGGAAAGAACTCTGATTGAACAGAGATATGGCATCTACGATAAACTAGAAGCTCAGTGGGTCGCTCGACTTGCAGAGAAACCGGACTACAAGTTGGGAACTGTTTTCTTTGATGGTAAAGAACACCCAGTAACCGATTTCGTTCCAAACTATGACGATTTCAGAATCGAGAATTCAAAATCATGAAAGTTATTGCACTACTACCATTCAAAAATGAAGAACAAATGCTTCCAAGCTTCTTGTCCAACATCGCACCAGCTGTGGATGAAATTGTTGCTATTGATGATGGTTCAACTGACCGTTCAGTAGAAATCTTGAAAGAAGCTGGCGCACACGTTTACAGTAACGATCTTGAAGTCAAGTCCGGTTGGGCAGAACTAGGCATCCGTGAGAAGTTACTTCAACTAGGCCGTGAACACGGCGGAACACACTTTGCTGTTATGGATGCTGATGAAACATTCACTGGACAGTTTCCAGCTGTTTGCAGAAAGATTTGTGAGCGCTTAGAGCCTGGTCAGAAAATCAGAATGCAATGGTTGGCAATGTGGAAATCGGTAGATCATTTCCGTGAAGATAACTCTGTATGGAGTAACAACTACAAAGATTTCATCTTTGCAGATGATGGCAAAATGGAATATCCGAAGGTATGGATGCACACTCCAAGAACACCAGGCGAAAACACAGATGACAACTCCATGATTCTGAATCCAAAATATGGTGCAGTCATTCATTTTCAGTTCAGTGACTGGAGTGCATTTCAAATCAAACAAGCTTGGTATCGTTGCAGCGAATGGATTCGAGACCAAGGCAATGCTGCGGCGGTAAATCAAAAGTATCGAATCACAATGGATGACCCAAATGCTGTTGTGGTCGCACTTCCGGAAGCATGGCAACAAGGGGTTGTGTTCCCCAAGGTTTCTTATGAGCCAGACACAGAAAATTGGCGTCTAAAGCAGATGCTTAACTGGATGGAGGAATATGGTGTCGATTTTTTCAAGCCGCTCGAAATCTGGCACATCCCAGAACTCGACGCCCTCAGAAAATAAACCAACAGTTGTTGTAACTGGTGCAGCTGGATTGCTTGGCGCAAACTTTTGTAAGCATCTTTGTGACAAGGGATATCATGTGGTTGGAGTCGACAATCTATCAGGTGGATACCGAGAATTTGTTGATCCAAGAGTTGAATTCATTATAAGTGAACTAACTGTCGAAAGCGATTTCGAATATGTGATGAAAGAGTATGGAATCGAAGTAGATTATATCTACCACTTCGCTGCTTATGCGGCAGCTGGTCTTTCGCCATTTGTTCGTAACTTCAACTATAAGAACAACGTCATTGCATCAGGCAATCTCATCAATTATGCTATCAATCATGGAGTCAAGAAATTTATCTTCGCTTCTAGCATGGAGGTTTATGGAGAACAAACTCCACCTTTTGATGAGACATGCGATTTAAAACCAGAAACACCTTATGGTATTGCTAAGATGGCCGTTGAACTTGATTTGAAAAGCGCTCATCAAACTCATGGACTGGATTATGCAATTGTGCGCCCTCATAATGTTCACGGAATTTATCAAAACATTTGGGATAGATACCGTAACGTTATTGGGATTTTCATTCGAAAAGCTTTGAACGGTGAAGACCTTACAGTCTATGGTGATGGAAAGCAAATGAGAGCATTTTCTGACGTAGACTTCTACAACGAACCATTCGAAAAGTTGATGTACGATCATTCATGTGAAACATTCAACATTGGAGCAGATAAACCAACTACCATTCTAGAGCTTGCTCAAGCTGTTCAAAAGGTCGCTAGTGAATATGGAGACCGACCAAACATTGTCTTTGCTGAAGCACGAAACGAAGTGAAAGTGGCTTACTGCGATCACACAAAGGCAAAGAACCTTTTAGACTTTGAAGATGGCACAGATCTCGAATGGCTTATCAAGAAAATGTATCTTTGGGCACAAGGACAGCCCAATAGAAAAGTCAAAAAGATGAAGATGGAAGTCCAAAAAGGTCTTTATTCATACTGGAAGTGAAATATGTTTTTAGCACACCTACTACATTCTATTATCGAAGACGACTGGAAAGTGCTCCATATCGTGAATCATGAGCAGGTTTTTTCTAAAGCTACACACGTGGTTTCCGAAAGGAAATATGATGATAGGAGACGTTCTCCTTTGTGGCTCAGAGATTCCAAAGAGCGATTTTTGAATGAAACTTGGACTACAGTAGAAGATTTATGTGCAGGTTCACTTCCTTATGAGGATGATGAGTTTGATTTCGTTATTTGTGATCACTCCCTTGTGACCATCAGAGATCCACTTGTTCTTTGTAGGGAAATGCAAAGAGTTGGTAAAAGAGGATATGTTGAGTTTACCTCAACAATTATGAGCTTTGTTGAAGGTGTTGAACGAGAAGGTGTCGTTGGATATCCACACCATCGCTGGTTTGTTGATGTTTATGAAGGCAAACTGCGATTCGCATTCAGAAACCACCTAATCCAGTCACTCAAGGAATACCATATTCAAAAGCCAGAATGGGCCAAGGGTATCAATCCACTCAAGTCAGCCACTGGTGTTTTTTGGGATGGTTCGTTTGAGGTCTATGAAGACAAAGAAATTTCAGTCTTTCCTGACTGGCACTTTGAGGAAGTTTTTGGGAACGAATGGAACAAGCGACCGGAGATGTTCTTTTTGGCCAACCATCCTGTTCCAGTTCTTGTAAATGAATCTCCATTCAAACCAAGCACCCTTGTCACTAACAAAGAGTTGGATGTTAAGTTTGGCGTTTCATTAGTTGATGAAAATGGTAGGCCAAGCATGGATATGTACAAGTTTGAAACCATCCTGGAGCAGCAAGGGAAGTTGTAATGCTTTACATTGCCAAATGCCCATTGCGGGTTTCCCTTGTAGGAGGTGGAACCGACCTGGAAGCTTTCGTCCAAAAATACGGGAAAGGTTCTGTTATTAGTTTTCCATCCACACTCTATGTGTATGTAAGCATTCATGATAACAACCGTAATCAATATATTCTCAATTACTCTAAAAATGAAGAGGTTGACGAGCTTTACGAGGTTCAAAATACACCAGCTAGAATTGTGCTAGGTCATTACAAGACCGGACCAATAACAGTTTCTTTCTTGTCCGACATTATCTCAACTGGTTCTGGCCTTGGTTCTTCCTCTGCTTACATGATTGCTCTTACGAAGGCTGCCACACTTTACAAGAAAGAGCAGCTAACAGAGTTTGAAATTTGCCGTGAGGCTTTGGACCTAGAAAGAAAGTTCAACCCTGAGACAGGCTATCAGGACTCTTATGGGTGTGGTGTGGGCGGATTCAAGCGTATCACTTTTACAAAGGACCGCAGACCCACGTTTTCATTCTTAGACAGCAACTTCCTGAGAGACAACTTTGACATGGCTCTCTATTACACCAACAAAACTCGCAACTCTACGAACATTTTAAAAACAATGAATATCGATAAGTGTCTACCGCTTCTGACAATGGTAGATGATTTAGAAGATGCAATTGAAAATGAAGATGTGGAGAAGTTTCTTGATATTTTTAATAAAGGTTGGGAAGTCAAGAAAACGACATCACCCTTGATTGCAGGTGACGAATATTTCCAGACGATGGATGAAGAATTTCAGAACAACAAGGATGTTCTTGGGGTAAAACTCTGTGGTGCAGGAGGAGGCGGTTACTTCCTCGCTTTGTGCAAGAAAGGCAGAGTTCCTAAACAAATTAATGGTTCTAAGGCCATACCAATTGGTGTCAACGAAACCGGTGTAGTTGGCCAGAGGTTTTAATGCAAAAAGACGAACTTATCAGAGAGATAGAGAAGGTTTGGAAGCATTCAGCAGCGCTCAAGCGTCTTGTTGATGCTCATGAGGAAATCATTCTCATCGGAAATGGTGCATCATGCGCTATCGCTAGTCACATGTCAGTGGACTACACTAAACAACTAAAAAAGAAAGCAGTTGCATTTACAGATGCTTCTCGACTAACCTGTTACATGAATGACTACGGAGTTGAAAAAGCTTATGCGCAGTTCGTAAAGGAATTCGCCACTCCAGGAAAGACCCTTGTCATTCTGATTTCCTCGTCGGGCAATTCCAAAAATATTACAAATGCTGCGAATCGCTGTGAGGTAGACGAGATTGCTTGGATTGCTTTATCTGGTAAAGACCACGATAATAAACTGCATCGAACCAACTATAGACATAGAAAGTTAAATGTTTGGGTAGATAGCCAAGATTACGGCGTGGTAGAATGTACGCACCAGATTCTTCTGCATTCTATTATGGAAGTAACGTGATGGCAACTTATTGTTTTGATATTGATGGCACAATTTGCACTAACACTTTAGGCAAATATCTTAAGGCAAAGCCGTTTCCTGATATGCTTAGACGTGTCAATAATCTCTATGACGCAGGTCATACAATCATTTTTATGACAGCAAGAGGTTGTGTTTCACAAGTAGACTACACTGAACTAACTGCGGAACAGTTGTCGGAATGGGGTTTCAAATATCATAGGTTGATTACCAACCAAAAACCACATGCAGAACTTTTCGTTGACGATCGTGGAGTCAATGTATCTGAATGGCGCACTGAAGGGAAAAGAGTAGGATTCGTTGCTAGCTCCTTCGACCTCATCCATCCAGGATACATCCTTATGCTCAGAGAAGCAAAAACAGTCTGCGAGCATCTCATTTGTGCTCTACACAGAGATCCCTCAGTTGAACGAAATTCAAAGAACAAACCTATCCAAACTTTAGAAGAACGATTGCTCGTCCTAGAATCGATAAAATATGTTGATGAGGTAGTCATATACGATTCAGAAGAAGATTTAGAGCAGCTCCTTGTTGATATTGATCCAGACATCAGAATTCTTGGGTCGGATTATAAAGGCAAAGAATTTACAGGTTCAAAGCTTCCTATTGAGATTCATTGGCACAAAAGAGACCATGAGTGGTCTACCTCAGGGTTGCGACGAAGGATTGCAGAAGCTGCTGAAAACAAATAACCTGCTTGGCCCTAACCTTACAACAGAATAGGTGCCATATGAAAAAAGCAGTTGTAACGGGTGGAGCAGGATTCATTGGTTCTAATGTTGTAGACCTTCTTGTAGACAAAGGCTATGATGTTACTGTTGTTGATAATCTTTCCACCGGCAAAAAAGAAAACATCAACCCCAAGGCTCAATTTGAGCTTGTTGACTTAGCTAATAAAACTGAATGGGATAAAGTTGCAGAGCAACTTTTGGTTCCAGGGGTTACTGTTTTTCATTTGGCTGCTTGGCCGAGAGTAGAACCTAGTATTCATGATCCAGTTGCCTACAACGATGCCAACGTCAATGTTACCCTGAACGTTTTCGATGCGTGTCGTCGACATGGTGTTAAGAACGTGGTTTATTCTTCATCTTCGTCTGTCTATGGAGATGCCAAAAAAGTTCCTACTGATGAATCTGAACCGGTTAGCCCAATGAGTCCATATGCTCTTCAAAAACTAATTGGTGACCAGTATGCCGAACTTTATTGCATGCTCTATGACATGAACATCACATGTCTTCGTTACTTCAACGTTTATGGAAATCGAGAACCAACTGAAGGAGCTTACGTTCCAGTCATTGGTATTTGGTTCCGCCAGCTAAGACAAGGCAAATCACTCACAATCACCGGGGATGGCAAACAAACCCGAGATTTTGTTAATGTCTTAGACGTTGCCAAAGCAAATGTGATGAGCGCTGAAGCGAACCTGACAGGTTATAACGTTTTCAATGTAGGATTCGGCTACAATTATGAGTTGAATTATTTAGCCAGACTTATTTCAGATGATGTAACCTACATTGCTCCACGAATTGAACCCAAGATTACTTGTGCAGATATTGCAGCCATTAAAAAGGCAGTTGGCTGGAACCCGGAAATCATTCTGGAAGATTATATTGCCAACAGCAAGGTAAAGAAGAGAGTCTACAAAGAACCACCAGCGAGGAGAAATCGTGTCAAAAAGATATAAAAATGTAACAGTCGTTGCTGACAAACCGGTTGCAGTTGACAGCCCAGACCACATCTGCCCGGTTGGAGCCAAGAACGACAACTCCACCCACGTTGGTTACATCAACGAAGTTGTGGCTTATCTCGAAAGTGAAGGGCTGGGACATAATGTTATGGACATCGGTTGTGCAGGTGGTCAGCTTGCGGTTGATTTATCACACCGAGGTTACTTCTCTGTTGGTATTGAAGGAAGCTCTTATCCTGTGGAAGCGGGCCGAGACAACTGGAGAGAATATTATGAAACCATTCTTCACACTGCTGATGCAACCAAACCTTTTCACGTTGAAAAGAATGGTGAGAAGGTCTTGTTTGACCTAATCAGCGCTTGGGAAGTAGTTGAACACATTCACCCAACCGATCTTGATGCGTTCTTTGACAATGTTCTTTCGAACCTTCAACCAAATGGAATCTTTGTGGCATCGATCAACATGTCAGAAGACGTTCGAGTGTTGCCTGATGGCACCAAGATTTACTTACACCAGTCGGTATTCCCGAAAGAGAAATGGTTGAACGAAATTTTGGCGGATAGAAATGTGGTTGCATATCCGTTTAGAAACAGCGTTAGGTCTGGTCCAAGCTCGTTTCATATTGGAATGAAGAGGAAAGATAATGAGTGATAAAATCAAAGTTGCTTTTGTAAAGTTTGGCGGCCTATGCGCTGGTGGTACCGAGAAGTTTCTACAGATCGTAGCCGCAAATCTTCCAAAAGATCGGTTTGACGTAACCTATTTTTACTGTGATGCTGCACCCTACATTGGTTCTGATTGGCAACACCCAGATACTGATCCAAACCGTGTTGCTTTCATGAAGGAAAACAACATTAAGTGTGTAAAATTTGACGTCAAATACAAAGATGTAACAAAGCCAACCCATGATTGGGTCGAGACAAACTTCTGGGAAGTCTTTGACGAAAAGCAGTTTGATATTGTTCAATCAGGACGTTCAGGCCATCCTGAATATCCTTTTACGCACATCAAAAGGACTCCAATTGTTGACTCCATCCATCTTCCAGGAATGGTCGACAACCAAGAAAATATTGAAGCTGTTATTCACGTAAGTGAGTGGAACAAGAATGTTTGGATTCAAAGAGGTGGTATCGCTAATCGAGCGCATGTTATTTACCTACCAATCAAACTTCCAGACACACTTCCTGATGTAGATATTCGAAAGGAACTCGGTCTAGAGGGCAAGTTCTTGTTTGTTCTACATCAGAGAGCAGATGATGGTATTTTCTCTCACATTCCATTGGCAGCATATGAGCGAGTAGAAACTGAAAACACTGCATTCGTTTTGCTTGGTGGTTCTCAGAAGTATTCTCAGCAGGCGAAAATGCTTGAGCTTGAGAACTTCAAACACCTCCAAGCAACAGGTGACTTTGGTAAGATTTGTAAGTTGCTTGAAACAGCAGATGCGTATGCCCATGGTCGTGCTGACGGTGAAAACAACTCTCAAAGCATTGCCGAAGCAATGGCCTATGGAAATCCTGTTGTTAGTCACCTTGCACCAGCAAATGGCCATGTAGAAACGGTCGGTGATGCAGGTGTCGTAGTTGATGGAGTCGAAGCTTACTCAGAAGAAATGAAAAAGCTTATCAATGATTCTGATTATCACGCAATGAGATCTAAGAACGCAAAGCGTCGATTTAAAACCATGTACAACTTGGAGCAGAACATTCAGAAGTTTGTGGACATCTATGAAAAGGTTGTTGCTGGAAACAAGATTGTAGTTGCGGAAGATGATTGGTTGAGTGAGTGGATTGATGACTGATGGCCAAAAAGAACGTAAAACATTCCACTATTCCCTGGTTTATCTCCATTCCTAGAACCGGTTCCAACTGGATTCAGGGAATGATGGAGTTGTATTTTGATAGGCCCAGAGGTCCCATTCTAAACTTGAAATCTGACTCGGGCAGACGTGCTCGTAAATTTCGTTGGGTTTATCCTGATAACATTGGAGAAGGTGATTTACTTTGGAATCATCATCATGATCAACAGGGTTTTGATGTTCGTCCTTCGACCAGTGTACATGGCGATATCTTTCTTTATCGCAATCCAATGGATGTTGTTTACAGTAACTGTAAAAGAGATGGCAATGAAAGACGTCGGATTCATTTCTCGCATGAGTACAATGCAACTTTTACGAAATGGACTTTAACAAACCAAGCCAAGACCTTTATTTGCTATGAAGATATGGTCGATGATCCAATCAGCGAGTTTAAGAAAATTGTAGACCACTTTAATGCTGAATGGGATGAAGATAAGTTTAAAGAGACGTATGAAAAAGTAACCAAGAAAGCATTGGTTGAACGTGGCGGCTCAGTAAAAGAAGTTGCGTATCCCGAAATGCTTACCAAACAATATCAAGATGAACGTGTTACGTTTCGACGTCGTGTAAAAGGTGAAGTAAAAGGCATAGTCTATAGAGAGCAGACCGCTCCACTGCTAGACCGTTATTTCAAAGAAGAAGAGTAAGATGGAAACACTTTACACATATGATACAACTGAGTTCCCTTTCAAAAGTCTCGTCGCCTCTGTTTTTGACAACTATGCCCTAAACAGATTGCACGAACTAATTCCAGACGAAGAAACGCCAACCGAACTCTTCACACAAAAAACTGACAGCAGTTCATTCCTACATAAGAAGTTTTATGCAAGACTCCATGAAGGTTGGCCTGAATTGATTGAAGCTTATCAGCGGTTTATCTGTGAAGTAATCAAACCAATCGTTGGTTCTGATGAACTCATTTATCAAAAGACTCCTACTTTTAGAGCGCACATTCCAAACAACTTGGCAGTAGGCGCCTTTCATAGAGATAAAGACTACAACCATCCACCAAACGAAATCAACTTCATTATCCCTCTTACAGATTGCTATGAGAGCAATACTCTTATCACTGAAAGCGAACCAGATAAGATGGATTTTCATCAGGTTGAGATGAAGCATGGTCAGTTGCTCAAGTTCGATGGAAACAACTGTACGCATGGCAGTCTTCCAAACAGAACGGGTGTTACACGAGTTTCGATGGATTTCAGAGTTGTTCTCCCGGAAAAATATGATGAACACTTTTCTACTAAATCCATGACTCGTAAAATGAAGTTCGTAGTTGGAGGGTATTATGAACGAATTTAAAGCTCGAAGAAGCATGATGGTGCTTGGAGGAGCTGGTCAAATTGGCAAGCCCCTTGTTGAGTATTTGAAAAGCCAAAACATCAGAGTTTATGACGTGGACCTTGTCTATGGGCAAGAACAAGACTTGAGGAAAGATTGTCTTCTGGTTGATTACTGGATGGCACAAGTTGAGTTTGTTTTCTTTCTTGCTTATGACATTGGCGGTTCCAAGTTCTTAAAAGACAAACAAGGCAACCTTCAGTTCTTGATGAACAACACGGAAATTATGAACAACGTGTTTAGGTTGCTTGACAAGCACAATAAGCCATTCGCTTTTGCTTCTTCGGCAATGACTGAAATGCCCTGGTCTCCATACGGAAATCTCAAGAAGCTTGGAGAGCATTTTACAGAATCTGCTGGCGGTATCTCAACAAGGTTCTGGAATGTTTATGGACCAGAACATGACGAGTTGAAGTCTCACGTGATTACAGACTTCATTAAAAAGGCTAAAAACACCGGTGTTATTGATATGTTGACTGATGGCACCGAAGTAAGGCAAATGCTTTATGCGGAAGATTGCTCCAAGGCACTACTTGCTTTGGCAGATAATTTTGAAGAGGCCAAAGAGTATAAGAAATTTGATGTAACCAACGGAGTTTGGTCTTCCATTTATGAAATCGCTCAAATTGTTGCTGAACACTATGGAGCGGAAATCATTCGACCAGATACCAAAGACACAGTGCAACTGGATAGTAGAATTGAACCAAAGCTCGATTCTATCCGAAACTTTTGGAATCCAGACGAAGCTGTTTCTCTCAAAGAAGGCATCCACAGAATGATTGAGTATTACGAGGAAAATGATGACTGAACTACTTGTCACAGGTGGCACAGGAATGGTCGGGAAGGCTATTCAAAGGATCCTTCCAGAAGATTATAACGTAGCCTTGGTTGGGTCCAAGCACTATAACCTACTTGATCCAGCAAAAGCCAGAAAGATGATTAGAGAACGAAAGCCTAAAAAGGTTATTCATCTGGCGGCTAAGGTTGGTGGTGTCAAAGCCAACAGACAACATCTCGCAGACTTTTTCAATGAAAACATTCTTATCAACACAAATGTGCTAATGGCAGCTGACAAATATAACGTTGAAAACGTGGTTTCGTTGCTAAGCACATGCGTATATCCAGATGCAAAACATGTCAACTATCCTTTGACAGAAAAACAGCTTCATCTCGGCCCTCCTCATGAGTCTAATTTTGGTTATGCATACGCCAAGAGAATGGTTGAAGTTCAGTCAAGAGCTTTTCGAATTCAAAATGGCAGAAACTACACAACTGCTATTCCAAACAACATTTATGGGCCGCATGACAACTTTGATCTTGAGGATGGACATGTGGTTCCAGCAGTCATCCGCAAAATTTACGAAGCGAAAATCACAGGAACCGATGCAACCTTTTGGGGCGATGGTTCAGCACTCCGTGAGTTCACTTTCTCAGAAGATATTGCCGCTTGTTTGTTGAAAATGGCTGGTTGTCCTACAGGCGAGGTTTATCAAAGTGATATTCCTTGTAATATCGGTGTTTCGGTTGAAACTTCGATTAAAGAGCTTGTTGAGACCGTAGCAGATCTTTTTGATTTCGAAGGTGAAATCAAGTGGGATACAACAAAGCCGTCTGGTCAACATCGCAAACCAAGTCTTTCTCGAAGAATTCCACACAATTACAAGACTCTAAGAGAAGGTCTTGATATTACATGTAGATGGTTTGAAGAAAACTATCCTAATGTTCGTGGCGTCTGACGGAAAAACAATAAAACAAACAAGATAGAGACTGTGAACATGACTAAACCTTACAGTGAACGTGTAGCTTTCATCACGGGCATCACGGGTCAAGATGGATCATACTTGGCCGAGTTGCTCCTTGAAAAAGGATACAAGAAAGTAGTTGGATTAAGACGACGTACGTCAACATTCAATACCGAACGTGTTGAGCACATTTACAAAAATGAAAGATTTTGGATGGAATGGGGCAACATGACAGACAGTCATTCTCTCTGGAGAATCCTGACTAAATGGAAGCCAGATGAAGTCTATAACCTTGCTGCACAGTCTCATGTAAGAGTTTCGTTTGATGTTCCCGAAGAGACCTTGGATGTTGTAGCGATGGGCACACTCAAACTACTCAATGTTTGTAAAGAGGTTGTTCCGTCGGCCCGAGTCTACCAAGCTTCTTCGTCTGAAATGTTTGGAGACAACCCTGAAGTTCCACAGACTGAATTGACGAGAATGACTCCTGCATCTCCATACGCTTGTGCAAAGCTATATGCACATAACCTATGCAGGAATTACCGTGAAGGTTACAAGATGCATATCTCTTCCGGTATTCTTTTTAATCATGAATCGCCACGTAGAGGCGAAACTTTTGTTACAAGAAAGATTACACAGGCAGCAGCCAAAATCAAACTTGGTAAGCAAGAGATTCTGGAATTAGGAAATCTTGATGCAAAGCGAGATTGGGGTCACGCCAAAGACTACGTTTACGGCATGTGGTTAATGCTTCAACAGGATGAACCAGACGACTATGTTCTTGCAACTGGTGAGACTCATACTGTTCGAGAATTCCTTGAAGTGGTGTTTGAGCACGCTGGCCTTAACATTGAAGAACATGTTCGATTTAATCCGAAGTATCTTCGTCCTCATGAGGTTCCTCTCTTGCTTGGCGATTGTACCAAAGCAAAAGAAAAGCTTGGTTGGGAACCTAAAATCAAATTTACCGAACTTGCTAAGTTAATGTACGAAGCGGATTTGGAGAAAGAATTGGGCTTATAACCGACGCAAGTTGAACAAAGCTCACCTTAATCAAGAGAATAGTAAGCATAAGGAAAGTCAAAGTATCCATGACAGAATCACTCCTAACAGTCGATAACGATCTTCTTGGCGATGACCTTTTCATCAAGCCTAAGAAAAAGAAAAAGATTTTGATGTTGTCCGACCATCCGCTCGCTCCATCAGGTGTTGGCGTACAGGCTCGATTCCTAATCGAAGGACTCGTCAAAACTGGCAAGTATAGTTTCCGTTGCCTTGGTGGTGCCATCAAGCATCAGGATTACAGAACCATTCAGGTGAACGAAGATTTCGTTGTAAAGCCAGTAGATGGTTTCGGTACTCACGATATGATTCGTAGCCTTCTTGTAACCGAGAAGCCAGATGCAATCATCATTTTCACCGATCCAAGACAGTTCATCTGGCTTTGGGAAATCGAGGATGAGATTCATCAGGTTTGCCCGATTGCTTACTGGCACGTGTGGGATAATGACCCATATCCCGCTTTCAACCGTCCATGGTATGAATCAACTGATCTTATCAACTGTCTCTCATACAAGACGTACGAACTGATTAAGCCACACTTCCCAGAGAAGACGCACTACATTCCTCACGCTTTCCCGAAGCACATTTATCATGAGCTTCCAAAGGAGCAGGTTGAGCAGTTGGCAGTGCAGAACTTCGGACCACGTGCAAGCTGGTTCAAGGCTCTTTGGGTAAACAGAAATGCGACCCGCAAGCTTCCAGCTGATGTTTTAGACTCTTGGAAGCTTTTCCTCGATAAGCTTGAGACAAAGCACGGTCATAGAAATGCTGTTCTTATCATGCATACAGACCCAGGTGATAATGAAGGTCCAAACCTTCTTGCAGTTGCAGAAATGATGGGTCTACAGAACAATGTTTGGTTCTCTACCGACAAGCTTGGATTTGATCGAATGAATGTTCTTCACAACCTCGTTGATACCGTTGTCAACGTTTCCAAGAATGAAGGTTTCGGCCTTTCTACACTCATCTCTCTCCAGGTTGGTAAGCCAGTTATTGCTCTTAAGACCGGTGGTGAAACCAGAAAGGTTATCGACCATCGAGATGGAAGTCAACTTGGTGTTGGTATCGATCCAATCAAACGTTGTCTTGTCGGTTCTCAGCTTGTTCCATACATCTATGAGGATTTTGCTGGTACTGAAGACCTTGCCAATGCTTTCTTGACTGTCCACGATTACACACCAGAAGAAAAAGCCAAGCTCCGTGAGAAGGCCCTTGACTATGTCGAGTTTGAATATAATCACGATGACATTGTCAGAAGGTGGGATGAAACACTTGAGTCTTGCATTGATAACTTCAAGGATGGCAACACCAACACGTGGAGCCTACAGAAGATTGAGCCAGTCGTACCTGGTCAAGGTACTGAAGCTGTTGTAGATAGAAACCCTGAGAAGCTTGAACAAGCTAAACAGGCACAGATTGCAGCGGAAGCAGCACAGACACAGCAGTTTGTTCAATCTGCACTAAACACACCTGCCGCACCAGAAGCTCCTAAGACTGTTGCCCGAGGTAAGAAGAAGGTTGCTTCTAAACCTAAGTCCAAGCCAAAATCTAGAAAGAGAACAACCAAGAGAAAGAAGAGGAAGTAATCATGGCTGATGAAAAGAGACAGATCGAATCTGCTGAACTTCCACCGTTGGAAGGACTTCTAGGTGGTCCAAGTGCCCCAAACTTTAATCCGGGTCGCAATACCAAGAAGGTAATTCTTCGTGCTCCTGTGCTTACACAGTCGGGCTATGGTGTGCACTCACGTCAAGTAGCTCGCTGGCTGTTTGATCAGATGGATAACAGAGATGATCTTGAGGTTTTCGTTGAACCACTTCAATGGGGTGTGACTCCTTGGGTTGTCAACACCGATGCACACGATGGTTTGATTGGTCGTCTAGTGCAACACTCACAGCAGTCCGATCACTATGACGTGTCTTTGCAGTTGCAACTTCCAAACGAATGGAATCCCTTCCTTGCGGATTACAACATTGGTCTTACTGCTGCCGTAGAAACTAACAAGTGTTCTCCTGAATGGGTCAACAACGTAAACCAGATGGACATGGTTATTGTTCCTTCTGAGTTTGTCAAAAGCGTTATTCATAATGCAGGCGTGGAAGTGACCACGAAAGTTGTTGTTGTGCCTGAGGCATTCACCGATTCTTGCCTTGATGGCGCACTTGATAACGTTGACAACAAAATCAACAAAAGTCTCGCCAACGTTGAAACTGATTTCAACCTCTTAATTTTCGGTCAGTTCTGTGGCAACAACCCAGACAATGATCGTAAAAACCTAGCTTACACCATCAAATGGTTGTCAGAGTTGTTTGCTGATAACCCAGAAGTAGGTGTGATTGTAAAGACCAATTTTGGTCGCAACACGAAGCTAGACAAGCTAAACACAACAAATATTCTTGCAAAGGTTCTTCTTGAAACCAAGAAGGGTCCAGGACCCAAGTTCTATCTTCTTCATGGAAACATGACAGATGATGAAGTAGCTGGCCTTTATCGCAACGACAAAGTCAAGGCTCTTGTGAGTCTTACTCGTGGCGAAGGATTTGGACTTCCAATCCTAGAGGCTGCTGCCTGTGGACTTCCAGTTATCGTAACCAACTGGAGTGCTCATACTGAGTTCTTGGGCCAAGGCAAGTACATTAAGGTAGACTATCGTCTTAGACCGATTCACCAAACACGAGTAGATAACAAAATCTTCTTTGCTGATATGGAATGGGCAAACCCTGACGAATCGGATGCTAAGAGAAAAATTCAGAAGTTTTACCGCAGTCCCGGCCTGCCCGAGAAATGGGCAAAGGAGCTTGCGACGAAGCTACAAGAAACGCATAGCTTTAAGGCCATCAGCGATAGATACTCGGAAGTTCTAAAAGACATCATCTAATGCTCACTTGGATTCTCATTGGCGTAATTGCTTTATTGGCAGTAGCACTAGGAACTAGTGTTTACTTTTTGGTGAAGTTTTCTCGAATCATTATGGTTTTCGAAGATGACATCAGCGATACAATTGCGACTCTCAATGAGGTCGAGGACACCATAAACAGTGTTTTGCAAATGCAAATCTTTTATGATAGTCCTGAAGTGCGAAAAGAAGTTGACAAAATTTTAGAAGAAGTACGAATCTGTAGGGTAAACATTTTTGGAATGATTGAAAGATTTACTGCACGCAGTAAACAACAATATTATTTTATTGATGAAACTCCTGAAGAAATTCCTCAAGTGAGTGAACGAACAATTCCGAGACTTCCTGGACAGCCACCGGATACACCAAATCCGTTACAGATGCTACAAAATGAAGGTATAATTCTGGATGTCCGACACCAAAGGAAAGAATGATGCGAGCAAAGCTAATGTAGCTATTGGTCGCAAGACTCTCAAAACCAATCCCAAAAAGCGAAGAAAGATTAGACGTAGAAAGCCCGGCTCGAAGCCGACGAAGAAGTATTTTACATCAGACACACAAGACGCAATCGTAAGATACCAAAACTCCTTAGTCCAAGCAGAGAAGGATGTTATCTATGTCAAAGAAATTCTACCCGCTTTCGATGCTCTGGTAGAGAACCTAATCAACGTTTACGGATTCAAAGTCATGCACGAATCAAAGCAAGACTTGAAAACGGAATGTCTTGAGTTTCTCTATACAGCAGTGCACAAATTCGACCCAACTAAGGGCTCAAAAGCTTTCTCTTACTTCAACGTCGTTGCTAAAAACTGGCTCACGATAAAGTCAAAGCAAAACGCAAAGAAACTCAAGCAGTATATTTCTCTAGATTACAAGGAAGGAATCTCACAGACCGACCTTGATGCTATTGAACGTCACAATGTTATTCCAGGCTTTGATGATGTGATGACTGCTGCCGAGATGAACAAGTTCTTACGTGACATTGTAAATGAACTAGAGAAGAGAACCCGAACTGATAATGAAAAAGCAACCATTGAAGCAATCAAAATCATTATTGACAGACTCGATGACATTGATCTCCTCTCTAAGAGAGCAGTTCTTCTCTACATTAGAGAAATCACAGGTCTTAGTTCAAAACAGCTTTCGATTGTTCTTTCATCGCTTAAAAAGCACTATAGGGAACTCCGAAAAACTGAAGAGTTTGGGTACTAATTCTGTATGCGCACAGCAAGGTTGTGATTTTCAGCGCTGTGGATGTTACTCACAACCTTATAATCCTCTTTTGATAAATTGTGACATAAACATTCCTGTGAGGGACACTAGTAAAATGTCCAACTTGGAATATTATCGATACATGAGAGCATCACTAGAGTTTAGCACATGCTATGTGTGTACACGATGTGGCAAGTTTAGAGATTAAGGTTTGAGTGGGTTGTCATACTTGAACATAAAGTATTCGTCATCCCCACCATCTTCATCTTCTATAGACTCACGGTCAAACGACTGTTCAATATCAATACTGTCGTAGTTGTCAACCGGAATCCAACTTGAGCCGTCCCAGACTTCAATATAATCTGACTCGATACCAACAGGATGAATATAGGCTCCCGAAAGGGAGTCTTTGCTTCCTAACTCATCATCCAATAAGTCATCTTCGTCAAAAGCAGCCGGATCAATTTTAAGAACTACAGGAACGAGCCCTTCTTCAAGAGGATTATCGCTCTTGTGGTTTGCGAATTCTTCAGCCCTATTGAACCAAAAATTGACTCCATCATCTTCTGCCAAGAAGACACCTTTCTTCGCATGAGCGTCATATCCACCAGCTCCGATAGACCTAGCCATTCCTGGCCGCAAACCGGCCCCTGCAATGGCGTCTAAGCGATTGAAGTAAGTTACATGATACAGAGGGTCATCAATTTCTTCTTCGCCTGTCTGCTCTTTTAGGATATTCTTTAGCTCACTGCGAACCAAAGATTCAATGAGTGTCTTTAGAGAAGTCATCAAACATAAGTAGTTTATTCAAAGATCAAGGTGAACATTTGTACGAAAGTATCGACACCCATATCGTCATTATAGACCTTACCAACAAAAAATACATGCTTAGTGGTTCCCTCTGTTGTAGTGAAAGCACCAAAATCGATGACGTCTAGTTTTTGAAGTTCGTTTTCTGCGCTCTCAAAGAACTGACCGAACATGTTATTTTGTCTTGAGGTTTCGGTAAACAAGAACTCTTGAACGTAACCCATCATTTCAAACTCTTGAATCTCTCGTTCTACGTCTTCGAAAGTAAGAATGGGCTCCTGATTCAAGTTGATAAATTCACCAAGAGGTTCAGCTTCTGTGACGCCAAGACGAGGCTTGTTCACAGGTGGTAAGAACTCATAATTTGGAATGTGACTAAGTCTTTTGTCCTGAAAGAATCCTTCAACATTGTTTAGGTTGACTGTTGATACAGAAGCAGTTGAAAATGGTCTTGTTTCTGTAATGGAAAATGTAGCTTCTTTTGGACCAATCAAAAACTGGCGTTCTCTAAGATCGATTGGATCCGGGCTTCTAAGAATGTAAAGTTTCTTAAAGTTATCAATGGAGCAATCAAGAAGCGTCTCAGACAAACTTGCGTATTGAGAACCAGTTACCGGAACCGTTTCATTTTCACTAGAGGACGAAAGAATCTGTCCTCCACGGATAACAAACCGCTCAGAACCCGAAATAGGAAAGCCGGTGAGCCTACCAGAGTCATCAGCTTCTAGAGTGATTGTATCTTGTGGAAGATTGGTAGCTTCAAGCTGAATACGGTAAGTCTCATCTTGTGCTCCAGAAACAATCGTATCTTGATTGTAGAACATGCCAGCGTCAGTGAAGGAGTAGAACTCTGCAATCAACTTACCCTGTGCAATCTGACGACGACCTTCTGTAGTTAGAAAGGTGTCAAAGATTCGATTTTTGCTATCTAGAATTCCGGCCATAGTTTAAATTATCTCTCTGCTAGTTTTTATCGAGATTCACTGAATGGTTGTCCTGAACGATATTCATTGTCGAAGATACCACTATCAAATGGATTGAATGCAACAGCAGAGGTTGCACCAGCATATAGTGATGCACTTGCAGCAGCCGCAGTCCCAGAAACAAAATTGACTGAAACAGCTGGGTCAGTTACGGCAGAATCACCTCTGGTGAACAAGAATTTGGTGTACTTCCTCGGTTCCAACATATCTCTGAACTGACCATAGCGACCGTTTCGATAGATTACCTTGGAACGAGTTGGAACACCATTGTAGATTCCATATCTCCATCCTTTGATAATTGGGCCATGAAGACGCAATTGACCAAATCCAAAGTTCCCATCTCTACGATAGAGATCGTAAATGCTGTACTCTTGGAAATCGACTGAACCAATAGTTCTACCAACCTTTAGAACTTCACCCTGGTTAGTGTCGGTCAAGTCTAGAGTTAGTCCTTTATTGAAACCAAAAAAGGTTTTGAACACGTCAGAAACATTAGGTTTTGGTAGCTGAGCACCGGAAACGAATTCATTTTTCTTGTTTGTAATAGCGTCATTTATACCACGTGTGAAGTTTCTAAAGTTCGCATCTCCAATACGCAAGAAATAAAGTGTGAAATTGCCTTGAGTATCCAACTCATCCGTTAGAGCACCAGCTACAGTCATATATCTTGGCGCTCTTGCAAGTGTTGCATAGTTTTCTCGCCCCATCCAAACTTGCACAGGAGAAGTGTCTCCAATTTTTGGCAAAGAAAACACTGCAAGATCCTTAGCAGGAAGTTCTAAGCCCATGACTGACCAAGAGATTCCGTTATTGGTACTAACCTGCGTTTCACCATCTTCACCAGTAACAACCCAAGTACCTGTGAATCCGCCGGGATCATGTACGTACCGAATAGAATTCCATCGTCCATTATAGCTCCCAGCGGGAGAAATCAAAGACCAGGCAGGTGGTGAAGCTTCTGCGTTTGTTGTACGCCAAATTGCTCCATCGTCGCCTACAGCAATAACAGTGTCATCATCCGGGTTCCAGTCAACACTAAGCAAACGATCTGCGCCACCTGGAGTGATATCAACCCACACACCCGTTCCGTTAGACGATGGACTGCGTCCAACAATACCAGGAGGAGGAGAACCTACTCCGTTTTCCCCAACAGCGATAAACTTATTTGAAGCACCACCAACATATACAACATCATACCAAGGATCGGCAGCGGTGGCAATACCCGTTGCAGCTGTCCAAGTTGTACCAAGTTGGTCTGAACTTACAATTGTTCCTTGAGTAGGAGCAATCTGGTCTCCTACCGCACAAACTCTAGCATTGCCAGAAGATGCAGAACCATCATCATCATTTGATGTAATCGCTCTCAATCTAACTGACACAGCTCCAAGCGCAGTTGGAAGATCGAAATAAGTCCAACCTGTTCTAAATGGTTCCTTTAGACCCGTACCAGTGCTTCGAATAATGCCAAAGTCTCCAACCATAATGTAACGTTGGAAAGAATTCAGAACACCAGTATCGACGATACCATAAATCCCAGCGTCACTAGCGTCACCCCCTGGAAAACCAGCTACCACAAGTGGGTTGTCGGTTTCTGAACCAAGAGTTCTGCTTGTAGATACAACATCCCATCTAAGTCCATCTGTTGAAGTGATGATGGTTCCATTGAATCCTACGGCAACATATCGATCGGGCTGTGTTCCTGCCGAACCAGGAATGTTCGACCAAAGTATATCATTAAGAGAATTAAAGCATTTTACAAATCCGTGTTCGAAATTTGCATCTGCATCAACTGTAGTAGAGCCGGTCATTGACCAGATTTGAGTCCATCGACCAACTTCATTTACCGTACCTGCTCCTGCTGACAAACAAATGAAAAGTGAACCAATATCACTCGTACTAAACGGGTTTGCAATGAAAGAGCCAGTTGGATCTTGTGTAACCTGAATAGATTCCGGATATCTAGAATCGGGCCTTAGGGTTCTGAGCAACTGTCTATATTTTGTTTGGAACGGATAAGGTGATGTAATCCAATCAAAATCGATAAATTGGTCTACCTTCAAAGGATCGGCTGGGCCTGGGTAAGTACCGTATTGCAATCCTCGTCTTTCACCAGGGAAGAACACGTGGGCAGATCGTTCAGACTGACCAGGTCTGTTGAACTCTGATGCAGGCGTCAAACCTGATTCAACAGATTGACCATCCAAAGAGAAACTTAAGAATGGGGAGAATTTTCCATTGATGTTTGCAATAGACGCTGGCGAAGGAACAAATGAATCGAAGTAGAATTCGTTTTCGGCTTGCGTTTCAACAAACCTGAGTTTTGCTTTACTTCCAGCAAATGAACCCGAGGCAAGACCAAGCCTTTGGTTGTAAAGAATATTCACAGTTCCAGCAGCCGTAGAAACACCTTCCACTCTAGAGGCAAATCTAGCACCAAGTGTTGGTTGGTTATCACCGAGAGTTGATTGGACATTGACACCATCAGTAGTTGAACCTGAATAGATCAACGATGGCTCTGTTTCATATTGGTCAACAATAATCATGTTAGCCTCGAATCGGTGTCATAGAAAGGTCGTCCTGCACGATAGTGTCTATCATAGATACCACTATCAAATGGATTGAATGAAACGGTATCGGTAGCTGATTCATAAATTGAAGCACTTGCAGCAACGTTAGTACCAGATACAAAGGAAACATCAATCGGAAACTGGGTTGCAGTTCCTCCATTTCTTGTGTCCAGCACAGCTGTATACTGTCTTTGCTCCAACATGTCTCTTAATTGACCATACTTTCCAAATCTATGTACAACAGAAGTTGCTGTTGGAACACCATTATATATTCCATATTTCCAACCTCTGATTTCTGGGCCATACAATCGAACTGTGCATGCGTCTGGCGTTCCATACATGTCATAAACTGAAAAGTCTCTAAACTCTGGGAGAATACCCTTTCCAAGTCGTCTTCCACCGAGAGTGTCGCTTAGTTTTCCTCCATATTGGTATTCTGAAAGATCTACATCCAATCCTCTTCCAAAACCAAAGTAGGTTTTATTAAAATCACGAACAGAAGGCGAGATGAATGAACTTCCCGATAGAAATTTCCCTTTCTCAATCAGAGCCGCTTCATTGACAGTTCCACTAGTTTCGAACTCTGCATCATGTAGTCTAAGTACGATGATGGTTGAATCACCCGAAGTGCCCCAAGGATGTTGTAAACTTTCGTCGACCCATACGTGTTGTTGTGGAGGCTTTAGACTTGCACCAGAATCTTCTACGGCCCTAGAGCCAACAACCAGAGATCCGTTTCCTACAAAGCTCTCAGCACCAGAACGATTTGATAGATCAAAGTTGGCTCTAAACCAAGTTTGACCCATGTCATCACTATAATGAATACCATCATTATCAGCAACAGCATACCAATAATCATTAGTGGGACTTGCAAATACTCTTGTGTAAGTGCCAGTGAATCCAGCTGGGGGAGTTCGCAATGTCCAAGAGGTGCCGCCATTAAAACTTCTTAGAATGGTTGCATCATCTCCAACCGCAATTAGATCATTGCCATTTTCTGCATAATCAATATCCCGTAGAATTGGAATATCTACTAGACCAACACTGCCAGGAGTTGGAGTAATATCAGTCCAGGTTTGCAAATGTGGATTTACTAAAGTTGTTGGTGCTCTTGCGATGATTCCATCGCCAAACAATCCGTTATCACTTCCACAAACAAAATTAAAGTTATTGGTTGCATCTCCTACGCATACACCATACCAGATAACACCTGTCTGATTCGCCACGCCAGCCGTACTTCTATTCCAAGTTGTTCCATCTTTAGAAGTTGAAAATCCAATATAGCCTGTATCAATACCAGTATTGTCTTCACCAACTAGTATTATTGTATCCGCAGTTGAAGATTCGTTTCCGCCTGGATCTGTTGTGGTGATATCAAAAAAAGCACCGTTATTGAGAGAACCATTAGTGCCCAACCCTGAAACATCAACAGTTGCCCAGCCAGTTTTGGTTGGTGCATTTGCTGCAATGGTAGTGGAGGTTACCAATGCTCCACCAAAGGTTGTGCTGCCTGCAATCAAAAACCATTTCCTATGAACTCCATCGTTGGCACCATTGTTATATCCCTCAGCATGCACCCTTAAAAGGACGTTGCTTCCAGTTGGGTTAGTTGGCAGTTGAATGGAGGAAGTGTTAATGACTAACAGGTCATCAGCTTGATTGGGTGCGCCTTGACCAGGTCGAAGACCTTTTGCAACATAATCCCAATTGACACCGTCAAGACTTTCTATTGTTGTTAAGCCTCTACCGACAGCAACATACCTGCCCGAAGTTGATGTTCCGGTAAAAGGATTGTAGAAAATATCCTCAAGGGAATTCCAGGTTTCAAGTGGTCTATGAATGAATCTGCTGTTTGGATCAATCGGAGCTTCTACGGAACTTGTTACCGACCAAGCTTGTGAATAAGCAGCCCAGTTTGTGAAAGCTTGGTTTGGATCAGACCAAGCAAGGAACAGTCCTCCAACTCGACTTGTCTGAATGACACCGAGAGTTGCTGTGATATCATCACCGTTCAAATCTTCAGTAAGTTGATCATCAGATGCGAATCTACGTCCTGGCCGAAGAGTTCTAGGAAAGTTTTTGTATCGAGCCTGATAGGGATAGGGAGATTGTTGCCAAGCTACATCTGCAAAGTTTTCTGCTGGAAAAGTAAGGTCGAGATCTGGCAGTGGTCTACCATCAGCAGAAAACCAAGTATGTAAACTGTTGTCAACAACCGCTAACCTACCAAACAATTCACTTCCAGAAACTCGTGCACTTGTAAACAAACCTTCTACGCTTCCAGAGATGAAAGGTCGACTAACACCGTTTGAACTACCAATATCAGCTGGTGATGGTTGGAAAGAGTCAAAGTAAAACTCTTCTTCACCGATCGAACGATTCACTCTAACACTTGTAATAGAAGGAACGACGTTACCAGAAACAAAACTAAGTCGATCTCCATAAGAAAGATCAAAACTTTGGAAAGTGGAATCCAGACCACCAAGTCTAGTAGCAAGAACCCTTCTTTCTCTTGTGATGGAATCAGATGAAATTTCACCAAGCACCAGCTCGTTTCTACTTGAACCCGAATATGCTGGTGATGGCTCAGTTTCGTACTGATCCAAAATAATCATTACTCAATAACCTCATGTACCGTGTTTGAAGTGAGAAGCTGGTTTAGTGTAGAATGTTCTTCACGATCTTCTCTAAGTGGTGAACCATAAATAGTGATTTTCGCCGGACCTTCAGGGAAAGTAATTTCACTGAATACTCCACGCTCTTCCATGTTTCTCGTGTCTTCAAAATCGGGAGAGGGTTCCATAACTCTTGGAATTGGCTGATGCCAACCAACAATAAGTTGGTCACCAGGTAGAAGAAGATATGGGTTTTGAATTGACATACTGTCTGTTGATGCAAAAGTGATTGTAGAACCTCTCGCAAGAACATTCTGTTCGTTGAGAGATGCGATGGAACTTCTGCGGTCTCTGCCAGACAACAAACCAATTCCTACGCCATTTCTAGAACCTTCCTGATACTGAATTCCAATGGTGAAATCACTAGAACTGTCAGCATTGCTTTGGATGAAAGATTCCATCATGAAATTGTTGTTCGGAGAAGCAGCTGGGTCAGGTCTCGTAAAGCGACCGGCATGTTTGGCAACAAGTTCCATTTTGAAAGAACCGGTCCAAGACATAGGTGTAAGGTTGTCTGTCATGTCAACATCTGAATCAAACACCACTTCTCTAGTCATAAGAGTCTTGGGATTTAATTCAAAATTACTCAAATCTGGTGAGAAGAAGGCATTTTCTTCTCCTCTGTTTGATCCTTGGACAACTTCATTTGGCATATTGTTAGCAAAAGAACTAACACCGCCCCAACCAAGCAAGTCTCTAAAAGTGGAAACGGTT
Source organism: Phaeophila floridearum (assembly GCA_036784835.1). Taxonomy (NCBI): domain Eukaryota; kingdom Viridiplantae; phylum Chlorophyta; class Ulvophyceae; order Ulvales; family Phaeophilaceae; genus Phaeophila; species Phaeophila floridearum. Next base: position 403,221 of record JAYMFU010051006.1, read on the forward strand.
TCGATTACAGGACTGCCGCCCCGATCTGCGGTTGAAGCTAATGAAACAGACATTGGCCATCTAGCATGAATGATGGGAATTCCTTCGCTGCCAATATCCAAATTTGTAATAAACTCATCATGTGTCAAACCACTGATTGTTCTTTGATTAAGAATAAACAGATTGTTGATGGCAGCTGGCAAGGTTCCCGAAATCAAGGAGTTAAGGAACGGCGGGTTTCCACCATCAATAACAGATGCAGTGTTGTACATTTCAGGGAAAATTTGGAATGCAGCACTCATCTCAACCACAATTTTTTCTACCAAGAATGGTTCACTGATAGCTGTTGAAGTATTGAACAGCTGTGAGGATGTTGCATGGAACTTAGGGTGATATGGGAAGCCAAAGTTAGTGCATGGCTGTCCTGCTGTCGTCATGAAATCAAACTGACCAGTAATACGCAAATCAGCGATTGGAAGTGGTGCACCAGTCTGACTTGTCGATTCACCTGTTGGACTGTACATTAGAATCGAAGGTGTAAAGCCCCAGAAAACGTAGTCGTTTACAATAGGAGAATCAATTCTATCTCTAACGATATAAGAACCATCATTATTGATTGATCCTGGGAAGATGTAACCAGGTCCAATACCTTCCCATCTTTTATCTACGAAATTGTAGTAGGATACTGGGTAACTCCATCCAAGGTCATCGTCTGGTGGACCATCATTATCATTGGTGTCATAATCAAGATTGCCTGTAGTTTCTCCAATATAAAACTGTAGCGTTGATGCTGTACGACATCCAATGTCGATTTCAATTTTAGTCTTGGACCAAAGAGGTTGTTGTAAATCAGTTCCGAAAATCAAGGGATTGGAACCAGTGGCGTAGAAAGGTTCGTTGGTTGACTTACCTTCTACAGCCGGATTTGCGAAATCTCTGAAAGGTGTAAGATCCTGACCAGGGGTAAAGTGAGCGGCCTCATCTCCAACACCCTTTACAACACGACCAGTAGCGATAATATCAGTAAGTTGTTCGCTGTTTTCAATGAAGTTGTTCGCCACATTGAGACCAAGTCCATAAGCAACACCATCCAGCGGTTTATCGAATCTACCCTTCAAAGACGAAGAGTAAAGATTGAGAATTTCACCTGGACTCAACACTCTATTAATGGCGATAACTTCGTCCATAAAGCCTGGGAATGTTGCACCTAATTCGGTTGTATTGGAAGGTGAGGTGGTTACACCACCAAATGTTAGTGAGGAGAAGCCACGTAGTCTGGTAAATGAGCCACCCGCAGAAGCAGAAACATCACCATCAAGACCATTGATATAAATGTTTGTTCCAGCTGCGCTTCCAGAACCATCATAGGTGCACATGACATGAACCCATTCATTGGTTCTAAATCCAGCAACGTTGATGTTACCATTAGATTCAGCACCACGAGTTCCACCAAAAACGCCGTCTTTTAGGGTGAAGTAAACTTTCCAACCCTGACTCGGGTTTGTAAATTCATTGATAAAGTTACTATCAAGTGCGAGACTCCATTGCCAGAAAGAAGTTACAAAAGGATTACCAGTGGCAATTGGATAAACAAAAGAATCACCAACCTGGTCATCTAGAGTTTTTGTGACATACAACCAACAACCGACAGTAAACGGGAAGTCGTCTGGTGTTGTGTTGTTTGCGAAATCAAAAGCAGAACGCCCTGAACCGCCAATTGAAGCGATGTTTAGAGCATTGCTTTCCGTGTTTGCTGTTTCACCCGAGAATTGCAAAGATCTTGCGTTACCCAACAAAGAGTTATTGTTGTTTGTGGACGGCGAAAACTCAGCATATGTCAACCCAGATGGAGTGTTGGCACTAAATGTCATGTGCATGTCAGATGCCGACACTGGAGAGCTAAAACCTCGTCCGGTGGCCGAAAAAGTTGAAAGAGCGGGTTGAAATCTAATTGAAGTGTCTAGAGAATTTCGGATGAAAGCTTCTTCGAAGTTGTAATATGCAATCAGATCATCCTGAAACTGAGCAACGTTTGAATTTTGCAGCGTGTATGTATTAAACTCAATTAGGTTTTTTTCATTCCATAAAACAGGAATGTCTCCCGAGCGATTGTCAGATGCAATACGGACTTGAGATGGAAAGCTGCCAGTAGTTGCATCTCTTTGTTGAAGCTGCAACCGAGGAGGGATCCCTTTGATTCTTGTTTTTTTGTTTTGTCTAGGCATTATGCTCCTCTAAACAACCCTCTGTATGCGATGGAATCGGTTCCGTAGATTGCCGCATCACTTCCATAAACATCACCACCTGCGGTAGCGGACTTCCTTGCGAAAGTTCCTCTGATATCTTCACTAAGATCAAAATCCAGAGCCTTTACGGCGCTGATGAAATTTGGATCGGTTGTTTGCAGTCTTGCGACAATCCTTTCATCTCTAGTATCGTCAAATGGATCAATATTTCTAATGGTTACTGCTTGGAACCCTGGCACAATGATCGACTCAGCCAAGGCAGTGTTGATAGCACCACCCTGAACTGGAAACACTCTTGCATACTCTGCCCGAACCTCAGCCTGAGATAAGGCTCGTGTGTTAATTTTAACATTTGAGATAGAGCCTGAAAATGCAAAAGTACCAAGCTCACCAAGAGTTCCAGGTGTTGTACCAATGATCAAAGTTTGCAAGTTGCTTCCAGTCATAGGTTCAGCTTCAGGGAAACCTACATGAACGAACTCTGCAACCAATTCACCATTCAAGTAAAGAGAAGTTGTATCTGAGTTACGACTTGCTGCAACATGGTACCATTCTTTGTTTCTAATAGTATCAACATTAGATGCACCAATATAGTTGACGCCAGCACCACCTTCAATGAGGAAACCGGCTTTGCCAGCAATAGCATCTGGGTTTACAGCAATACTTGCCAAAATATTGTCAGCCAAAGTTTCACCCGCAGCACCAATCGAAACAATAAATTGTGGAATGGTAAGAGCAATAAAACCTGGTTGAATGAAGGCTTGAACGGTACAAGAGCCTGTAAGGAAAAAATCAGGATCGACAGACGAGCTAAAAGCAGTCTGATTAACAAAAAGTGCTTGACTTCCTGGGAACGGTCCTTCTGAAAATGAAAGTGAGCCGGTAGATAGAGTAATGACCTTGCCATTGCCACTTGAATCTAAAATATTACCATCGAAGGTGTAAAGGACCAATGGATCGTTTTCTATGTTGAGATGCGATGCAGTTGGGAACGTTCCAAAGTATCCTTGACCTTCATCAAGGAAAAATCTTGGGTCTAACGGAGCGTCATAATCAATGAATTGCTCAACGAAGTTGGAAGACCCATCAAGATTATCAAAGTTGTTTCCGTCTTCTACAGAACCTTTTACGCTTCTTGGGTAGAACGGACCAAGGTTGGTGTTCTTTCTCATGGGAATTGTAAAAGGTTCAACGATGGCCTCTTCTTCTTGTTGAGGACCATTATTGAAAACAATTGGGAATGGATAGTTTGGATCTTCAATATACCAAACTGGATTGAACTCTGGTTGTTCTTCAAAAATAGTAGAGTCTTCAAACTCAGTGAAGCTTCTGGCCTGACCAATGGTTACCACACGAGCCTGATGATCAAGCCTTCCAGTCCAAACCTTTGGTTGTAAAGATTGGTATACATATCTAGGAAGAGTGAGGTTTACTCCTTGGCGGAATCGGTCGATAACTGTTGTGTCAATACCAGAGACAACATTGTTAAACTCTAGAACAGCTTGCTGGATTCTTGGACCATCGGTGTCATTGAAGGGTGTAAACTCACCAATCGGTAGATTGTCATTTTCTGTAGTTGTACCTGCCATTTACGCCCTCAATATTTATTAAACTCACCAGTGATAAGCTGTAGAAGAATTGTATCCTTTAATGAATGTCTTGTGTTGTCACCAAGGTAGATATCAGCAAATTGATACTCCACCTTTCCTCGCTCTAGCATGTGTGATTCCACAACAAAGTTTGTACCAAGGAAACGAGTCTTTCTAGGGACAAGTTGCTCAACAAATGTACCAATGTTGGTATCAAACCACTTGTAGAACTCGAAGAACAACTTCAGATTCATTTTGTCAACCAGCTTATTAAAGTATACTTCTCTCAAAGATTCGAGATCTGGATAGTCAGGTGAAAACATTAATTCGGGCGCACCAACAGCGTTGTTGAACTCTTCTAAGGAAGCAAAGATTGTGACGATGTCTTGGTCTAGAGCATCAACTACTGAATAGTCGATTGTAAATCTGTTGTTATCAGTTGGAGTTTCGGATGGTGGAGTCTCGTATACGGGTGCAACCTGCGCCCAAGGAGTTTGTTGAACTAAGTCAAAGTTCTGGAAACTGCGAACTCTTACCTTTTCAGTTGTTGCAGCCTGATCAAATTTAGGTGAAAGATAACTGAAGAAGAATCGTTCTGGAATAATCACAGAAGAAGTAGCCGGGAATCCAGAACCTGTAAGTGTGTAAGCGTTCTGAGAGAAGTCGGTGAAGTAGATCTCACCTGAGGAATCTGATTGAGTAACTTCTTGGTCTGTAGAAACATCCATACGAAGTCGTTCCCAAGAACCAGTTGGAGTTGTTGCAAAGTTGAAGTTCACCTTTGGGTCTTGAACACCAACCGAACGATAGTTTCGAACGTGTTCACGCCATTCGTCGTCTCTAAGCCCTCTAGACCAGAAACGCATTTGGGTAACCCTACCAGTGAAATCATAAACTCTGGCCGTTGGACCTTCTCCCGTGGCGTTCAAATCATCAGAATTCAAGAACTGGTCGGTAAAGTTTCCAAGACTCTGCGAACCCCAAACAAGGAAAGAGCCTGATAGGTTTACAGAACCTGTTGTGTTTTGCCACAAACTGGTGCTTGTATCGCCGCTATATTCATCATAAAAAGCAGACGTAACATACGTTTCCAGAATTTCTCCAAATCCTTGGGTTGCTACCCTGAGGAAGTATGAAGAAGAAACAGTGGAGCCTACTTCATCATTTCTGTTACGACCAAAGGAAACGTACCACTGATCACCGTTGAAAATATCTGCTCCAGTTACAGACATTGCAAGAACTGGAGCGCTTGCCGAGGTGTTCTGACGAACATAGAGTGTTGTATCCCCTCCTCTTACCGTCACAAGATTTGCTAAAACGCTCTCAGAGGGCGAAGAAGTTCCAGACGTATGAATGCGTACCAAACTTTGAGAAGTAAATGCAAAACCTTCTAGGGGGATTTTATAGGTACCCTCGTAAGTCCAAGAACCCGAGGTCAACAGAACGTCGTTAGATGTTCCTGCTGGCGTTGGGAAACCTGGTTCAATTCTGCTGCTTGCCGTAAGGAAAGGACTGGTAATGAAACCGCCAGAGATGAAGTTGGTCATCGTTGAGATTTCATTCCTCTTATCTCTAACGAAACAAAGCGGCAGTTTGTTTGGACCACCGTATTCTCTGATACGGAAGTTGTTATCTGGGTCAATACCAACCGAACGAATGAATGCCTTTACAGAATGGATTGTACCCTTAGAACGAATTACATCCTGGATATTGATCAAGATACGTCGCCAAATCTGGTTACGAATCTGGATTAGAGAAAGGTCATTGGTGCTAATATCACTTTGGATATTCTCTGCATCAATAAACTGTTCAATAGAAGCACCTTCAAACAATGGAGGAAGCTCAATGCCTTTATCACGAGCTAAGAACTGCAAGAATTGATCTGGAACGGTGTCAGTATTGTCATAATCAACGTGCTTCAAATTGCTGAAAGTCTGGATGTAGAGTTTCATTTCATCGAAGAACTTAGCCCATGTATACATCAACAACAAAAGAGTCTGAGTTGCTCCAAGTTGAACAGAACGAGGATCTTGTCCACCAGTCAAAGCATCGACGATAGCACCTGTTTCAGTCTCAAGACCATCTTCCACTTGGCCTTCCAAGAAATAATGAACCGGAACAAGACGTGTAATCAAATTTGGATTGTCGTTATCAAAGAGAGAAGCGGACAGTAGAAGCCCATCTCTGAAATCAGCTAAATCGTCTTGTTCTGGGAACAAAATTGGTGAATCTGCTCTCTTTTCCCAAACCATTGGTGTAGGTCCAGCAATAGAAGCCGTTGGAACTTCACGGACACCCAACACAAGTGAATTGGTGTTGAGTCGGCCATGAAGAGAATTTGAAGAGTGATCGAGAACTACAGCTGAATTACTGCCCGAAGGTTCATTAAACTTAAGGTATAAAACAAGGTCGTCAGAAGCGAAAACTGCTTTTTCGTTTGAAAGATTACGCTCTTCTTGAGTGCGAACTGTGTTCCACAATCTGAGTTCGTCGATAGCACCAGAGAATGTAGTTGTGGGAGTAAAGATAGAAGTGATTGCGCTACCAGAACCAATAAGCAAATCAGCTGCCTGTGAACCAATTGGACCAAACTCAATTGGTTGTGAAGAACTGGCAATGAACTTTTCATTTACATAACCAGCAATAGTGTTCACATCTTGCGCACGATTCCATACCCAAGCTACATGATTCCATTGTCCTTTATCAACACCGACCGTTACAGTGTCAGTGATGGAACCGGAAAGCATGTGAAAACTTAGAGAGCCTGACGCTGCGGAACCAGTAGGTTCAAGAGAGACATAGAAACCTTGTCTGCTAATATCGGTACCATCATCAACGTGTTTGTCGATGACTGCCGAACCTGAGTTCGCTTCATCAGGAAGATAAATCCACATTTCTAAAGTCAATGGATTTGAATCTGGATTGATAAGTGATTGACCTGTTCTATTAGTAGAAACAGTTGGGAATGCAGCACCAGCTGCATCTTTTACCGTAACAAAAGTTCCTGGATCATCAGCCTCTCCTCTAGAACCAGAGAAGAAGAGGTAGCCAATGTTCTTTGGGAAGTTGTCGTATACCCATTTTTCAAAACCGGTCAAGCAAATAAAGAAGTTTTCATATTCTTCTCGTGTTCCATCAAATGGAAACTCGTTGAAGATTCGTTCAAATGCAACGTTTGCTTTTACCTGAGCAGAGTTGAAGAAAGTGTGATTCTCAAAGTCAGCCCAGTCAATGTTCAACTGTTGTGTGTTTCGTAGACCCGTACCATCAACAGTGTAAATGAAGCTTGCAGTAGAATTGACGCTACTGTCAGCAAGTTCATTAGTGTTTCGACTAAAGTCAACAGTGTTGCTAGATGGACCACCCCTAAGCCCACGCACAATTGTGGGAGTAAACAGACCTGGTCTGTTCAAATTTAGGTTTTTGGCATTGTCTCTTTGGTCAATCATTATGGAATAACTTTAAATCTGAATCCTCGGTTGGTAACAGAAAGGTCTCTGCCAATATCCGTAACGCAGAGCAACTCGAATTCATAAACTTCGTTGACTGGAAGGTCTCTGAAATAGAAGTCGAAGTACATGCCGTCCTTGTCGGTTGACATTCTGGTTGACTCACTCCAAGGAATTACTATTTCTTTAGTGAAAGCTTTGATAACTCTCCATCGCATGTCTGGAACAACAACCGAATCAAGCACTACAGGAACCTTGAATCCTGGCAACTCTTGGTTGTAATCAGAAGCAAAGACTCTGATTCTGTCAACCTCCTGTGAGTTATACTGATCTTTCAAGTTGGTCATGTTGATAACCAAGTTGATATCCATTGCGTTCTGTGGTGTGCCTTGGATTCTGTTGAAGGTTACGCCATTTTTTCCATAAATGACGGTTTCATCAAGAGACTTCCACAAAACATCAAAGTAGAAATCAGCTGCGCCTGAAACAAAATCACGGACTTCAGTGTCTTCAACAAGCGAAAGATGGAAAGGAGCTTGATAAACACCGATTTGTGGCAAGTTACCAAAGCTAAACTGACTACCACTGTAGGACCTTGAAACAAAACGAAGACTTCTAGTGAAGAAAGTAATGCTTTGACTGTGCGAAGGACTCCAACTTGAAGTTGAGAATCGAATCGATTTAGAAGCTACAAGTGTCATCAGCAAACTATCAGAACCAGTAATCTCCACACTTCCAGAGAAAAGATTGCGGTTTGTTCCTCGGATACTATTGTAAAGATAAAGACTTGATGACGTGTCGAAAAACGGACGACTGCCTGGGTCGTTGATGTTATCAGCATACTGAACAATCAACTCAGGATGTAGGTTTTTGTTGAAGGTATGACGAGTGCCAAATCTTTTTACAAAACGAGTGACAGTATCTTCCTCTTCCTCAGGGGTAAACGCAAGACGGAAGCCCTTGTTTGGGATAAGACCAGCTAAGCTGGCAGAAACAAGTTTAGTAACGTCAATCCTAAGGTTTTCATCACCACGATTGAATCTCTGAGATGCGCCGAGAGCTTCTAAGCCAGAACCAAGGTTACCGCTGATAATAACGTCTACATCTTCACCAAGAGAACCCGTGGCACCTGCACCAGGCTGACTCCAGGTGACAACTGGAGACAAAGAAGCCGTTACCCAGTTTGCAGCATCGAGGTCTCTATAGGCCACAACATCAATTCCTCTTCCTTCGTCAAAAGACTTTGAAAGTGGTAGAAGTTGAACGGTGAAGTTTGACGGAGTGGTTTGTCCACCATACACGTCTTTCAAAACAACAGATGCACCAAAACTTGCACTAGAAAAATCTAGAATACTGCTTGTAAGTGCCTGAAGTTCTGAGTAATCAAACTCGATAAGCAAACGAGTCTGCTCGATAACAGAACCAGTGAATACTCCGCTAACATCCGTAACAGTAGTCTCATTATAGAGCTTGTAAAGGTCAAGCGTGCCTGCCTGCCCCACATTCGCATCAATTGAACGACTGTTAGCGATGTACTTGTTGGTAATATAAGTGTCTTTTGAAGCTGAGAGTATTCTATACATTGTGTTATACCACGCTACCGATGATATCGAAGTCGCTGAATCTAAGTTCGAAAATCGAACCTGGAGGACCGATAATAATTCTTCTGTCTGTGTTTGCGCTAATGTCAAACTGAACATCGGAGTATTCACGTGGGTTTGAATTTCCGACGGTACCTGTTATGTTTTTGAACTCAAGTGAGTTGACCGTAAGAACACCAAGGTTGTTGAAAATAATGTTCTGAACTTCATCGATAACGATTGGTTGATCGATTTCAAAGTTTTTGATGTTAAAGAACTGCTTTACCTTGTTGATTACGTTTTGAAGAACTTGTGTTGAGTTGAAGGTTGGATTTACTACGATTGAGAACTCAATCTGGAAGTTGATTACCTGAGCATCCAAAATATCAATAGCATCTGAAACAAGCCTGTACTCATTGAGGAATCTTTGAAGATTCAACTTCAAACTATCCGGAGATGTAATCAAACGACTGTTGGCATCTCTTGAAATAATGAACAAGCGAGTAGCAAGTGGGTTGTTTGGGTCTGGCTGAATAGAAGCACGGAACACTCGACCAAAGTTGCTTGGCATCGTGTACACACGAGCAAGCAAATCTTCCTTAGTAACGATTCGTCCCTGCGATGCCTTCACGGCTGGTACACGAAGCTTCAATTCATCTACCGTAGGAGCGTCCTCGCCGCCCGATGCAGGCGAGAAGTTTTGTGCATCAAGGCTTTGCCTAACCAATTGTGAAACAGCCGGTGTAGGGTTTTCTGGAAAACTGATGACAACTGAGTTGAAACCACGAATCTGACGTGAACCGATGTTGTGTGAAAGTCCGCCACCATATCGATATTCAACCGTCAAGGTTGTATTTGGAGCGACTACACCAAGAGTGGTTGTCTGAAGAAGGTTCCCAGGGTTGAGTGTGAATCTAGAAAACGTCTTTTTTCCAAAAAGTGGTACAGCAAACTCAGATGGATCTGGGATGATGTCATCATTGATTGATTCGGCAGAACCACCTCCAAAAGTGAGAGTGGTCAATCTTGACTGAAGAGCAGTGTCAACCGTAAAACGATATGGTGCAGGAATCGGAACGAGGTTTTCATCAACCAAGTCGTTGTCGTCTGAACCATTATCGATTGCTCTAAAGACGGTATCTTGTGTGAGGAACTCAACCTCGTAATATTCGTTGCCAAGAGAGTCACGAACACGAATAACTTCAGTTACATTTTCTTGCGAAAGGGTGAATCTCCTAAATGGAACAAATGCACCGATTGAGAAAGAATCCACCTGGCGGAAACCAGAAATGCACGTTCCTTGTAACGAAAGAATGAATGTGGTTGGGTTGTTGTTAGAATCTCGGTTACCAACATTTACAGAAGCAATAAGATTATTGGCATTGTCTCTATCACGGAAATCAAGGTCTTCAGTTAGTTCAAATTGGGTTCCATTCTGCGAACGGACAACCGTGCCCTCGTGGATAATAGGAAGAGCCTCAACATCGGGTTCTGCTGGGCTTCCAGCAGCAGGAACTTCAACCAAGAAGGTAACAGTGACAACAGCTGGTGATGCACCAACAATCGGCACACCTGCATCTCTGATGATTCTTTCTACGTTGATGCTTTCGACAGCAGTGTCTACGGAAAGTTCATGAAACTGATGGTCAAGGTAGAATGACTGAACATCTCCCGTGTAAGCGGCAAAGTCAAGGAGAAGTCCACCCAAGCTAACCTCGGAAAAGTCCCGAATAACATCCGGAAAATGCGTGCGTGCATAATCAAGCAAATCAGCCTTAAGCGAATCGAAATCCTTGTTCAGATAACGACGCTCTCTGATTTGCTTCAAAATCTTATCTTTACTACTAACTGGTGCCACTTATTTCTCCTTAGATGACAAAGAGGTCTACTTCAAGAACTTCTTCATTGACATTTAATTGTTCTATTGAGTAAATAAGGAAAATACGGATTTTCCCTGTTAAAACATTATCCTCAAGATCCGGTCTGGATTCGAAAGCTATGGGAGTTACAAATGGCATCCATCTTGTAATCGCCGTATTGATTCGAACCATTGCTTCGTTGTCAAATGCCTCTTTATTTGAGTATTCTGTCAACAATGGACGAAGGTTCGCTCCAAATTGTGTAAGAGCAACACGTTCACCCCAATTTGTAAGCAGAAGATTTCTCACATTATCTTTGATTTGCTCCCTAAGTTCGGTATGCATTTCAAACAGTGTTTTGCCGCCAACTAACTGCAAAGGAGTCTTAATACCAATTGGATTGGTAGAACGGTTCCTTATCAGAACGTTCGTCCTTTGGTCTTGGGCGATAACACCCACATCTTTGAAACTTCTTCTTGTCATCCTGGATAAGTATTGCTAAACAAAATTACGGGGTACCTGTTGGTCCCGGAGAACCAAGAGTTCTTATTCTTGTTTCTAGATTTTCAACACGCCCTTCAAGTTCTTCAATTTGTTGAAGTAAAGTTTGAATGACTGAATTGGTAATTGCTCGGGCTCTTTGCTCTGCTTCGATTTCAATTGCAGCTTCAGTCAAAGTTTCAGGCCGGATTCTTTCAAGTCCACCACGTCGAGCAATTTCTTGCTCGACTCGTCGACTAATTCTCTGAGTGGATTGTTCCCATTCTCGTTCGAGTTCACGAATAAGATTATTTAATGTGTCTCTACTAACCATATTACTCTCCGAAAATCTTTTCTGATTGTGCTGCTGTTACAAAATCACTTGCTTCCTGCTCGCCCATAGAGACTTTCTGTTCAGCTTCAGTTTTCTTTGCAGTTATTTGAGCATTGAGCGGAGTATAAACGGTATTTGTCAAAACTGTTGCATTTCCAATCGCAGCAAGAGAAACTACTGGAGAGTAAGGAATAGCAACGGAGGCAGCAAAAGCCGTATCTAAAGTTGATGCTAGAGTTTGTATTGCTGTGTTGGTGGCGTCGTGCTGAGCCTGAAGAGCAACTCGAAGTTCGTCAATTTCTTGTTGCATTCTGTCGTGCATATTTCGGTACTGAGACCACCGAACAAACGGTTCACCACCAGGTGTTGGGTCAGAGCCAGCGCCTGCTAAATCAGCCAAACCTCGACCAAGGATAATTTTAGGGCCATCAATATGGACGCCTTCCTTTGACATATAAAGATGGCAAAGATCTGTTTCTGAATCACCTTCACGGACGATTAAGACAGTACCTTCAATACCGTTGTCTTCATCTTTTCTAGCAATGACTCTGAAATGATCGGCCTTGTTTACAATGTAACTTTTGTTTGCTGTTTGAGCTGCATCAGCACTTGGTTGAATGATTTCATTTTTATCGTCACCATCAGGCAATGAATTTTCTGTGTATGCAATTTCAGTAAGACCAAAATTGGTATCAGCGTTTGATTGCATGGTCACATAAATTCTGGCGGCATCCCTAACATAATCTGGGTCACCTTCAACTGCATTGTCATCAAGTCTTGAAGAACCCTGATTGTTCAAGTACGGCGTTTTATAGGTTTCTCTGTTACCTCTCTCGTTTTCATTAACAAAAGGAGCAGTGTTTCCCTCAAATACCTCAGTAGGATTTTGTAAGTTTTCTGGGAGATAACGACCACGACCACTTACAATATCAATCGTTCCGGCCTGACCCTTTGAGTCAGGTGCTTCATCAATCAATGCTCCGAGCGGACCAGCACGACGGTCTTCACCAAGACAAATAAGAGTGTTATTGGCTCCCTGAAGAACAAATTCCTGTGGTCTTTTACGCCATCTGGGAACTGCCTCTGGCGTTACTACAGTACCATCTTCGGGGAAATTAAACTCTCTAATGCCTTCTACGACGTTCGAATACGCCGTAGCTTGCTGAATGATGCGTTCAAATGGACGTTCTTGACTTGAGCCCGATGGAGGCATTGTGTACGTATCTTGTGTGTTTCCGCCATTTGGGAAACCAGGAAGAGGTTGGTCTGCTCCTCTTCTATCTCTTTGATCGGTAGAAAAGTTGCCAGGATTGTTGAATGGCTGATATCTTCTATCATGGTGAGTGTAGTTGACATCCTCTATCGATCTTTCCATACTGACACGGGTCAACCAGTAACCAACTTGCTGGCCACTTCCAGCAAAGTCATTGTACATAACCTGCACAGTTTCTCCAGGTTGGATTGGCAACATGAAATGTGAAGAGAAGAACGGAAACAAAATTGTGTTTGTTCTAGGAATCGTCCCTTGGGAATCACTAGTCAGCTTTGCAATGATTGCATTAACGGGCATGTTATCTGCAAAACGTGGATTGTTGACCGTTCGACGAAGTCGTGTTAGTTGTTCATCGGACAACAGGTTCGGATCCATAATGACATCAATCACCACGGCCCTTTGCATGGTTGGTGTTTGTCCAAACATCCTTGAACGTTGGATATCACCACCGATCTGGTTGCTGGTTCCAGCCCCAGTCAGTCGTCTCGAAATTAAACCGCCGCCTGTTCTACTCATAACAGTAGGTATATTTTAGAGGCGTTTTCAAGAATTGGACTGTTCGAGAACTTCTTTAACTAGAGTTTCGATAAGTTGGCCTAATGACACGCTTTCTTGGACAGGTTCTTCCAAGGTTCCGTCATTCCAAAGTTCTTCCAAACCCTTTACGTTCTGGTCTTCAATCCACAATTCTTTTGCCGCCAAATACTTTTGATTATCCACGCCCGGAACCCAAGGTTGCCAATTTTCTGGCATTCTTGTCCAATCGCCCCAGATGTTGAAAGCTGGGTGAACCGGAATCTCTAGCATGTCAAAATCATCATCCACTGAAAGTGAGTCATTTAGAAGAGACGCACCTTCTTTGGGAGAAACAATTTTTGTGTTCTTTATTGGCAACGAATCCATGTGCCACATAACCTCTTCGGGAAATGCCACATCAGGCAAATAACCTGTTTCAAATACAACAGCTGCACTGCGTATTTTTGGACGACCCATACCAGTCATTTGGACATTTGGTACGAATGATCCACCTTGAACTACGGCAAACACCGATCCTGCTGGACCAAAACTGGCTTGCCAAAGCTGACCAGACTCTACGATCTTCTTGGCATCTTCAAGACTAGTGAAGTGTACATATTTTCGTCCCATGTTTGCCTTTTTACCAATTCTTACAGATAATTACTTTCATGTCTGCAAATAATAAAACGGAACAAGATTTACTTGATGATTTTGAATCCTCTCTGGTTGAAAAATTGGATGAGGACAAGAAACCATATCATTATACTGAGCAATCATTCGATCCACAGGTGCCCGAAACAAACTTTACTCCGACTCCTACAAAGGAACTCGACAAGAAAGTCAACTCACAACTGAAAGACTTCAGTGCGTTGCTTGATTCTCTTTCATCCTTGGAAGATAAGAAGAAGGCCCTCTGGAAACAAATCTATGAGAACTCAGTAACAGACCGAAAGAATGCATATATTCTGTTTGGCGACCTTTACAAGGACGTTCACAACAACCCGAATGAACATGCTATCCACGGTCCAACGTTGGCCAAATACCTTGAACGAATGGAAAAGTCAAATCAACAGCTTATTAAGCTCGCTGAAATGATTGATGATGTTGTTGAAGATGAAGAAGACCTTCTTGCTGATGAAGATTCTATTTACGATAGGATTCAACAAGGACAGGGATAATGTCAGATATTCTCAAAGCTATAATCAAAGAAGAGGTTCGCAAGACACTGAGTCTTCTTACTGAAGGTATCGTTCATATCGACAAACTGAAGCCTCAAGATTTGCTCAACTTCCTAAAGGGTTGGAATCTTGATAAAGCTAAGTTCCATGTCTCAGAAAAAATGGACGGTAACTACATGGCTTTGGGAGTAGATAACGGCCAGTTCTACTTGAGAAGTAAAAGCAGAAGTTTTGGAGCCGCAGACGAAGTTCCAAAGATTTTCTTCATGAATGACTTCAGAAAGTATTTTGGTCTTCTCGAATCCATTCCATGGAATGATATCTTTGCAAAAATGGCTGCCAAATGGGGGTTTGATTTTGACGGCACCTTTGAAATCGAAGGAGAGGCAATCCCTTCATTTGATCACAACATCGTCATTTACGACGAAGCAAAGATTGGTGACGGAATTTTTCTTATCTTCAACACCAAAACCTCTGTTGGTAAAGATAAAAGTGGACGAGTCCATAATCCGGAAATGTGGCTAGATTTAGCTGAAGAAATCAACAAGCATAGCTCAGTAAAGTTCTTCTCAGTTCCTGAAGTAAGCTTGGGTGATCTTGAGTTCGACAACAAAATCATTGTTGACCTTGAAGCTTTAATCGAAGAACATGGAAACTTCCTGAAGAAGCCTGCTAGAACTCAAGCTGCCAAAGAACTCAAGGCAAAACTTTTAGCTACAGTAGCGGAACTCGGCAAACAAGCCAAGGGTCAGGCTCTCGGAGCTGATGTTGCAAGTAAATTTGGACCTGAAGTTGAAGGCGTTGTTATCTCTGGTCCTGATGGTAAGCTTGTCAAAATTGTAGACACAGCTAAGTTCACCGCTAGAAAAGAAACCAACTGGCACTTCATCAATCAACTCATTAGTGCTGAACGTGATTTCAAAAAGAGCATCAAGGAAAATCCACAAGACCTTGAGATGCACCTTCTCACTTGGAAGGAAGAAGTTGAAGACGTTCAAAAGGATTTCGATGAGAATGGTCATGAATACATCACCATTAACAAGAAATTTGAGGATACCCAAAACGGAATCGACTTTGCTCTTGGAATGGTGAAGGTGATGAAGGGTCGGCTTGATGCTGGCGAATCTTATGAGTCAATCGTTGATGACTTCAAAAACAGAAAGATCATCCCCGAGGGAGCAAAGCTCAAAGAAGGGGTGGCACTTACTGAAGAAGAACTACAAGAGGGCGGCAGTGTCTTTGATGACATGAACTCAGTTGTTCCAAAAGCTCTGCTTGAACCGAGCATTGAAAGAGCACTTGTTCTTGCAAATTTGGATGGACTTCCTTTTGACGTCGTCGGCAATAAATCAAAACCATTCTTCAATGACATTGATATTGCTATAGATGTAAGAGACCTTTTGAAATTCTTGAAGCTCCCAGAGGGAGAACAAGGGTTCTGGGATGAACTGAATGACCATCTTTCCAGATCTCACGTGGACAAATATTCTATCATCAAAGGTCTTAAACAGTTCCACATCCTTGTACCTCTTATTGATAGTTCGGGCGAACAAGTGAACGCTTTCTTGCCAGACGGTAGTAGAGGTGATGTGCCAGCAATGATTCAGTTAGATGTTTTCGTAGGAAATCTAGACTGGATGAGAGATATAAACTCAGGCGCTCCAGAATCAAGCAAGTACAAGGCTGCTTGGAGAAACATGCTTTTGGCCTCCATTGCGTCGGTTGTCCAGTGGAACGTAGATGGGGATGAGGACGATGAGTATCATCGCTACGTGATGAACTTCAGAGACGGCCTCAAGCGTCAAAAGATTAAGATCATACCACCAAGTGGCAGAAGAAAGAAGCCAAAAAAGGAAAAGCTCTCAGATGAGGTAATCACCTCTTCTCCTAATGACATGGCAGAGATTCTGTTTGGCAAAGGCGCCAAGTGGTCAGACATGAATTCGTTTGAAGAACTTCACAAGCTTCTGACTGGACCGAAGTTTCAGTTCAAAAAGTTCCTTCCGGAGATTCTCTCAAACTTCAAAGAGTCGCTAGTAAAAAGAAATATGGCGGTGCCAACGGAACTAACTGACTAACGTCGGTAGTATTGGTCGTATACGCCTTGTGTTAGACCATAGTCTACAAGCACAGGCGTGTCTTTACCATTTCTGTTAACGATACCCCAAGAACTTGCCCTCATGATGTCACCAGCAGGCATTCCAAAGTCTGCCATCATAACAACAACGTCGTTGAAAAGTTCCGACTCTTCAATGTCTTCATAGTTGTCTGGAACAACCATTCTGTATCCTCTGTCACCACGACGTCTAATCATGTAATTGTGAAGAGTAGCCATCCAGTCTTCGAACTTATGTCCAGTCAAACGTTTCCAGTCTGACTTTTTCATCTTTTTGGCTCTTTCCATTTCGATGTAGAGATAGTCATCAGAATCAAAATCTCTGACTTCTGCAATGATGTCATAACCGATGTTGTGAACATCTACTTCGATTTCGTTTTGAGCTTGACCCTTTTTATTTGTGGCAATCTTTACTACAGTGTTTGGGTCTACACCGAACACAACTCTGGCAGAACCGCCACCAATTCTTCCAAGACGTTCACGGGCATATGCAACCCTTTTACGAAAACTCGGAAGTGCCTTGAACTCTTCGATGCTGAAGCCTTCTGGATAATCAGCTTCATCTAACCAGCCCTCGTACAAAGGTGCTTCACTAAGGTCTTCTTCATTTAAGTCTTCCATTGCCTCGGCAACAAGTCGACCTACCATTTCTACAAGTTCTTCTTCGGAGATTTGACCTTCGCCTTCCATCTCTTCGTTATCAAAGAGAAGAAGTTTCTTTTCGCCGCCAACCTTTACAGTCTTCTTGTTGTCAGCCTTGTGTTCTTCAGTATGTTCGCTTCGGTCAGTCATTATTCGTCTCTTTCAGATGCTTCAAGACCATAAGATCTAAGTTCCATCTCTCGGACCTTTTCTTTAAGGTTGTCTACAAACCTCTTTGCCATTGTGAAGTCTTTCTCGCCAAGCTTTTCTCTAATATAATCAAACAACTCTTCAACGTCCTGCATTTCTGGATCAATATCAGGCATTTCAAGTTGCTCCACAAGAGCTTCACGGACCAAGGCTTTGAGTTGTGATTTCTTAATCTTCATCGAAATGTCCTTCTGTTTCTCCACTCTCTAGAGTGTTCGTTATCAACCATGCGCAAAACAAGGTTCGTGTAAGCACGAGGGTCTTTACCACACTTATCAGCTTTGCTTTCAATGGCATCGAGCAACTTGAAGACTGCTGGGTAAACAGAGTAAGGCTCAAGAAGAGGTCGCATTGTGTAAACAACTTCATCTGCGTGATATCCATGTGGATGCAGAGGTTGTTCTCCAAACATTGCGTCAATTTCCTTGATGGTTGTGTCAGCAATATGCTCCCACATACCAGGAGCAGACTCTTCTTCAATTACGTCAACCTCATCCATTTCAACTTCACTCATGGTTTCGGCAGCCAAAGCCTTAACCAATTGTTCCATTGTGTATCCCATTGGGTCGGAGTGATGCATGAAGATAAGTATTAGATTGAAATCTCAAGTCTAATCGCCAAATTTGATTCCTTTGAACTTGAACGAAACAGTACATTGCATCAATTCGTTTGAGTTATAGTCTGGTGGACTGAATTCTACGTTTTCTATTTTAGTATCTAAGAAAGTCCACGTCTGAACAACAGTACCAACTGGATCCAAAAACTTTAGAATACAATCATTTAGACGATCATGTCCTTGTTTTACCATAGCATCACGGACCTGTTCTTCGGTTGCAGGATTTGCTGGGCAATGCAAATGTAGTTTTGCTGGAAGACCTGAAGTCAAAACGCCACCGCCCATCCTCATCTTTGGCAAGTCTAGTTTTTTTACAAGGAAAGCGTCGATTCCATCAAAATCAACTAGGAAGCGCCAGTTTTGTCGGGGTTCGAATTTGTTTGGCAGCATTTGTTGTACCGGTACTTGTTGTCCTTTTTTCGTCATTTTTTCGTCCTTTGTTTAGATAAATACAACAAAGACTATTTTCTGGAATGGGTTGACAACAAGGCCCGCTTATGAGATAATAAGTGTATGTCTTGGGAGGATGTAGAAATGAATCTGGATGGACCTCTATATGAGGCTGGCACGCTAGTAACGGTCAGCCTATCTGAGCACATGCTCATTAACGCCGAAAAGCCGGTCCTTGATCCTGATAAATGGATTAAGTCCGACTTTTACGTCCGTGAGCTTGGACCAGAACCAGTTGCAATCGTTCTAGATTCAGATCCTCTAGACATTTATTGCCAGATTCTTCTTTCTGAAAAGAAGTTCTGGTTTCCTACCAAGTATTTGTCTGCGCTATAATCAGCGTGGGCGACCTCGGCCAATACCCATACCACGGCCTGATGAATCCCAAACGTCCTTGGCCATAGCTGCCATTTGCTGTGCAGGGCCTCTCATGAACTTTTTCTGGGCCTTTTCAATATCAGCTGCCTCTCTGCCTGCGGAATAAACTCCGGAGCTTTTAGGGACCGATGAGAAGAGATTTTCAGCTGCGTCATTAAGAGCACGAGAAAGATTCTGAAGGGTGTAAGCTGCTGCAACGAATGGCTTTGATACTGCTGCCTTTTCTGCTGCTTCAAGATCAAGACCTTGCTGCGCTGCGAAAAGATCAACCAACTCATTGACGTATGCGTCAAGAGCAGCACTTACAGAACCAACGTCGCTCAACTTAGCGCCTGCAACACTCTTACGTGCTTTTTCAACTGCTTTCACCTGACCCATCAAAGACTTCACCATCTTTGACTTATCAGCAGCCTTCTTTTTGTCTGCCTTGTCCTGACCCATCTTTTCAAGGTCTTGAACACCAAGCTTCTTGAAAGGACCGAAGAACTCTTTAAGCTGACCTTTGGTCTTGACGTTCTTATATTCCTTGAGGAATGGTGTGTTGTGAAGGCAAACTTGAGCATAGTGAGCTACCTGCTTTTGCTCACATGCAAGTGAGACCGATTCTCTCTTTACGGACTCACGAATCATCTGACGAAGTTGGGACTTTTTAATCTTCATTTTGGTTCTCCGAAGCTGTTTGTAATTAGCTCGCTTTTTTCATTTCTCTTTATACGGGCCGTATTATCGACCTCTTTGACGCTCATATTCCTGGAATGTTTCAACGAATGCGGCATTTAGTCCAACAAGCTGTTGAGTAATCTGTCGAACAATGCCACCGAGTGCTTTCAATTCGTTCATATAGACCGAAACATTGTTAGACTGTCGAGCGTTCATAATCATTTTGTTACCCTCTTCGGCAACCTTTAGAAGTTCTCCAACAGTGTTGAAAAGCTTGCGGACAAGATTCTTACGACCTTCAGGCGTGTCAGGGTTCATATCAGCCTCGGCCATTGGAACCTTTTTTAGACCAGTTAAGATAGCAACTTCCGTGTATCCCTTGTGAAGCTTGGGGAGATCTCTGTTCTTAAGATTGTTCAAGTTATCGAACATCTGAACAAGAGCTGCTTTGAAATCTTGTCTATTTCCTGCATTAGATGCTTGTTGAGCAAGTTTTGAGATAATGTTGATACGTGCACGCACGTCACCGAATTCGTAATAAACCTTGTCGAGAACATTGTCTCGACCCTCAGGTGTACGAACATCCATGTTGTTTTTGTTAGCAGGCTTCTGCTTAAATTTGTTTTTAAGTCTTCGCCTTCTTTCGGCCGGGGTTTCTTTTTTCTGAACGCCCGAGACTAGACCTGGGTCCGTAGGTACCGTCCGAGGAATAGATGCAGGCTCAGCCTCATCCAACATCTCAATCAAAACACCCTTGACCAGTTTTCTAAGTTCGGATTTATCTAGTTTCATTTTCTCTCCGATTCGTTGTTAAATAGCTACCAAAACCCACATTGTGGAATATACATTTTTACTAAAAACAAGTAAGCTCCAAAAGAGGACCTTTGGTCCTCTTTTCTATTTACCAATTATGAGTATAGAAATTTTAATAGGCGGCTTTGTTTTGTTTGTGTTGGGCTATCTTATTGGCCGAGTGGATGTAATTCACCGACTCCTTAGAAAACAAGAGAAGAACGTGATTTACACAACAACTTCAACAGAATCAGCAAATCCGCAAAAAAGAATCAAGGCTGAATCTGATACACCAGCATTGAAACCTCCCAAGATCACCATAGACGAAAGCAAGTTCGTAACAACCATTAAGACGGATTCTTTTCAAAAAGATTTTGATGATCTCGGGAACACAACAACATCAGAAGATAACATTAAATCATCAATATCAAAACTAAGTCAATTGAAAAGAAACAAGGAGTAAGAAATGGCAAAAGGATTAGACGTAGGCACCTCTTTCGTAATATTTTCCGGTAACGGAAAAGATGGTACCGTTGAATACAAAGAGATTCGAGATGCATTCTACAAGATTAAGCCCTCGACCCCAATCGCCACCAAGATGATTGAAAAAGGTCTGAAAGGCAAGACCTTTGTAAAGGATGCCGATGGCTCTTTTGTACTTCTAGGACAGGATGCAATTGAGAAAGCTGTCGAGAGAAACGATAGCGCTAAGCGTCCAATGTACCGTGGAGTTGTTTCCGCAAAGGAAAAGGATGCACGTAGAGTTCTTGCCTTTATTCTAAAAGAGGTTGTTGGTAAAGCCAAAAAGAAAGGCGAAAAGCTTGTGTTTTGTGTTCCCGCACAGCCAGTTGACCAAGCTGATGACGAGTTCGACGTTGGCTACCACGAGGATGTTGTAACTCAGATCCTTAGCGGTCAGGGTTATGATTGTCGTGCAATCAATGAGGCTGAAGCCCTTTGCTATTCCGAACTTGAAAACGACGATTACACAGGCGTTGCTCTCTCATGGGGCGCAGGCATGGTAAACTGTTGTGTCATGTTGAACGGTGAACCAGTTCTTACCTTCTCTACAACTCGTTCTGGCGATTGGATTGACCGTATGGCAGCAGTTGCAACCGGTGAACCAGATTCAATCGTACAAGCCGAAAAAGAGCAAGGTGACTTCACTGTTGGTGAACCTAACGAGAACCAGGTTCTTGAAGCAGTAGCTGCCAGTTACGTTCGTCTTATTGATTACACTTCAAAGCAGCTTGCTGCACATCTTGCAGCATCTTCTGCATTGCCAAAATTCAAAGACCCACTACCAGTTGTAGTCGCTGGAGGAACTTCCAGAGCTAAGGGATTCGTTGCTATGCTTGAGGAAAAGCTCAAGGAAAACGACTTCCCGGTTGAGCTAAAGGAAGTACGCCACGCTGCCGATCCTCTTCGTGCAGTATCACGTGGCTGCCTCATTGCGGCAGAGATTTTTTAGAGGGGTGGGTTGAGGGAAACTTGGAGGACCAAATCGTTGGTTCTTCTGAAAAGGATGGGGTACAACCTCAGACTCCTGCTCGTCGTCGTAAAGCACATCGATATGGCACGAAAGGATTTAGTTAGAATCTAACTGAGCCCAGTGTTATACTTTCGACATGTCAAAACGTAAAAAGTCAGCATATATCGCCCTGGGCGTAGGCGTTCTTCTTCTTGGTCCATTGTTTATTGGACTCTTTTGGAGCAACCCTTTCGAAGGAAACACCGCAGCAGCACAAACCACTCGACCTGTTATTGGAACAGTGGAGTGTTATAGTGGTGGAGAAAGAGTTCTCCAGGAGTCATTTACCCGAGAACCACAAACTGGCGTACAGAACACAGCTTTGTTTATAGAACTCGCCGGAAATGAAAAAATGATTCTTACAGCTGATTGCGTAGTTCGCTACCAGCACCAAAGATAATCATTCTCTTTCGTTGCATTTTTGATCCACGAACTTTTTGGTTGAGTTGATATCAAAAGGTTTTGGTGGACATATAAATGGAAACAAAGCGTGAATAAACAAACAAATCGAAGAAATCAAAAAATGCAAAGAAACACTAAAAGCAAAACAAGCATGTTGCCAATAGGTTTCTCCTTGCTCTGATGGATGCTTAATAAACAAGCGATAAAGCCAAGTAAACATAGACTTAAATAGAAAAGGCGGCTCAATGCCGCCTTTCTTACTTTTTATGGATAGCTAATGGTTTTACTATCTCTTCGGGCGTAGACGTGTTGTATATTGTCATAACTGCATCGTAATCAAAATCATCTCGCATGGTCATGTCAGATGCATACCGACTCTCAGGGTTGGTCTTAAACATGGTTGTGGGAACCGTGATTTTTCTTTTGTCATCAAGAACATGCAAAATATGCCTGACCGTATATTCAACAGAGATTTGATTAGCTGACTTATTGAGATCGTCGGCAACCTGAACTACAGTTCTTTTGCGAATCTGAATAGATTCGTCAGTAACCATAATGGTTTCGGACTTGAGGTATCTCCGAGTTTCACCAAGTTCATATATGTCTTTGACCATTCCAAGGTCAATGTAAGCATCCATATCGGAATCATTAGCACACTTCAAGCCCATAGCCAAGTCGCTATCGGTCTCTTCGATACCTTCAGGAGAAGTTAGCAAAGTACCAGGCTTGAACTTAGGATTACTTGGTTTGATATGACAAACCTCTTCAAGCGTAACTTCACCTTTAAATGCATATTGGTTCATATAGCTACCATGTCTACATGAACCAAGTGCGGATAGGTCAGAACTAATGTCATTTACAGATGAGTTGATAAATGATTCTAGTTGTTCTATGAATTTTGCTTTTGTTTCTTCCACGATGCCTCAGCTTTCGTGTAAGCATACATGATAAAGCAAAGTGGGTCTAATCAGGACTTTTTATCTTTTTTGGGATCGTAATCCATTGGCTGCAAATCTGACAGTTCAGTGTATGGACCATCTACAGAATCATTTGAGCCAAGGTAGGCACCCAAATCCTGTGCTGCTTCTGGAGACATTCTTTCCTCAAGCTTTTTGTCTGCTGACTCTGATACAACTGATGAAAGATATCTTTTCAGCATGTCTTTAAGATCGTCATAAACAATAACTGCGCTTTGATTGTCGAGATCTAAGTCTTTCAACAGGGCCACAACATGTTTGTCAATAGCCTTTACAAGGTGATCATGCTTTGCATGGTGATATGAAGACTCGGAAACAATTCCTGCAAGCTTCTTCCATCTGTCTTTGAGAATCTCAGTCATCGTCGTCGTCAGCGTCGTTGTCGTCTACAAGTTCAAGGTCAACGTCCATATCTTCTTTTTCGTCGTCTTCCTTTTCTTCTTCTTCCTCGTGAGCTTCCACGTGAGCATCATGCTGTTGGTCATCGCCAGCTTCATCCTGAAGATAGTGAGCAACAACATCTAGCATTTCAGATGCAAGTGTAAGCTTGGACTGAACCCATGCTTCAAGCTTAGCGTCCTTTGGAAGTTTTTCAAGAAGCTCGCCTGCGTACTTTTGCATTTTCTCAAGCTGACGATGTGCCATCTCGCCTTCGTGGTCATCTTCCACGTCGACCTTGCCTGGGTCAAGCTCTGGAGCCATCTCTTCAAGAATGCCTTCAAAGTTATATTCGGGTTCTGGCTTGCGATTCCCAAATGGATTACCGCCCACAACACCAACATTTGCCATGCCGAGGTTCATGAAACTCTCGTTAAGCTGTTCTTTTTCCTCAACATCACTGGCTGCTTCTTTAAGACCAGCAAGCTGCTGCCATCTGTTCTTTAGTTTATCGTTCATGCTAACCTTCCTAGTTCTTCCCAATAATCTGGGTCATAACCAAGGTCATCACGTGTAGCTTTTCCAGCTTGTGCCCTGGCCTTCTTTTCCTTTTTGGCCTTATCACGGCCTTTAGCTTTCTTTACAAGACTTGCCTGTTTTACCATTTCTGGATCGTCATGCCAAGATTCTAGCTCTTCTGCAAGCCATTCATCTTCATCAGATGGATCCCAACCTTCTTCATCTTTAGCTGGCTTCCATTCGGAATCACTGTCGCTTGGATCCCATTCGGACTTCTCCTCGTCCCATTCTTGTTGGTCGGGAGTTGCTTCTGGTTCATCTTGTTCTTTCAAGATGCCGGCCATGCGCATCCAGCGCTCTTTGTGTGATTTGGTCATGACCTGTTTAAATAGTCATAACTCACTTAGAATTGCCAATCGTCATATGAAAGCATGCCTTTCCATCTGGAGGCATGTTCCACTTTGCCCATCTTGGCAACCCAAGCTCTTCTCTAACTCTTTCTAAAAACAAAGAGTTGCAGTTTAACCACCAATAAGTTCCATCATACCAAATGTAGGAGTCGTACTCAAATTCAATCTCTTGTCCTTCATACAAGCCCCATTTATCGATATTTGGCGGTAACTCATTACGTACCACAGTCACATGAGGTGCATAACGACCTGGTTGACACTTTTGTGACTTAGGCACAAATGAACGATAGTACCTGGCAACCTCTGCATCAACAACAAGGGTTGCTTTATAGCTGACACCAGGTTCAAGTACCGAATACTGTAGAATACCTTTTGATGTGAAAGACATCAAAGATAGGATAGAGTCTAATCTAGAGAACGTTTATCAGCGAAGCTTGCTCATAACCTTTTCGTAGACTTCCTTTTCCTCGTCTTCCGAAAAGTCTTTGAGGTGATAACTCTCGTTGGTTCTATCGCCAGTACGGAAATCTGAGTCGCCGTACATTGTGTACCAAATACCTGGATGGAAATGTGAAGAACTTGGCTCAGAAACACCCTTGTCAATAAGATAGTCAGCTGCAATGTCTGTGTGATCTAAACCTTCTTCACGGTCATATTCATCAACTTCTACTTCCCAAGCATCGAGTTCGCCCTTGTCGTCCGTGTCGCCGATTTCTACATCTTCAGGAGACCAAGTCTCGTAGTAGGAGACAATCACACGATGACGATCATCTTGTGGTTCAGCTTGTTCTTTTAAGATTCCTGCAAGTTTTTGAAAACGTCTTTTACTGAATGCCATCTCTTTTAGTCCTTCTCGTGTCTCTTTACTTTGTTTGTTCTTGGGTAACAATTTTTCTATCCGCATTTTAAGTATTGGTTTGCCATTGATAGTTGGTTGCCCAAGTTCATCTGTACCAATTTCTTTGACTACAGTTCGTTTGTTTTTAAACTTACCAGTTAAAACAATGTCGCCAACTTCAATATCGAGTTCTATGGTCACAAAGCTTAAATAGAAAAGACCAGTATAAAACTGGTCTTTTTTAGTTTGAATCCCGATAACGGAGGCAGAATCAGAACTGGAGAACTGCGTTATCGAATCGGATGGTCAACGAGATTTCTGCAAGGTCAGCAGTTGAGTCGTAAGAAACGTCGTTGAAGTTTGCTTCTGTGATGAATGCACCCTTGATGTCCCAAAGCTGAACTACGGTACCAACTGGGTCAAGCATCTTGAGCTGAATGTCACGCTTGTAGAAGTCAGCGTAACCACCACGACCAGAAACAGACTCGAAGCAAAGACGTACCCACTCCATGACCTGCTGTGCACCTGCTGGTGCGATTGGATCGTGAAGGGTAACTGCGATTGTACCAAAGGTCGTCTTACCTGCAAGGTAACGAGTGTGGTTGATCCAGTTAACCGTTACTTCTTCGGTTGTGTACGTTGGACGTGCTGCCGTCTTAACGATGAATGAGTCGATGCCTTCAATAGCAAGCAAGAACCTACGCTTTGCGAGAGGCTCAAACCTGGTAGGAAGCATGTCTGTTACTGAAAGAGTTTCTGCCATTGTTTTTCTCCGGAACTGTGTTTACTCTCTTAAATAGTGGTAACAACAGTTTTTTATAGGATTCTCCAAAATCCTGTGAGAGTAAATAGTCTTACAAAGTTTTTTCTCTCCTAGTTCTCGGAATGTCCCTGTCTACTTACCCATGTGAACATTTATTGTCATGGCCGAATCGGTAAACTGCCCATAAAAATGCGAATTCTCTCAACGGATGAAGAACGTATGAAGGGCTACCAATTTACAAACCCACCTCCAAATCCAGGCGAAGGTCTCTTGTTCGTTTTCAACAACGAAGAACCACATCAGTTTCATATGAACAATGTGAGATTTGATCTAGATCTTCTAGGATTTGATAGGAACGGTTGCTTGGTTTGCAACATCCCAATGAAGTCAGGCGCACGAATACTCTATAAGACGCCTCCCGTGAAGTTTGTTGTTGAGGCACCATCGGGCTGGTCAAATAGTTTGATGCCAGGAGAGAGCCTCCTACGCATCAGGAGGATAGTCTAATGTACTACGTCTGGCACCGAGGACATACACAGCTTTACTGGGACATCAAGGGTGGCGATAAAGGCCAAAGGCAACGCCAACAAAAACTAAACGATCTATTCGTTCGTGCCTTTGGAGAAATTGACAACGGCTCTTTTGTAGAGGTTGGTTGTTTTGATGGAATCAATGCTGGAGTAATCACGCCATTGGCAGACAAAGGCTGGAAAGGGCTTTGTTTAGATGCGAATCCAGGCCAAGTAGATGCTTGCAAAAGAAATCATAAAGATAATAAAGCGGTTGAGGTAGTGCATACTGCTGTCGGTGCATTCAAAGGAGAAGTTACTCTTTACGGAGGTGGTGCAGGAGCTACTGTAAATGAAACTTACCGCAATGCTGCTAAGTCAATCAGTTGGACTGGTAAACTAAATGACTGCGGCAAGGTTCCTCAAACAACCCTGGATGAACTTCTTGAGACCCACGGATTCACCCCAGGCTTTGAAGTTTTATCTGTCGATGTAGAAGGTAATGAACCAGAAGTTTTTGAAGCATTTGATTTGGAAAAGTGGCGCCCTAAAATGATGGTTGTCGAAATGACCGATGGACATCCGGATTTCAAGAATAAAACAGAGCTAAACAAAGGTTATCACAACCTCAGAAACAAAATAACCTCCTCAGGTTACGAGGAGGTTTATCGTGATATTATCAATACGGTTTATTTCCGTAAAGACGATTAGGATTCCTTGACTCTCTGTTGAAGTAAGTACACATAAGTTTCATGGTTGCTTGCAGAAGAGCTTAGTTGGTCACTAAGGCCAAGTGAAAGCAATCCCATGTCTTCAAGACTTGCAAACATTTCTTCCAAGAACTCAATGTAAGCCTTTTCAAGACGAAGGCCCGCTTCTGCGATTTCAAGTGCGGATGCATTTACAGAACAACCAGCTTCTTTCATGATTTTACATGCGTTCTTGGCTAACATGATAGGACAACCAAGTTGCTCGTCTTCTGTAAGGCCAATGGCTTTTTCAATTGCACCATCAATCTCATCTTGTACTTCTGTATAAATTTTGTCGTAAAGACTTGCGTGATCACCTGCAAACCCAGTTCCTTTGGTAAGGTGATGTGCAGCATGAAACCAAAGATGAACTGCACGAAGGTAAGAGCAGTAACCAGCAAGCCAGTCTTTTACTTCATCTGTGACATCGATTCTTTCATCTTCTAATTTGGTTTCACGATCGAAAGTTTCGATTGGTTCTAAACCAGGCTCTACAGGTTCAACTGGAGCACTCATGTCTGCAACCATATCAACCTGTTCGGCTAAAATGCCTGCAAGCGCTTGCCATCTTTTCTTTGAAATCATATTGTTTTCCCGAATTTGCGGAAGTCGATACATCAGTTCTGAGATCTCATAGTCCTTGTGTCGACCCCTGTTGAGCACATAGCCCAAACCTTTGTAAAAGGTAATTAGTTTGCTTTTGCTAGTACCGAAACTATCATCCGGTGTAAGTGTGATTGTTTTCTGAACAGAGTCAGCATATCGATTCAAGTCTTTGAAGATTCGTCTGCCGATTCCCTCGCCTCTGTATTCAGGATTCACGACAACCAAAGATACATTAATCTCCCCATCTCTTTCAAAGGCATGGAACTTGTCAAGATACTGTTCGTACTTTGCTTTGATTGCGTCAACAGACATGTTATCTCTCCAAAAACTCTAAGAGTTTGCCAATAGGCATCCTAGACTCAGAAGTGGTTTCTTTTTTCTCGTCTTCTTCAACCAAATCCATGATTTGTTTTACAATGCTTTTTCTTGCAAGTTCACCAAGATGTGAACCTCCGACGTTCATTTGAGAAATTCTATCTTCTAAGTCTTCAACTCCACGAGATTTAGCCATGATCTTAAAGAAGTGCAAAGTGCGGTCGTACATGTCTGGAGAACGACCAGATTCTTCCATTATAGCAAGAAGCCAATCTCTTAGTTTGATTTTGGGACTGGAAAGGTCGATGCCAAGATCAACATATTCTTCACCTTCCCATTCACCACCTCTTGACATACCTGAGTGTTCAAAACCTTGTTTGAAGAACTCATCCCGAGTGAATTCCTGAAACTCTTTTTTACCAGGTTTTTTAAACCAAACCCTGGTTATCTGTGCTGGCTTAACAATGCCCATCAACAAAGCCTGTGGTTCTGCACCTGATGCAGTAAGAGTATGACTTAACCAAGGTCTAAAAGAATTCGGATATCTTTCCTTCCAACGTTTCTCAAGTTCTGAGCCCTTTGGAACTTCTGTACGTCCAGTACGGCCACTCCAATCGGTACCATGTAGAAACTTTGCATAGGTTTTGATTTCAATAACAGCACCTGAACCAAATTGTCTTGCAGTGTCAAAGTCTGGAGCAACAAAAACGCCTCGGTGATCTCCACCACCATAAACTCTTCTGTAAACTTGACGAGCATCAAATCCATTGATCATTCTAGAAAGTTCTTTGGGTGTAGTCCCGTGATAAACAGTAACAATGTCTTTTGGTTGTAGTGCTGTCAGATCTGCTCCTGTATCCTCTAAAAGGAACAGCAAATCATCAATAAAGTTCGTTTCAGAAATAATGGCAGCCATATTAGAACATCCGTTTTACTGAGATAATTAGCAACTGGAGCACAAAGATGAAAAAACAAACTCTCAAAGAAGAAATTGGCAAGCTTGTTAAAGAAGAGGTTGAAAAAGTCAAATATGGCCGTGTCCTTTCGGAAGGAATGAGATTCCACTTGGACAACAATGTTAGCTTTTATAACAACATTTATCGAGTAGACTCAAAAGAGTTTTACAAACTAATGAGAGAGATGAAAGAACTTCACAAAGAAGGTCATCTCAATCTCACAAAAGAAGAGGTTGAGCTTGCTGAATCTGGAGTAGGAGAGTTTGGGGTTTACGAAGGAAGAAAAGTTCCTCTTGATGTTCCCATGGTTGAAGGTGCTGAAGAGCTTTCTGAAGCTGAGTACCAAGGTAAGGATGTTGAACTAGGAAAACCAAAGCGTGGTGGTTCCAAAAAGTTCTACGTTTACACCAAATGCGGAGACAAGGTAAAGAAGATTTCCTTTGGTTCTCCTGGAATGCCACTACGTGTCTCTGAGCCTGAAAGACGCAAATCTTTTAAGGCTAGGCACAACTGCGAAAAGAAAAATGATCGCTGCACAGCAGGCTACTGGTCGTGCAGAATCGGTCGTTATCCATCACTTACTGGTGCATCGCAGTCTTATCGTTGGTGGTAATGTTTCCATTCAAGGAAAAGCAAGTTTCGGATAATGTTTTCATCCGTGAGTTTGATCCTGAAGTTGACTCAGATGAACTTGTTTGGCACCGAGACAGAGAAGATAGGTTAGTTGAAATCATTCAAGCTGATGGCTGGTGGTTTCAATATGACAACGAAGTGCCTAAGCCAATGACTGAGTCTTTGTTTATCAAAGCTCGAACTTGGCATCGAGTAATCAAAGGACCGGACTGTTCAAAACCTTTGATTGTTAAAATACATAAAGACTTATAGTCCAAGCAAGTTTAGAATTTTACTAACTTCATCGTCGCCTTCCTCTCCTGGAGGAGGGCGTTTTTGAATGGACATAGAAAGGTCTTCGCCTGTATCAACAACTGTAATCTGACTTGGTCTTATTGGAGTTGTTAGGAAGAAGGAGCAGGGGTCGTTCTCTTGATATGAAACTTTATCAACCTGAAGCTTTTGAACTTGTTTGTTGGTAAGTCGAAGACGAAGAACAGCTACTGGCTCATCAACCTCATCAAAGATCATTTCTTGCCACATACGTGCGTCTTCACCACCTGCTGAGACGAAAACTTTTCCTTTGGACCAATCTCCTAGCCCCGAAAAAGAAACTTGCTCTCCGGAGCTTGGTCGTAGTCCTCTTTTTAGAATGCTCGGAAGATTGCGAACTGGTGTTGCATGATAAAAGATGTTGTCATCATCTTCACAATGTCCCGCATTGAGAATCTCATCTGCCGAAGGTATTTCTTCCGATTCAAGGAAGAGCAATAAATTCTTTAGATTGTTGTTCACAAGCATAAATACAAAGCTTAAACGAGAAAAGCCTCGTACGAGACGAGGCTTTCAACTCTTGTTAGTAAGACTTGGCTATCAGATGATGCCCATGTCAAGGACGGTTACGGTTGCGTAGAAGTCATTTCTGACCATCTTCTTACCGTAGCGGGTCATGACACCCTTACGTGGCGTGAAGTCTTCCTGAGCGTAGATGACAGGAGTAAGGATAAGTGGTACGTATGGTGCGTAGATGAATCCTGACTCAAGGAAGGTGTTACCCTTCAATCCTACAAGGATCTTGTTGCTTGGGAAGTATGGGTCCTTGTAAACCGTGTAACGGTTGTTGAGGGTACCAACTGCCTCTGCGCCGATTACCATGTTGTCACGAACCTGACCGTCAGCGTCTACTCTGTAGGAAGGCTTGTAAGCAACAAGGTGCTCCATGATGGTGCAGACATCTGGGCTGGTGACAATGAAGTTACCGGAGCCACGGAGAGTCTTACGGTGAATGGTGTTTGCTGCGTCCGTGATGGTCTCAAGAAGGGTCTGGTACCACTCCTGAATGTTCACGAATGCCATTGGGCCTGGGCTAAGGGTGCTGCTCTGGAGAGCCTCTGCGCCGGTGAACTTGTTGACAAGCTTACCTGGTGCTCGGGACCAGTAGAGGTTAGCTGCGCCAGCCTGTGTAAGAAGGTCGTTCAAGATTTCACGGTCAATGTCAAGCGTAATCATCTCGGAGAGAATGTTTGTAAGCTCAACTTCTACGTCGATTGAGTAGAATGCTGTGAGATCCTGAGCCATTTCTGGCGACCAACGAGCCCTGAGCTTACGGGTCTGTGCCGTTACGCTGGTGGACTCAATGCGGATGTCAACCTCTGGGATACGTGGGCTTGCGTCGACTGCGAAGTCAGACTCGAAGCTTGGAATCGTAAGGGTTGAACCGTCTGCGTTGACGGAAAGTGCGTCTGCGATAGCTGCGGATGCAGTTACTGCGTTACCTACTGCGCCGTTAGGTGCTGGTGGGGTACCTGCGTTTGCAAGACGAACAACCGAAAGAACGTGTGAACCGTTGAGCGGATCTGGTGTGAAGATACCAGTACCTGGGTTCCAGTTACCACGCTGGTTCATCTGGCGAAGGTTGAGTACGCCACGTCCACCCTGGTACTTCTCGCCCCACTCAACAGCAGAGTTGGTTGCGCCACCGAAACCGGTAAGAGCAATCTGGTTGAGGTTGTTGAGGTCAGCACCTACAATCTTACCTGTGTACTCAGATGCGCTAACGAAGACGAAAGCGTAGTCGAGGACACCATCGGTAAGGTCATTCTCAACACGGGTATCGTACATGACGAAACGTGCGTTGAGACCGGTGAAGTCGTCAGCGGTTGCTACTGCTGCACCTGCGGTCCAGATGGAACCGGATGCCCAGTAACCGACAGAGTCGGTGGAACCAGAAAGGAAGCGGCTCTGCTTGTGAACCTTAGAGTAGCCGTGACCTACAAGGTCATACTGGCCACCGGTTGCAAGAGAACCAGAACGGATACCAACACCACGTGGGTTGTTGTATACGGAATCCTGGCTGGTGTACGTTGATGGGTCTACAACGCTCGTTGTTGCGAACTGGTTAGCTGCGGTTCCTGCGTCACCACCAACCGATGAGCCGTAAGTGTAATCGAGGTAGAAAAGAAGACCGGTTGGAAGGCTCATTGGCTGAACCGACACGATCTCGTTTGAAATCAAACCTGCGAAAACACGGCGAACGATTGGAAATGCAACGTTTGTAAAACCTGCAATCTTACCGCTTGAGGTCAAAGATGCACCACCGAGAGAAAGTGCGTTGGTTTCCTTGAGAAGCTCAGCTGCCTGGTTCTCAAGAAGACGTGCCATTCCGTCACGGTTCATGCCCTTAAGGCCCTCAAGAAGACCAGTTGCCCCCCACTTCTTTACAAGTCGTGGTGAGTCTGCACCAAGCGAGCGGCGGTGTACGCCTTCTGCTAGTGTTTCTAGAGTAAAAGTCTTCATGGTATTCTCCTCAAATCTCCTGTTTCTAAGTATGCTTTAGAATATCTATTTTCCGTTAGTCGCCCTTTTTGATCCCAGCAAGTACCTGCCAGCGATTTGCCGATTGACCATCGGAGTTATGACCTGCCTGTGGCTGAGCGGCCTCAGTGAGGTTTGCGCTCCCTGGTTTGGTCACCTTAGAGGAAGAACCACCCAATTTGCGGGAAGCTGATGCATGCTCGTCGAGCCTGCGCTTAATCTTTGTGTAAATAGCCTTTGTCTCGGCTACGGATGCACCCTTGTCAAGGTGCTCAACAATTTGCTGTAGAGCCTTCTTGGTGAGTGCTTTTTCAGAGAGTGCTCTCTGAAGGAACTTGCTGTAGTAAACTGCCTTGGAAGTGAAGAGGTTGGTCTCTACAAGCTGCTTGTTGAGGTTGCTAACTTCTTGCTTGCGTGCCTCAAGAAGCTTGACTGCTCTGCGGAGCTTCTTCTCAAGTAGAGCGTTCTTGCGTGCAAGGTGCTTAGCCTTGGACTCCATGTGCATGCCCTCTTCCATTTCGTCTGCGAGAACCAAGTCTTCTTCTGCGGAACCCATGTCGTCGAGGTCACCCTCTTCGTCGTCCACGATTTCAACTTCTTCGTCTTCGCCTGCAACGTTGAGGTCAACGTCTACGTCGAGGTCGTCAACACCAAGTGCTGCCAACTCTTCCTCAACCTCTGGTGGAAGGTCAACAGAAAGAACAAGGTCTGCGTCGTCTTCAACTTCAAGGTCGTCTTCGTGCATCATCTCGTCAAGATCCATCTCGTACATACCTTCCTTAAGGTTGTCAAGGGAACCATCTTCGCCACCTTCTGGCTCTGCGTCTTCCCAAGACTTTTCTTCTTTGCCGTCAGAAGCCTCTCTAAGAGCCTCAAGCTTACGCTTGATGTTTTCCTTACGGATTGCTCTAACTGCTTCTGCAAGCTCTTTGTCGTCAACTTCAAACTCAGCTGCTGGCTCCTCGTGGGTATCGCCAAAACCTGCTGCGCCTTCTGCGACATCATCGTTTGCGTTTGGATCAGCGTCTGCGCTGTTCTCATTCATTGAACGGGTAACGGTCTTCTCCTGGTCGTCCTCGTCAACCACTGGCTCGCCCTCATCCCAAGGGTGATCCTTGTGTGGCTTGCCGCTGATTGGGTCAGCGTCTACAGAACCAGCCGATCCGCCATGCATCTCTTCAACGAGTTTTTCTTCCTGAGCAACCTCAATGTCCTCAGTTCCACCAAGATGTGGGTCAACGCCGGATACTTCAGCTGCGTGCTCGGAGTATTCGTCGTCAACTTTCATACCGGACTCGCCCGTGTGAGCGGAATCCTTAGCGAGGTTCTCATCTTCCTCGAAAAGCTTTGCTGCGAATTCTTTAAGACTTGTCATGTCGGTACCTTTACCTTGTTCTTTCTTCAAGTAACTATGTTCCAAACCTGCCTCTTTCAGCTTTAAGAACAAAAATTCTAGCTTGTTTTCGTTGAGACGGGCTTGTTTGTTTGTAATTAGGCCCCGATTTTGCATTCCATCCAAAGCCTCAATCAAATCAATTAATCTTTGCTTGAGTGCACTTCTTTTGATATCTGTAACTCGACCAGTAAAGTAGGCACGATCGATTCTCTCAGAAATGTTGCTAAGGACCCTTTTGTATTCCTTGTATGTAATCGCTTCGGTTGGAAGCGCAGGAACTTCTTCTTCCTCTTCAGGGGTTGCCTGAACAGGGGCTGGTTGGGCTGTTTCCGGAGCTGGTGCAACTGCTGGGTCCACGGTACCTTCTGTACCTTCTGGTCCCTCGGGAGCAACTGCTGCGCCAGTTGGCTGAACTGGTGCTTGCCCTGGAGTAATCGTAACTTGGTCTGTGTCAGCATCAACAAAGAGATCTTCGAAGTCAACGACGATCTTGCCATCTTCATCAGGCATAGAAGCGCCAACAAGGTTCTCACCTTCTGGTGCAGGTACTGGAGCTTCGGTTGGTTCATCACCAAGACCTGCATCCAATCCCTGAGTTGGATCTACTGTATCTGCTGGTGCAGTTGTAGCCATTGGACCACCCATACCCTGTGGGTCTGCTGGAGGTGGTACCTGCTCTTCCTCTTCCTCTTGTTCAAAGAAGAAATCAGAAGAACCAACTGCTTCCTTTACAATAACTCTTTTGATGTAAGGAGTAAGCTGCTCAATTAATGCTTTCTTCGCATCAGCCTCTGCGATTTCCATTAATTTCTCAGCGTCTCTTACCGCTTCTGTAAAAAGATCTGTCATCCTATTTCCTCATTAGGCGCTTGGAGTTGAGCTACCAAGTGTGAGTGAACCAATAGTCTGTCGACCAACGTTCTCTCGGGTATCAGATGGAGAAGCCAAGCCATCGCCATCGAAAGCACCGCCACCACCTCGTGCGGCCTCAGTTACACCAACACCCTCGGCAGGAATGTCGGCTGGGTTTTGACCTTCAGCAGGAACAGCGATGTTAGGTGCGTATGGAGAACCTGGAAGGCCACCACCGCCAACGACAACTTCTTCAAGGTTTGGAGAGTCGCCGTAGTCTCTTGTGTAACTGGTTGGAAGGTCCCAATAAGCGATTGCCTGAACGTCGTTTCCTCTTCCAGAATCAATTGGATCAGTAGCATCAAGCTCACCGATTAGAACTGCGTTAGCCTGCTCAACCAACCGCTCATCATTGATTTCGTTGCGGTAAATTGGTGAACCTGGGTGTGCAGTTTGAAGTGCATCGGTATCTGAAGATCCATTTCCACGGGTAGTGGATGGGACATTGACTTTGAATTGTTCGAATGGCATAGCTTATTCCTTGTCTACTATCTGCTTACTAAATATTACGCAACCCAAACTTTTACTTCTTCTCGTACTTTCCGAACGCTAAAGCAGCCCAATGATTCTTTGGACGGCCCCCGGAAAGTGCATTAAGTTCAGCTTGGTCAATCTTGTCTGCTTCAGCAGAAGCTTGTTCTCCAAGGTAAACTCCACCACCTCCACCCATTTCGGTGCCAAGTTGGTGTTGTAGAGTTGTCATTGCAGTATCCGCAAAAATACTTTCCATCATAGCTGCTTGCTTAGGATCGCCTTTGCCAGCTTGTGCTGCTGCCACTCTTGACAACTCTCTTAGACGCTGATTTGGCGTCATGTGTCCAACAGAATTGAAAGGCTGTTGTGGTGATGCATGTCCCGGAGCTACCAAGTCTTGTGGTGCGAGTCGTGCAGTAGGAGCCTGTACGTTTTCTTTGATGACATTATCGAATGCACCCTCAGTGATTAACTCCCTGATGCATTCCTTAAGAATTTTTTTGAATTGCGCTCTGTTTAGCTTCATTTTACCTATTCCCCATGCGAAGGTCCCATAGGTAAATTATTCTGCTCATTTTATATGTCTTTGTTTTCTTCGATTTATCTAACATCAAAGATAGCCATATTTTTCCTTCAGACCTTCAAGAATGTTGTTCCAAGATTGTTCGTCTAACTGTTCAATAATGTCCTCAAGCAGTTCCATGTAAGAAACCGCAGCCTCTGTTTTGAATCTATCAAGTTGTTTGATGCGCTTATGTGCAAGTCCACCCTCAGAAAGCTGTTCTTTGACAGCCTCTCTAATAAGGTTCTTTAATTCGGACTTCTTAATCTTCATTTTAGATCCACTCTACGCCGAGAACTTCCATGATGCTGGATGCAAGAGACCAAGCTGTCTCTTCAATGTCGTCACTTCCATAACGGTCATACCAAGCATCAAGTACGCTCTCTACTTCTTCATATTGATCTTCACTAAGCTCATCTGGCTTTGGAACATCTACAAGGGCCTCAAGAGTTGCACGGAGACCATTTGCATCACTGGTGTTTCCAGCTGCTGGATTGTCTGACAACTCCATTGCATATTCAAATGCAAGAGAATCTGCACCTTGAAGCTGCATGTCAAAAGGTTCTTCATCCATCAGTGCGTCAAGTTCTTCTTCGTCAGGAATCTCTCCCCACGAAACAGACTTTTTGTATTCATCAAGATGACGGTCTTCTTTTTTCATTGCCTTACTAACGGCTTTACGACGCTTGATAAGATACTTGTCGGAACCATCAACGTCTCCGTCATTATCAACGTCAGCGTCTTCTTTTCCCACTGGATCAAGAGCTTCTTTTACAGCTTCTTCAATGATTTGTTTTACGGAGATCATTAATAAACCTTTCTTACATTTGATGAATCATGCCATCGTCACCAACATAAAGATTTGCTTCACCAAACTTTTCTGAAAGTTCGGTAAGTTTTTCTCCATGTTCTGGCCAGTCCCCATCCCAGAATCCTGCACCATGACCATTTCGAGTAAGCCAGAAATCATGTCCTGCTTGCTCTTCTTGGTCTTCAATCATTTCCCCAGCCATAGCCTGGAACTTTTCGCAATCCCTGACCATAGTTCTGAGAGATTCCTCATCGATGTCATCAATGGTATAATTGTCATCTAATGGATTACCACCAGATTCATCTGATTCATCAGTGCTACTCCAAAGAGCAGCTTCAATGTAGGCAGCACAAAAATCATCAACAGCACCACTGTTCTCAGAAAGTTTAGCTTCTTCAAGCTCGTCTTCACCAAAAACTAGAGCAAGAGACCTTGGCTCCATGTCATCTTTGCCGCCAGGACCACACTCAAGTTCCATCCCACGAGCAGACTGCTTAGCAGCATGGCGCTTCTTTTGGACACGACGCCTCTTCGACTTTTCTCTTTCTTGGTCAAGATGAGCCGAAAGCTCTTCGTCGCTCATTCTTCCGTCGTCATCATCCTTGTGGTCTTTAGGCTTTGTACCACGTTCTTCAAGATCCATCTCTAGGAGCTTGCTGCGAATGACTTTGCGGACCATTTCCTTTAGTTGTGCTTTGGTAACTTTCATTGATTTATTCTCTTGTAGTTTCTTTTGAAGCTTCTTGAGGAACCTTGCAATGCTTTGCTTGGCTCCAAGTCCTGCAAAGAGTTCTTTTTTCTGGACCTCTTCGTTGCCCTTCCTAATAGAAATTATGAACTTAGGATTGTCAATTCCAGCAAGACTTGCAGATTCAGCACCGATATCTGCAATAACATCATCAGAAAGTCTTACAGAAGCCCGAGCGGTTCCACCGCTAGCATCTTTGCCAAAAACTTTTCTAAGATGATCTGATAGAGATTGCATCTTGTCATATCTGTCATGTTGCTGCTTAGCAGTACGACGAATACGAGCAATTTCGTCCTCGAAGGATTCGCCACCTTTACCACGGTATCTGGAACGCTGTTGTTGTGAAGCCTTTCGGCCAGCTTCCATACCCTTTTTGATAGCAGGATAAAAGACGGGTGACACTTCAGAGAGTTTGTCTTTTCGAATAGCCGACTTTAGACGATATTTGCCAATGCCTGATTTTGGATCCTTGTCAACAAGTTCATATTGAGGACCGGGATGTCCATCGTAATCATCAGCAAATTCTGGAAGTTCACCTTCCAATTCTTTGCCGGTGACCACAGGCATTCCCGATTTAGGATCGACACCTGCACTTCTAAGTCCAAGCTTTAGACGCTTGTAATGCTTTATGCCAGATTTAGGATCAACGTGGTCTAATTCCCAGCCGCCATCTTCAATCTCCTCAGGAGAAAGGTCATACGAATTCCCCTTCTCCCATTCAGAAGATTCTTTTAGAGAATGGAGTTCCTCACGGACAAGAAACCTGACCATCTCTTTTAGAGACTTTGGCTGTGAATTCATTACTCACAGCATCCCTTGTTGCATTGGCAGCATCCACAGCAGCAGCAGCAGTGCTTAGGGTTGAAAAGATTTACTAGACGATGAAGAACACCCTTCATTTTTTACCTCGCTTATACGCTTCTGTAATAAGTAGGCAGAAAAGTGTCATTCTTCATATTTGCGCCATCCTTTGTAGGATTTTATACGGCCTTGACCTTTCAATATCTTTGAAATGTTTGCCATGGCAGACTTGGGATTCAAATCATGCTGCTCACAAAAATTTCTC
Organism: Phaeophila floridearum; assembly: GCA_036784835.1. Lineage (NCBI taxonomy): Eukaryota > Viridiplantae > Chlorophyta > Ulvophyceae > Ulvales > Phaeophilaceae > Phaeophila > Phaeophila floridearum. The sequence continues at coordinate 441,916 of JAYMFU010051006.1, forward strand.
AAACCAATTACTTCTACTATTTTTCCATCTGATGAAATCAGCTTTCCATGATTCCTAGTGTTCGCCTTTGCGATTTTTTCAAACGTCTCTTTTGAATGACAATTCCTGTAGAAGGACTCCATAATCTTTTCATTGTCTCTTCTACGATCGATTACTTCCTGTCTCCATTCTTCATTGGCCCAATAAGACTTTATCTTCTTTGCATACTTCTCTTTATTTTCTTCTTTGCTCCAATAGTCTTCCATTTGTTTTTGATGAGCCTCTTGGCGTTCCTTGTTCTTCCAAGCTTCTTTACGTTTTTTTGATTGAAGTTTACGATGTTCGGGATCTTGCCAGATTTCTTTTCTAGCTTTGGTAATACGTTCTCGATATTCTTTATCTTTCCAACGCTCCTTACTTGTCTTGCTAAGCTTCTTTCGAGTTTTCTCAGGGGATTTAGAAAAACAAGATCGACTTTCGTTATTGGTTTTAGGATTAAAGTTGTAACATTGATTTTGTTTGTCGTAATGTTTATCAATGAACTTTTGCTCAACCAATAATCTATTTTTCTGTTCGCCAGGCACAACTTCAATCACATGAAACTCAAATACGTCCTCGCCGCACTTGTTAAAATCATGCTGCAAGAACGTATTAGAATGTGTATTAGTTTGTAACGCCTTTAAATGCTCTCGTGCTCGTCCTTTGAACAACTTACAAGAGCCAATATAGAGGCGTCCATTAATTGTATTTACAATTTTATAGACGCCTGACTTGTTTGCGTAACCAAAATATTTCCTTTTCATACTTTTAGTTTAGTATGAGAGGTAATATTTGTTAATCAGGCACTCGTTACAAAGTTACCCTGGTTGGTAACCACGAAGTCGATGGACAAGAACTCCAAGGTTCTGGTTGGAACAAGGAAAATCTTTCCACGGACCGTTCTGTTTTCGATATCAGCCTGAGTGGTGGTAGTGGTATCGATTCTTACAAGGAATCTCTCTACGCCTCTCTGGTCCTGAACTCTCTTCAAGATTGGGTTTACCAACTGAGAGAATCTTGCAAGCGTCTCAGCACGACCTGGCTCGAATACGAAGCGACGTGCGACACGGCGAACATCTCTTCTGATTTGAATAAGAAGTCTACGTACGTTGACTCGTTCAAGAGCAGAATCACGAGCAAGAAGAGTAAGCTGACCCCAGACAACCACACCGTCAGAACCTGCGAAGGAAACAAGTGGGTTGACCTTGACATCCTGGAGAGCGTCCATGTTGTCACGGTTGAGTGGGAGAGCTGCTTCTTCAGTGGTCTGAAGAGCACCACGTGCGAAACCAGCTGGTGCGAACCATGGGAATCCGATTGCATCGTTGAGACCGAATGCTCCAAGTACAGCAACCGATGGTGGAACCTGACGGATGGTATTATTGAGAGTATCTCGGATGATGACATCTGGGAAGTAGGCTGCGCCGAAGGAGGTGTTCAAACCTCTGTCACGGTGCTGGTTAGCAGTGAATCTTACGCTCAAGTTCTGAGAAGAACCAGTTACCAATGCATTTGTCGTGTCGTACTCAGGAAGGTCCATGATGTACATTGCGTCAAATCTCTCTTCGATAAGCTGAAGAGCACGGTCGGTAATCTGTGGGTCTCTGATACCAGGAATCGTAAGAAGCTGAATGTCAGTTTCGGTGTCATCAGCGATGATGTCAAGTGCGGTGTTGTAAGCACTGACAGTTGCACCGTTGGAAACGCCTCTGTTTGTGTTGTTGATTTCTTCAACGATAGCAAGGTTCGTAAGGTCCGTGGTATCTTCATTGAAAATTCGCACGCCGTCGAATCCACCTTGAATGATACCGTTGAACTTAGCAACCTGTCTTACGGAAGAATCTGAAAGATCCTCAGCAGTCAAGGCTCTGAATACTCCAGAAGTCTGAACGTTGCCACCTCTTACGTAGCTCCAGCTGGTAAGCTGAGTTGTATCCGCAAGATTTGTGCTTGTGTTTCTAACAATCTGAACATTTTCAAGAGAGAACAAGTTCTTGTTGAATCTATCTGCGTCGAGAATACCGTTTTCTGCGGTGTCCTGAACACCCTCATTGTCACTTACGACAACGTTGAGCCAGTCAGTCTGGTGCTTAGGATAGAACTTGCCAAAGTTAGCGATGGTTCTATCTGGTTCAGTTGTGGAGTTTGGTTCATCAACAGAAAGCTGACGCTCGAACTGAACACCCCAGTAGAAACCCTTGTCAACACGACGACTTGTTACCGAGCCGAGGTTGAGGTTTCTACGGTACTGGATTGGCATCTGAACAACAAGGTTTGCTGGGTTAGATGCGGTGTTTGCGAAGATGGAAGAGGCTGATACTGCTCCAACAGAAGTTGCAAGAGGAGCAAGAGGAGCCGTACCAGAGGTTACCAAATGAGGAATGCCTCTGAAGCCCATTGGGAGTGCAGATGCATCAAGCTCAGCGTTCTCAACATCAGTTGAGATTTCTACTCGGATTACCTTTGACTGGTTTGGATACTCACCAGTGGTTACAATCTTCTGGTTGCCTTCACTTGCGTCGAAGTTGAAGAAGGTGTTGAGATCACCAACAACTCTAGCAATGTAGTTGTCAGAGTTAGGGTTGAGTGAAAGACCTCTCCATGCTTCTGTAACTTCACGCTTTTTGTCGTTATCGTTGAAACGACGTACGAGAAGGTCGAATGTACCGTAAGGGTTTACGTCATTGATTGCTGGAGTGATGTTCTCAACAGACCATTTGACCTGGTCGTTGCCCCACTCACCATCATCGAGAAGGTGAACCTTGAAGAGGTTGCGTGGCTTGCCACCAAACTTCTGAGAAATAATCCAGGTAGAACTTGGAGACTCAAAACGGTCTTCCCAGTTTTCGTAGCTTGGTGCGACAGTCGAACCCGAGTTTCTGGCAGCAGAACCAGTGGACAAGAATGCTACTGGCTCAAGACCAGCCGCTAGTCCACCGTCGGTTACTGGTGCAGATGCGGAGATGACTCCGGAACCAGTGATTACTGCAAGGTTAGGGTGAACTGAGTAGTCCGCCCAAAGAACATAACCAGCTTCTTCAAGAAGAAGTGGGTCGGAGTTCAATGCGCTAGCAATGTAGTTTGGAGCATCGATGTCGAAAGATGCCGTAACAACGTTCGGGTAAAGGAGATCAGTTCCCTTGTGACCGTTCAAAAGCATGACGAACTCTTGTCTACCACCGGAGAGATTTACGGTACCAAGAGCTGAGCCAGAAACGGTTCCTTCTGTTGCTACCAAGTTTGAGTTTGGAGCAGAGCTTGGGCTTTCTGTGCCAGAAAGAGAGGATGAAAGCGTAATAATAACACCAGAAGCAGCCATAAGAACTGCTCTTACGATTGGAGTACCCTCTCCTGAAAGGCCAGCATCCGAAAGGAAGCCAGAGCCATTAGCCTCAGACATAAATGTGTTGAGGAAGTAAAGACGTCCTTCTGGACCACCTACGTTTGCGAAGGTGTTGTTGTTGAGACCACCACCAGCCTGTGGCTGCTGAGCACCTACAACAAATCCTGCTCCCTGAACCATTCCCTGGTTTTCACCAGACTGAGTCCTTCTCTTAGCCTGACCAGCACCAAGAACACGAAGGTAGGTCGCTGCCTGCCTGTTACGAAGCCATTCGCCGGTAGCGAGCGGTCCGTTCACTGCTCCATCTTCTGGTAGTCCGAATACAACCGTAAAGTCCTGCGTTGTTGCAAAAGTTACAGGAACAAATGCAGGTCCCTTTACAGCAGTTCCGATAACACCAGCTGGGATACCAACAGGCTGAATTGCTGTTGGGCCAGTAAGGTTGATAACCCTGGCTGAAACTCCTGCACTTTTGAAATTAATTTGAGTCATGAATTCTCTCCGATTAGTCGACTAATCTTTCTTATGTAACTATTTGCTTGGCCCATCTTATACGGCGTCGAAAGATACTCCGCTTCTGGTAATGATGAAATCGATTGCGATGAACTCGATTGCTCTCGTTGGAACAAGAACGATTCGAGCATTAACTCTGTTATTTTCACGGTCTAGGTTGGTGTTATTCCTATCGTCGACAATAACATCGAATCTTTCAATACCAGCACGAGCCGAAATGACGTTGAGAACGTTACGGAATCTCCTGTCTAGTTCAGTGTAAAGCTCCGGAACAATCTGTTCGAAGATTACTCGGTTACCAATCTCAATGATTTGACGCTTGAGATCGTTCATCATTCGAACAACGTTGATTGAGCCAAGAGCTGTCTCAGCCTGTTCAAGGGTGTTCTGAGCGAAGATTACGAAACCAGGCTCACCAGGGAACTTGACGATTGGGTTGATGTGAATGTCGAATAGACGCTCACGCTCAGGTTGTTTGATTCTTGTCTTCGTAAGTTGTACGAAGTCAAGCGCTGCTCGGTTGAAACCAGCTGGTGCGAACCATGGGTAAGCAACACGGTCATTGAATCCGAGGGCAGCAAGTGCTCCAACAGATGCTGGAACAGTTACTCTACGGTTGTTGACACTATCGTCGATAACAATGTCTGGGAAGTAAGCTCCTGCAAACTCGTTATCAAGTGCACGCTGCTCAAACTGATTTGCAGTCTGTTCAATATCAACAAACTTCGAAGTCTCGTTATCCCAGATTCTGTCTCCGTTGGAGTCGTACGCTGGAACGTCCTGCACGTAGAATGCAAGACCGAAGTCACGAGCTTCGTCAGCAGCGAAGTCAGTAACAAGTGGGTCACGCTGACCTGGTAGTGCAAGAATGTTGATGTTGGATGCGATTGCATCAGTGATGATTTCAGATGCTCTTCTGTAGGAGAAGATGGTCTGGTTTGCAGTACCAAATCCGTTTACGTTTTCTGAAAGACCTGGTGAAACGAACGTTGCTGCTGCGTTTCCGATGCCGCCTGCGCTAGCCTGAGTCTCAGTAGAAGTAGAACGGTCATTGAAGGTTGCTGCATTCTTATCAAGGATGTTTACACCATCGAAACCACCAACCATTACAGTTGTGTACTTCGCAAAGTTAGAGAACTTGTTGAAGTCAGCTGCGGTTGTACCCTTCTGATAAAGAGTTGCAAAAGTAATTCTGTCAAGACCCGAAATTTCGTCGGTTACCTTATACTCGAAACCATCTGGCTCACGGTTACGGAGGTAAGCAGCTTCCTTCATGTGGACGTTAGCCGAAGAGGTTACGTCTGTAAGGGAAGTGTTACCAAGAGCAACACGAGCAAGGGTGAACTTGTTGTCGTTGAAGTCATCCTTCTGAGTGCCGGTAACAACTGTGTCTAGCTTATCGATACCTGCAAACTTGGTGTAAGCAGCGACAACCTTGTTTGGAAGGCTAACAATGTTAGGGTTGAGAGCGTTTCCGTTGGCGTCAACGTTTCTCGTGCCCTTTACACCCCAGAAGTAACGAGCATCAGTAAGCTCGGTTGTGCCAGGTGCACCCTCAAAGCCCTGAGAGGTGCTTGCGTTTCCTCTTGTTACCTTGTAACGGAATGGAAGCGGTGGAACAACTGCCCACTGAAGGTCGCCGTTGCCAGCTCCATCAGCGCCAGAAACATAAAGACGACGAATGCTGTCGGCAACAGAACCTGAGGTGTCAACCAAAGCAGAGTTGGTGTTGAGAGGGCAAGTTCCTCTGAAGCCGAATGGAACTGCATCTTCAGGAATCTTCTTTTGTTCGACCTGAGAAGCCATTACAACACGAATGATGCGGCTTCTGTTTTCAAACTTACCAGTGGTAATAAGACGACGGTCTTCTTCAGCTTCAGCGTCGAAGTTGAAGCGAGCACGCTTGTCACCAATAACCTTTGCGATGTACTGATCTGAGTCAGGGTCAAGTGAAAGGTTGTTGAACTGTTCAAGAATCTGTGGTTCTACATCAGTGTCATCAAAGGTTCTAACGACAAGGGTGAAGGTGCCGTGCTTGTCACGAACGTTGGAAGACTTGAGGATGTTGGTGATAGAAATCTTGAAACGCTGGTTGGCGTATGCACCATCATCGATTGCTTCGATGTAGAAAAGGTCATATTCAACCTTACCATAAGGCTGAGAAATGAACCATGCGGTCTTTGGAGTGGTGTATCTGGTGTCGAAGCGTCCAAATGCATCTAGGAAACTAAGTGTAGTATTACCAGAGGTAGAAGAAGTGTTAACGCTACCGCTAGCAATGCCCACATCGCCGCTTCCAGTGCCAACAGACGCAATTTCAGCGTCGACAGCATAATCTGCGTAAACCACGTGTTTTTCATCAAAGAATCTTTCTGGGTCCGTGTTGAGCAACTTAGCAAAGTAAGTGTCTGCTGCTGGGTCCAAGGAAGCCGTAAGAACACGTACACCAACGTTTCCATCGTCAGTACCGAAGTTCGGGTCACCTGAAGAAGAGATAACCAACTTAAAGGTTCTTCCACCAGGAGCCACAGAAGAGCTTACGGTTGCAATGTCATCAGATGGACCAGTGGTGCCTGGAACAAAGTTCTCGTCCCAGTCCATGATTTGGATGCGTGTACCGGTTGCAGTGAAGATTACACCTCTGACAAGATAAGCCTGTGAGTCATTGACAATAGAATCGTTATCAGTGAACATTGGCATAGCGAATGTTTCTGATGAAGAAATCACATGGCGAGCAACTAGGAATTGAACGGAACCGTCGCTCTTGTCGGGTGACACAGCACTTGCAGAAGGTGAAAGCTTAAAACCAGCATTCTTTACAGTACCCTGGGTTTCAGTGGTGCTGATATCTGCTGAAGTTTCATTTGCACCTGCACCAAGAATTCTGATGAAGGTAAGTGCTGTCCTGTTCTCTAGGAATCTATCAACTGCGTATGGTGCAGCGTACCTTGGGTTCAGATCACCGAATCGTGTTCTGAAGTCGGAGAACGAACCAACGGTGAATGGTACGAATGCTGGACCACGCTCAGCACCACCAATTACACCAGCTGGAACGCCTACCGGCGCCTGAATCTGGGCTGTTAGATCGATTTCTCTATCGAAAAAGCCTGGGAAGTTGAAAATTTGGCTAACCATGTTCCGTTCCTTTTACCATTACCTGAGGCAATTTGTCAGTATACTCCTAACTAATTAGACGCTAGTTGAGGAGAAATCTTCTTATTTGAGCGTCTTGATAAACTCTTCCAATGTTTCAACGTCTGATGCTCGGTAAACTGTCTCTCCCTTTTTCTCATTGGACTCTAAAATAGATACGTAACGACTCTTCTTCTTTCCGGTCAATGGGTCGATTATATCTTTTCGAACAGCAAATCTTTCATTTACAGTTGGAGTCTGTTTTGTTTGGGGATCAAGTTCGATATCAGTCAATGTAAATTTGGATGGATCGTTAGGATCTTTTTGAGGAGGACGATTCAAGTGTTCCTTCTCAAGTACCTCAGTAGAATAAGAACTGACATCAAATACTACCTGCGGTGACGAGATCCATCTCCTCACTGGGACTGCATTAGTTGGGTGTTGGGGTGCGAAAATATAACCTCTAACCTGAACGTTAAACGAGTACCTCAAAATTCGTTCATCGTCAGTGAAGTCGTCGATGTTCTCTTGGTTGCCAAACTGGTCTTGCGTGTAAGCAAGGAACCAATACCCTTTATCCGTAACCAACTTGTGGATTCTGTCGTTTGGCAAAAACGAAGAAATAAATGTTTCAATCATGTAATTCATGTGCTGCGTGAATGAAGTCCAAAAAATAACTTCATAAGTTGCAGTGAAGAATTGTGGTTGTGGAACAGTAATAATTTCCCACATGTTGTTCAAGCTAGTTCTTTGCTCAAGAAGGCCGCCCTGTTGAACACTGATATCATTTTTATCTTCGCCAGTGGTTCTTCTGGTCGATAAATCATTTTGTAAATTATTGAACCCCAACTTATTGATCAAGTTTTGGTAGTCTCTATCTCCTTCTTCAAGGCGACGCTTTACAACAAGATTTCCCGTGAACTGATTAATTCCTCTGCCAGTGATATCAGCAGAGGTCTGTTCAATAGATGTACGACGAATAGAAATCGCCGGAAGCATCAAAGTGTTATTTCTGTCTCGTGGAGGACGCAGTCTCTTTGCGAGAGCAAATCGTTCTCCAGTTGCAAAAATAACGAAAGGTTTTTTGATTTGGACTTCTTTATTCGCTGCTTCTACGAGTCGAACAGTAAATCCAACGTCCTTGTCGAATAACCTAAACAACGCCATGTCGGCATCTTCAATGCCAACTGGAGGAATAAGAAAGGTATCTGAAGTATCATCCCCTTCATATCCAGAGTCAACATGAGGTTTTGGATTCCTCGGATCTCTTGGGATATTCTGTCGGGTTTCGTTCATGGACATAAGGGTAAATAGTAAGTAGAAACCCCAAGCCCGAACCTATACCCAACTAACTCCATAATGATCTCTGGCAACCTCCCTAGAATAGCCATAATCCAACAAAACGACACGACCGTCTGCGGTCTTGCCCCAATGATCAATTACTTTCATGTCAGCAATCATAGAACCTTTGTTCTCGACCAAATCCAAAACTGCTTTCACAAAAGGCTTTTCCGGAAGTTCGGCAAAAATTTGAAATTCCTCTTGAATGTACTTGAGGTGTCTAACAAGAAACTGTAAATCACCATTGTATGTTGGCGATTCTTTATCAAGTTCCCTGATTTCTTTTTTATAAGAATCTCTTTGCTTTCTTAAATGATCAAGTGTTTCTTCAAGCTCGCCTTCAAACACAACCGAAAGTAGTTTGAAAAGATGCATAAAGGGAACACCCGTAAGAGCTTCAAACTCTTTTTGATTTTTAATAGGTCTTACCAGTTCGGAAACCATCCAAGAGTAATCATCAGCAAAGTCGTAAACCTGGGCAATTACAGGTTTGAAATCTGGATCGGTGGCAAGCTCGGCTTCGTATTTGTTTTGAGCCATACCTCTTTTAGGGCTGCTAGGCTGTGCTAATTTTAGAACATATCGATTACTAAGAAGATAAACAATTCGGGCACTGCCTTCACCAAGAACTTCAGTTCCTGTTTTACTCAAGTAAATTGCTTTATCTGTCAAGCTATCAATCTTCTTGAATTCATCCCATTTAAAATCTGACCGAATTTCAAGCAGCACTTGAGATACAAGAAAGTCTATCTGTTCTTTGAGATTTGTCATTGTCATCTGTACCCGTACATTTTGCTTGCAATATCCTTTGAAAGTCCGTAGTCAAGAATAACTGCTCTACCATCAGCAGTTTTTCCCCAATGAGAAATTCTGGTGATGTCTCCAAAAGCAAGTCCTTTGTCTTCAACCAAATTCATAATTGCAGCTACAGTCGGATGATTTGGAATGGTGTAGTAAAGATCGTAATCTTGCTGGATATATTCCAAGCTTTTTTTCTTGCCATCAAGTTGCATCTGTAAAGCTTCATCTTCTGGGAACTCAACGGCTTGTTTTTCTAGTTCATCAATTTCTGCAAGAATCTCTTTTCGTTTTTTCGTAACTCGTTCTTTTCTTTCTTCAAACTTTCCTTGAGATACATCTTCCACAACAGTTAAAAGGTCATAAAACCTTACGCCTGCTAATTTTGTAAACTCTTTGAAGTTGGACAAAGGTCTCACAATCTCGGACACCATCCACGAATAGTCTTCTCCATGGTCATATACACCAGCAAGAACATGATTGATTGATTCATCTGCTGCAAGTTCTGCTTCAAACTTGTTCTGGGCGATTCCTTTTTTGTAGGAACTTCTTGGCAGAGCAAGTTTTAAGACGTAACGATTGCTAAGAATGTAAGCAGCCCGAGAACTGCCCTGTCCCAATTTTTCAAGACCCGTTCTTTCCACGTACTTCTGCTTGTTGATTGGGCCCTTCATTTCTTTGAATTCATCCCACTTGAAATCACCACGTATTTCAAGCAACACCTGAGACACAAGAAAATTTATGTCTTCACGGAGACTCATTATCAGAAATAATGCTTTCTCTTGACATCGTCGCTGTACCCATAATCAAGAATTACAAGACGGCCATCGGCAGTCTTGCCCCAATGGTCATACTCTTCAAGATCAGCAACGACAATTTCGCTGTCAAGAATAAGTTCGACGATTTTAGCAATCCAAGGGTTTGACTTCATCATCTGATGAACTTCCATCAATGCTTTAGTTTCCTTGGCTTCTGGATCACCTTCGTCCTCAGCTTCTTCAATCTCTTCTTCAAGATCGGTGAATGAGTTGAGTTTATCTTGTTGGCCTTCCAAAAAATTGAGAAGACCCATAAAGACCGACCATTCCAGACCTGTAAGAGCTTTGAACTCACCAGGGTTCTTTAATGGTCGAACCAAATCAGATACAATCCATGAAAAATCATTTGCATGGTCTTGCACGTGAGCTACAAGGTCTTTTGCCCATGATGTCTGTGAGATTTTGAATTCTTCTTCGTTCTGGCCGACGCCTCGTTTGAAATAAGTTCCAGGATGCGCAAGCTTTAGAACATATCTGCTGCTAAGCAAGTAAACCTGTCTGCCCGAACCTTCACCAAGAAATGTGGTTCCAGTTTCTTCAAGATAATCCATTCTCTCATACGGATCGGAAATATTCTTGAATGCTTCCCATTTAAACTTGCTTCTGATTTCAAGAAGCGTCTGTGAAACCAGAAAGTTGATGTGTTCTTTGAGATCCATTATGCAGCCTTATAGAGGTTTGCCAAGTCTCTGGTAAATCCATAATCAATAAGAATAACACGACCATCAGCAGTCTTCGCCCAGTGATCAACTTCCCAAATATCACCAGGCATTACGTTTGCACTGTTGATAAGTGCAAGCGAACCTTTAACAACTGGTGACTGAAGAGTTTTTTGAAGATTCTGTAGGCGCTTCTGAAGCATCTGAACTTTCTTGTCGTTCCCACGACGAGTCCAAACTTTGATTCCATCCTGAATCTCTTTAGCTTCGTCTGCGATATCTTTGTAGTTTCGAATAATAGAAACAAAATCATCCCAAGGCACACCTGTCATCTTCTGGAATTCTTCTGGGGATGAAAGCGGTCTAGCAAGTTCAGAAACAAGCCATTCACCATTTTTATCCGCATCTTGAATCGCAGCCACAGTTCCCTGGCTTGCAGTGTTAGAGAAAACTTGAAGTTCGCCTTTGTTTTGACCGATGCCCTTTTCACCAGACTCTGGGAGAGCGACTTTCAAAACATATCGATTGCTAAGGAGGAAAGCTGCACGGCTGCTACCCCTTCCAAGCTCCTGTAAGTTCGCCTCAGCGTACTTAAGTTTTTCATCAAGGGTTGGGAGCGCCTTAAACTCATTCCACTTGAATGAGCCTCTGATTTCTAATAGGACAGATGCGACCTGCCATCTGATCATTTCTTCTAGCAACATACCACCGTTAAGTAGATAGCTTTTGCAGTAAAGCTCTCTTTTCTGCTTGGCGTATGCCACGTGGTGTTGAATCTAATATGGTAATCTTGCCGCATGATTTGTCATCCCAAACAAACCAAGCATACTCTGTCGCATCCGAACCTTTACCCCTAAAGGATGGTCTATTTGGAATGACGTAAATATCAGGAGTATCTTTTGCCATCCAATCTCGTCGTGCCTCTGAAGCCAAGAAATTGATTCTTAGAAGCATTACAACGCATTCGGATTGAGTTTGTGCATGTTTTATGATCGATTCTGCAAGCTTATAAGGCGGATTGGTGATGCAAACTTTTGCTTTGGTTTGTGTGTGTGCATACTTGATGTAACTACCAATCCATACATTAGCACCCAATTTTTGGAGAGGTTCTTTAAACCTCTCTTGTACATCCACAGCTGTCCACCGGTTTTTTTCTAGACCGTTGCCAAATTTGGCAATAGAACGAATGATAGCTCCATCACCAGCTGTCGGCTCAATCCAATCGCCAGCCGGAAGTCTATTAGCAGCTTTTTCAAGAAAACGTTGCACACACCAATCAGGCGTAGGATAGTAATCAAATGGGTCTCTTTCCTCCTTCTTGCCTTTGGTGTTGTGTTTCTTTCTGCCGGTTGCACTCATTGCTTATCCTTGTCCAAGTTTGATTACCTGGAGATGTTTGGCAACTATCCACCAAATTTTGTCTTCAATCAGAACAGCTGCTATACCATCAATATGGGGCCTTTTCTCACCTAATGGATCAAAGTCTACAACCATTCCTTTCACCTCATCAAAATTAATGATTTTGTGGGTGAAATCAGCAGCATTCTTACGTAATTCGTCAAACATATGGCTGCCTGGCACCGTTCTAATCAAGTAGTCTTCCTTGTGTGAATAAACAGTAAAAGACGTAATCCAGTCTTCTTCATACCCCTTGCAGGAGTTTGCAAAGAAAACCGAAGGGGCGCCGGTTTGCCCCTTTCTGGGTAATGGTTTGCCAATGACAATATCACCTCTTTCCATTACCGCCTCGTCTTACCAGAAGGATTCGCAATTCTACGACCACCCTCACAAATTACCCAAGCATCAGCCATATCAAAGTTATGTTTGCTCCAGACTGTCTGACCTTTCGATTTACCACCTTTAGCAATATGCTGTGCCCAGGGGAAATGTGGGTTTATCTTTTTTACCGCCTCAAAAACCTTAGTCTTGGTATCTTTGGTTTTATCTTTGTAGTTGATTTTGATACCTAGATGCTTACGTGCGGTACGCACATTGGTCATCTTAGGCTTCTGACCAAAGAGCTTGTAGGCAATGAATGAAACAATGCCATTGAACCTAGAAAGGGAGAACAAAGTCTTTGCACTAGAAAACCCTGGAGTGAATCTCATATGAGCCTCTTCAACAAAGATGCTGTTGACAAGGTATTTGTCCGTATCAACAATTCTTGCGAGTTCATTCTCTACATGAGTTGCTTTCACCCATACATCACTGTACTTTTTGCCGGTCAGCTTGATTGCATCCATAGACACCAAGTCTCCAGTAACCGAATTAAGCACTACGAGACCAACGATACTGGTAGAGATATCTAATCCGATATCTACTACTTCTCTTTCGTCTTCGTCGTCTTGGAAGAGGTCTTCAAAGCCTTCAACATTTTCTGGAGTTCCTTTATTTTCTTGTCCGTCCAAAATTCATACTCCATGTTATTTCGCCCAGCGTATGCTCTTGCAACTAGGGCTTTTTTCTTAACTGTGGGTCTTTCAAGATGCTTCTCTCTTTTGACCTCTACCAGTTTTCTTTCTCCTGAAGAGTATGTGATTAAGAAATCAGGAATGTAGATTCTTATCCTTCCAGTTCGTTGATTTGAAACGTATTTGATCTCAAAAGGTTCGTATTGATATTCGAGAACATCTGGATCAACATCCAAACTCTCGCAAACAACCTTCTCCCATCCTGAACGGAACTTGGCAGGACCGTTTGTGCACTTTGGAGAAGAGTGTGTTCCGGTCTTGTAATGACCCTTTCCACCCTTCTTTCTACGACGTCTTCTGACTCTCGTAGGTTTCCTCGTGGGCTTTTTTGTTGTTTTAGTAGCCATATTTTAAGATATGGTCGTCAAAGAAAAAACGATTATTCGTTATAAAATGATGATGCTGACTTGTCACCAGTAGTATCGGATGTATCTTCTGTATCGTCCGTGCTGACAGTTCTCGGTCCTTCATTAAGAGCAATGGGAGCCATGTCATCCGCAAGTCTGTCTCTGACTTGACGAACATCTGCTGTTGCGCCATCAACTTCTGTCTCTTTGAAACCACGTTGTTGTTCGAAAGTCTTCTGAACCTGAGACTCTTCGAAGATTTTCTTGTCTTGAAGAAGCTTCTTGAATTGTGGAAGATCGAAACGTCCTGAGCGTGCAAGTTTGGATTCAATCTGCCAATAAACATTATATTCAGCCTGACCAAACACATCGCCCAATTGAGTAACGTTGAGAATTTCAAACACCTGGTCGCCATACACGTAGTAATCACCTGGCTCAGGGTCAAAACCCTTGTCGATGAGATCTCGTGCTTGGATGTAGACTTTCAGTCTGTTCGTGTTCTCAACAGTAAACGAACCAATAGACTGACTTGAATCTGGTTGATCAACCAAGGCATCTACTTTGATTGGATTATCGAAAATCTTGACAATGGCTTCATCATACACTGGGTGAACATCAGACTTCAGAATGGAAATCGGATAATACCAGATGTACTGACCCACCACATCCTTGATGAACTCTTTGGTCCAGTCATTGATGAGTTGTTGTTCTCGGGGCGTTATGAAGAGTCTAGCCATATCTCTTAATTATGCTTCACCCGAGTCTATCGGGATGGGATTTGAAATAACTGGCAACTGCCAATGCTGCTGCTCTGTCGTCATCATCGCCATCTTGAAATTCTTCTCGTTTGATTCCAAAGTAGCCCAGGAAGTTCTCATACATTCCAAACAACGATGCTTCATCTCCTGGGTTGGTATTACCGAAATCCCTGAGAAACAACTTGTATTGTTGTGATTGACGAATGACAGGTTCAAGGTTCCGAAGTTTGTGTTGATATTCAACTGCCTTGGGCGTGTTGTCGTTCCACTCTTCTGGATTTACATTACCGCCATTACGATCTTTGCCAAAAAAATGACTAGAAGTCATTGCAGCCCATTGCTCATCGAGAACTTGTTCGATGAGATATTTGAGCCGATCAGTCATCAGGATCCCAAAGAACCTTTTCTGTCTGTTGTACTTGACATTACTTGACCAGTAACAGTATCAATCACCTTTGTGCGTTTGCGACCATACATCATATCTGTTTGGTCTGTAGCGCCAACTGTCTTAAAGCGGTCCTTGAGTTCGTCGTATTCTTTTTTAAGCTTCATAAGCTTGTCTACAGGCTCAGAGCCATATTTCTTGTCGTAGAAACCACGAACCATCTCAGCTCTCATGCCAAACTTGTTTGTACGTTTGTACATGCCTCGACCTCGGTCATAGTCGCCAGGGCCGACCTTTTTGTAAAAGTCTGAGTAATCCTCGGCTTCATCACGGAGGTCAAGAATTTCCTTGAAAGCTTCTGGTCCAATCTTGTCAAGGATCCAAAAATCCGTACTATGCTTGTCTTTCAATTCCAAGAATCGCTCATAGACAATCTTGGGATCTTCATCATTCTTATCGAAATCCAATGAAAGCTGATCTTCAACAATTTGTTCGATGAGAATTTTGAGTTTTTCTTTATTCAAGGTCATTTCATGGATTAAATAGTTTCCATCCTTTATGACTCTTCGATTTTCCGTTCAATACATTGTAAAGCAGTTGTTTTGTCAACCCATGTTTTTTACAAAATGTGGGTACTCCACAAACTTCATACACTTTCCCATCAGGTGAAATAAGTGGTGGGTACTTCTTCTTTGGTTGTTCGGCATTACGTTTGGCAATGTTGCGCCTACCAATCTCTTGATACTTCTTCTTAAACTCAGAGTCCGTCTTCATTCGTTCTTTGAATGTCTCACGACCTTTAGGTTGTGACTCTTTTAGAATCTCAACAGCCTTTTCTCTTGAGCCGGAAGTATGCTCTTTCTTAAGTCTCTCAGAAGTCTTCTTACGACGCTCTTCGTTATCCCACGCTTTCTCAAGACCTTCTTTCAGTGCTTTCCTGTATTCAGGTGTTTTCATGGCCTCATTCTTCTGCTTTAGAATCTTCTTGCGGGTGGCTGGGTCTTGCCACATGGTTTTGGATTTTTTGGACAGGATCTCACTGGTTTCTCAGGAGTGTTAGAGAATTTTGTTCTTGTTCCCTTGTGGGCAATTTTATCAAAATTATAACAAAGCACTTGGTTGTCGTGGTAAAGGTCTAGGTAGTGTTGTTCACGGTCCCAACGATCTGCTTTCACGTTTTTGACTATTTCAATAACCTCAAACACAAACGCATCTTTTCCACATTTGTTAAAGTCATTTTGTAAGAACTGATTACTGTGTCGACCGAGGCGAAGTTTTGCAAGATGTCCTCGTTTCCTGTCTTTGAATTCTTTGGCACTCCCGTAGTAGGAACGACCGTTTGTAGTGTTCAAAATTCTATAAACACCGCCCTTGTTTGCACTCCCATTGTATTTTGTTTTCATCTGCCTATATCTCCTATTAGGAGGATACCACAGAGGTGTGTTTTGTCTTGAAAGTGCTCTAAGTGCCCGGAATCATTCAACTATCCAAAGCTGATGACGTATTTTGGCGGCATCGGCAACATCTGAAGTTGTTTCATTTCAAACTCGGCAGTGTTTGCTTCGATTTCAGCCAACTTGTCATAAGTGAGGCCATCAAGAGTTTGAATCAAACCTCCATCTCCAGTAAGAAGGTTGGCCTTGTCTTCTCGGGCTTGCTGAATCAAATCAGCACCATTCAACTGAAGGTCTGCATTTGGAATTGGGAAGTTCTTGAACTTATCTCTAATGAGACCCAAAAGCTCTTTGCATAGAGCAAGAGTGTATTGGAAAATCCAATGCTTTGCCCACGGGTTCAAGGACTGGTATTTAATCAAGCCAAATGGAACATTTGCTGGGTGTGATACGCCAAACAAAGTGTCATCCGGCATTGCTGGAGGTAGAAGACCACCCAAATCTCCACCAATAGAACTTGAAACACCACCTCCAGGAATAAGTCCTGGAGCAACAGATGGTGGGAAAGCTACACGAATCCAAAGCCTGTCACTAAAACCTGGTATGAGATTGCTTGGTGCTGGATAGATTCGAATATTTCTTCCATCAATTCGATATCGATAATGTGAGCGTCTGACTCTCTGTGCAGTTTCAAGCATTCCTGCTCTTAGAATATCTTCAAAAAGCGGCAAAACATAGAATCGTGTATCTGGAACAAATGATTCTACTGGCAAACCTGAAGCAATGAAGTTAGATGCAAGGTTTGAGTTATATACAAATTGAATTGGTCCGAAGTGGAAAACTTCAACAACTTTCATACGCCCACGAGAGCCTGTAGGCATGTATTGAATAAGAGGAACACCTGAGGTGCCCTTCAATTCCGTAAAAAGGTCGTAGTCTTGTTTACCATTTGTAAGCTCGATAGATCCACTAAAAGTATCTAAGGACTGTCCGAAGCCAATCTCGGCTGCGTATGGCTCAGCCTGACGAATAAGGAAGTCTAAGTTTGGTCTCACATAGGTGTCAGTAAGATTTACGTTTAGATCGGCTGTATTTCCCGTTGGATTGTTCGGATCAACAGAGCCAGTAGCTTGTCCTAATAGACTTGAAAGATTTGATTTCGCCTGGTATTCTATAATGTGAGCGTTAAAAGCTAATGTGGCTTCCTCAAAACAAGCCCAAATCATCTTTTTTGTAAGCTCAACTGAAAGGACATCCTCACCAAGCTTTCTTAAAACAAAGAAAATGATCTTATCAGCATCAAGCTGAAAGATTGGATCCGAATCATAGAATCCAAAAGGAGTTGGTCTGATTGTTGTTAAGAAGGTAGCCATAAGGTCAAGGATAATTAGGACGATTATATGTCAAAGCCCGAACTAGAAATCTTAATCGAAGAATATGTTAGTAAATTGCTACGAGAAATATTCGACGGTATCCCAGATGAGCTGAATGTTTATGATTTTGATGATACTCTTTGCCGAACCGAGGGTATGGTTCACGTCATAAATAATGAGACGGGTGAAACAAAAGACTTGCACCCACACGAATTTCATGAATATCACCTACAGGAAGGCGAAGAGTTTGATCTTTCTGATTTTGGTGTAATCATAAACCCAGAAACACTTCCTCATCTTGAACGTATGAAGGCTGACTATGACAGGCTTGGACCCTATGGAGTTTCTATCTGTACGGCTCGTCCAAGCGCCACAGAAGTCATCAAATTTATGGCAGACTGTGGCATGCCAGATATTGAAATTGTCGCTGTTGGTACCTTAGAGCCGCACGGAGATGTGGGCAACCTCAATGCTCTACGTAAGCAATCATACCTCAGAGGAAAACTTGAACAGAGAAACCTGAAGGTGTTAAGGTTTTTTGATGATAATGAGTTGAACATTGAAGCTGCTGAACATCTGAAAAAAGAGTTCCCTGATGTTCATATGGATATTGAGTTGGTTAAATAAAAAAGCCACGCTTAGCGTGGCTTTTCAAACTAGGTCAAGAAACCTTTATCACTCGGTGATTTCGGTAATTCTTAGAGTGTTGTTCTGGTTGTTGTTGAACACTACCGAAACAGGACCCGTGTAGTTGCCTGGAAGTTCGAAGTAGCCGTTGTTTCTAACTTCAACAGAGAAGTCAGAGTTGGAAGCACCTGTACCAAGCTTGATTCTTGCAATCGAACCTCCATCCATGAAGAAGGTTGCGCCACAACGGTCGTTGTTTGCTGCAAGAACAGTTACAGAAGTTGTGCTTGCGTCGAAACCAGTAACAGTGGTGTTTGGACACTTGACTGGCGTTGCAGAAATCGAACCAGTGATTTCGATTGGCTGCTCACCAAGAGTGACCGAACCTGTGATGGTAAGTGCACCGGAAAGAACGTTGACGCCAGAAACCGCAACAAGAAGGTTATCACCATCAAAAGTTGCACCAGAAACAACAACTGTTGAGTTTGGAGCAAGTGCAAGGTTGCCAGTGACAAACAATGGAGCAGAGGAACCTGTGCCAAGAACCTGAGTTCCGTCAGTGATTCTGACAAACCATGATTCTGGGACTGAACCCGCATCACCCTGGTTGACTGTACCCGTGATTACAAGAGCACCAGTGATATCGATCGAGTCGATAACAGTACCAGTGATGAAAAGTGTACCATCATTAGTGGTACGCAAGAACTGTGCTCCAGCGGAGCTAGAACCCATGAGAAGTAGACCAGCCTGGGTTCCGTTTTCGAAAGAACCAGACTGACTTGCAGTTAACGCAAGTTCTGTACCCTCAGAGTCAAATAAAACTGAAAATGGTGATTCGAGACTCATTGTTTATTCCTTTACCTAGTTGCACTTAAATATGGTCGATTAGGTAATCGTTCTAGTTCTATTTACTTCAGCAATCGGTGAGACCGCCCCGCTTCCGTAAGTGATAACGTCTGTAGCTGTTGTAAGAATGGTAGTGCCATCAGTGGCATACACATTTCTAACTATTGTATTAACAGTTTTATTTGAATTATATGTCCATATTTTCTCTACGATCTTACTCGTCATAGTGTTGTCTTCATACCAGACAGAAGCAGATGGGAAAATCTTATTTATCATAATGCACTCTCGGAAAGATCCAGAAAGATATCTTTCGAACGGACCTCCATCAGACAAAAGAATGTGAACCCGACTTTCAGGTTGAAGTGCATCAAAAGTATAAGTTACATCAGTACCACCAGTTACAGAACCAGAAACAATCGAACCGCTCATGTTAATGATTTGAGTGTTCGTGGATAGATTTACTCCGTTGATTCTTGTTGTGACGCCCGAGGCGGAAACAGAGCTTGTGACGTCGGAAGCAAAGTCACCGATATAAAGCCAGCAATCAAGGAAACCAGGATTTTCATCTGAACTACCGACAGCTGGTGGTGTTTCTTGATAGATGACGCCACCAAATTCATAAAGAATCCACTCACGTGGATCCAAAAGAGGAATCTGAGCAAGGTTTTTGTTACGTAGAACCGTTTGATAGCCAGAGCCTCCAACAAACTCTGTCATAATTTGCACGGAACCAGTGGTGAACTGAAGAACTTGGTTGTTTAGGAAAAATCCAGTGCCTCTTTTTGGATTAGAGGAACTTGTTTCATAGTCGGACGGTAATTTCGCCTGAAAACCGTGCCGTCCATTGGAGGTGTCAGTACCAGAGACAAACTCTAAAGTAAGTCGAACTTTTTCGGCGATGCCATCATTGGTATAGAAAGAACCGGTATTGGTCTGGAATGTGCCGCCAGGTGGAGTTGCGGCTGGACGTTGAGCAAAAATAGTAGATGTATCTTGCTGGAATCCTACGAAGTACCCTTCGTTAGCCAACAATTGCTTGTCATTAGACGTGTGAGGTCTATTGAAAAGTTTCTTGAAAGCAATAAGTGCCTGGTTAAGTGCCATTTATCTACCTGTTTTTATGACGTCCACACTAATCTCAAATCGCAAATGTTACCAGTCCATTGAGAATCAGCGGTTATTCTTACAACGATATAATCTCCATCAGAAACAAAGACAGTACCAAAGGTACCCTTGTTAGTTGCTGGCACAGACTCGTCGAATGCTCCATTTAGTATTCCTGCTCCATCAGCTGGGATTTGTGGATCACCAATCTGTTGGAAAGGAGTATAAACGTTCCAGCCTGTTTTCTCTGGTAGTTTCACCTCCACTAAAAATCTATCATTTGATCCAAGCACGGCTGAGCCAGTGCTCCAGGTTCCTGAACCTGTTATCTGCAAATCGAAGTTCGATCTAGAACCCCCGGTGTTGTTCTCGAACTCTCGGTAATAAGTCAGGGAACCAGAGAAATCACTGTAGTCTACGTTACCCGAAGGTCCGTTGACAAAACCAGTGAAGTCTCCAGCGCCCCCACCACTGTCTGGAAGACCGGGAAGTGCCCTCAAACACTCGTTGAAAACAACAAGCGGGAGAGCAGAAGAACCAGAACGATTAGTGGTGCTATCCCAACCAGAGGCGGGAATATCTGCCTGAAGTTCATAGTCAGAAACTTCAAGTCTAAAGTTTTCGTCTCTAAATCTATCTCTTAGAGTAGTGCTGTTATCTGCTTGGCTGTTCAAGAAAATGCCACCAAGACTAGATACTGCACCATTTGTCAAATTTGATCCAACAGGCTTGGTGCAGTTAACACTCGCAGTGATTCCACCAGGAAGAAGTTTAGTAGCCGTAATCGTTCCAGCCTTGTTTGTAATTTCTTCAACCTTGTTTTCATCTTCCAAACCTGTAACAATAGCCGACAAAGCTTGTGAGCTAAATGAAATGTTTGAAGCGTTAGTAAACGTTACAGCATTACCCGAGGAATAAGCATTTCTATACGCCCCAGAGATTGCAGTATTGTATAGAGCAGTGCCGCCAGTGAAATACCGAACGCCTGTTAGTTGCCTAAGGCCCGTTAGAGAAAGTGTATGTAGTGAACCAGATGGTGCAGTGGGTGCAGCTGAATTGTCATCAACAATCCAAGAAACATAATTTGTTTGAGTTGAAGCTGCATTGATCTCATGGAAAATACGAACAACGTTCCAACCATTTCGTTGATCAGCTGGGTCCACCGACCAAACACCAGTTCGATGCTTGAATAACGTAAAAGGATCTCCGTTCGGGAAACTTCCTGTTTGCAACGGTGAGACGGCCAAAAAACTTCCGCCGCCTGAAGAGGCTGTTATGGAGGCTGACGATGCAGCCAAGCTCATGGTTACCAGTGTTGTTCCATTGAAGACAAGACGGAGAGTTCCTTGGTCTGCATTTCCAAAAGCATTCGCCGGGTAATTTGGAAGATCAGCAACTATGTCATCGTTCAGAATGCCATTAATGGTAGTCGAGTCATTAAACAAACCTCGACGAAGATCACCCGAGAAAGAAGAAACCGAATAAGAAGAGTTGATGTCAACAGCTGGAAGAGAACCTGTGCCACTTGCATTTGTGTAACCAGAGATTCCCTGAGTAGAACCGAATGAAAGAATACCAGCGACGCCAGTATCGTTGACACCAGCATCATCGAGGCTTGGTGCTGGACTTGGAGCAAGAGACTTTAGGATCTCGTTGATTTGACAGATTGCATCACCAGCACGAGTAAAGACGGTAAAGTCAAAAAGTCCGTCATCGAAAGTGCAAGTTGAACCACTGGTACCCAAAGCAATGGGTCTTGAGTTGATCCCATCGTGGTCGTGTCCACTGGATGTGTTATGAACTTCATAGTCAAGAGAAGTGGGAACAGTGGAGCCAGTTACACCGATACGGCCCTGAACAGCTTCAATTGCATCGTTCTGGTTTGTGTGCTGTGCTGCGTGACCTAAAGCGCCAGTAGCAGATAAGAAGGTACTACCTGACGGATTCGGAAAGTCATCTAATATTATTGGAAAGCCTGATGTCATTATCCCCGGTCCTGATAAACTTAAGCATAAGTAGTAATCTCAAATTTTGTAAGATAGTTGTCGATCTTCTACTGACATTATTTGGTTTACAGCCTAATTTGGATCTTGTATCCTTGAAAGATGCCGAAGTTAAATCCTGGGAAAGTGATCAAGGTTAGGCCCGAATCGAAACATTTTGGCTATGCATTGGTGATCATCGTCGATGATCTTATCACCCTCAAAAAAGGCGGCTATCCTGAAAAGAAGCAAATTCCCGAAAATGAAATCGGATTTGTGGTTTCTGCTCCACCGCCAGATGAGTCAATGTTTGATTGGCTTATTGAAGTAGCTTTCCCGAGTTTCGGATTACAAGGATGGATCCAAAAGACCGACATTATATCTGTCAACCCTTGAGAATCTTCGGTCCTCGTCCTCCTGGATCAAGTACGGCACTTCGCTCGACTAAAATTGTACCAATGAAAGGCGCTCTGACTTCAACAAGTCTTAGCATCTTTTGTGGGTTAATGTTGCCAAGGTCAACTACTTGAAGATTATCAATAAGATAACAATGACATTCTTGACGCATTTCAAAGTCTTTTCCTACTACGCCAACAGTTGGTCCACATGAGCGAACCATAGGCATAGTAGTTCCAAAACCTTCTGCGTCGACTTTTTTGTAATAGACTGCTCCTTCACGCAACTGTACCATCTGTTGTGGATGTTGCGGGCCCATTCCTCGTGCAGCCATACCTTGTGCATTCGTGTACATAGCTGTGAGAGGATCGACCTCCCTCCACTGATTTCCAGCTTGCTGTGCTCGTTGTTTATCTTGAGTTATATGTGCTGGCTCATGGTGAGGTAAGTCTTGAGGCTTGTTTTGGAGCTGATGCATTTTCTGTGCCCAGTATTTTTTTTCCCAGTCGTCCATTTTTGCTCCTAATTTAGCTTTGATTAGTTTGAGAAAGAATTGTCTCAATTTATCGTCTGATAATGATATATAATTCGTTCGTCCCTAAAGAAATAGTTATAATGTGTGGATTATTTCTTGCTGACGATTATGGACCCATTATTACTACAACCAGGAGCACTTATCGAAGCAACTGGAGACATTATCGGAATTGAGATGGGTTCCGGAAAAGAGTCAGTTATCTTCTCTGGAGAAATGTTCATGTATATGGATGTTCAACCCTCAATAAGAGGAATCGGACATTACCGGTTCAAAATCCTAGCTGAACAGTTTATATTTGTCGAGGCGAAGCTAGACCAATTTAAAAAGTGGTTTAGGGTGGTTTACAGACCAGACTGGTGAAGCTACACTAAAAGTAGGAGGCAAACATGACTACTTTCCCTGTGGTACTTCAAGAGTGGCTCGAATCTGAGCGTGGCTGGGGCCAACGACCTGACGGTTACAGTGTTCATCTTTCCGTCGAAGACTCCAAAACCTTCGTTGAAGGATATTGGAAGCGAGAAAAAGAACGCAACAAGTCCGGTGGCGTTCCCGAGTGCTACTCCAGACCTTGCGGCAGTCCCTTCGTGAAAGATGTGGACAAAGACGTCTACCAAAAATTGAAGGAACTCAAAAAAGAAGGCAAGTATGGATTCTACATCTGGAAACTTGCTGACGTTGAAACCAAAGCTGAAAAGAAAACAAGAGAAAAAGCTGAAAAGGAACGTCTAGCAAAAATCAAAGCTGATAAAGAACAAAGAGAGCGACTCAAAAAGAGTGCTCTTGGTAAGTTGACCAAAGAAGAAAAAGCGGTTCTTGGTCTGAAGTAAGAAAGCCCCCGAAAGGGGGCTTTTGTTATTTGATCTCGATACGCTTTTTGGTAGGCTGTTTGACAGTCGGTTGTCCAGTTACGGTCAATATACCTTTGTCGCATTGCGCTTCTATTGTGTCTGTGTCTATATCATACACAGTAACCTGATAGCTAAATGTGCGAGTTGAGTTCTTACCTTCGGCTGTTTCTTCGATCTTTGAGGAGACAGAGAGAATATTAGATTCCTCGTCATAAATGATTTCTATATCGTTCTTGTCGAAGCCTGGAACATCAAACTGCAACTTGATGCCTTCATCTTCAGTCTTTAAACGACGGATTGGATATCTGCCAACATTTGATTTTGTTGGACGATAAAGATAACCCCCAAAGAAGTCATCAGCAAAGAAAGAGTCACCAAAGAACGGGTGTAGAGATTTGTTACGTGCTAAAAGTCCCATAAAGTGTTTTCCTCCAAAAATGATGTCAACTTCGTGACTCATTCAAAGTAAACACTTGCAAAAGGCTGTCAACACCCTTTGAATAACTTTTTATTATTGAGGAAAGACACCAGTGTGCATGTAGATAAAACCGCCCCACTTCTTGCGAAATTCTTCACGGTCTAAATCATATTGAGGTGTGTGACTATCTGGATTCTTGAAAGTAAAATTGGCACGACCAATATCTTTACCAGCTTCCTTCTTGAAGGTTGTCTTTTTATCACCGACAGTCTTGAAGGCTAACTCGGAACGTTCTTTATCAAATGGCACGTTGAAAAACTCAGAGATTCTTTCCATTTGTTCATGAGGATTAGCTTGACAATCTTCATATCTTACGACAAGGACTGGTCCACCACCCCGAAGTTCTTTATTTTCATCTCTTGTCCACTTGTAGTGGACATTCTTGAACTCGTAGCAGTAGCGTCCAATGACGTTTTCACTCATGTTGCCACCCATTAGACGACAAAGGGAGAAAATAGAATCAACTGGGTCTCTCCAAAGATAAACAACTGGTCTGTCTGTAATAACAACATTACCGTTATTATCATGCGAATGAACCCAAAGTGGGTCATCAAAAGGAGTGTCAATCCATGAGGGAGACTGCTGTGCTTTTCCAGCACGATGTCGATCGAAGTAAAGCTCCATTACCGCTTGAAGCCAATTGCATCCAGTTCTTGGGAAGCTAACAAATAATGGAAGTTCTTTTAGATATTCTTCGTAGGACTTAGCCATGTACCACTCCTGTTCTAGAAAGGGTGTTTCAAGAATGGAGTTTTGTATGGTCAATCATCCATATGATAATTTTTCAAATCCTCAATTCCGCCCGGTTTTTGGTCTTTATCATAATCAAGGACTTTCTTACGGTTTTTCTTGAAAGCTTCGCTTCCACCTTTAGGCTCGCCTTTGCCGGTTTTGTCATGGATTCCAGTGTAAGCTTCCTTTTTTGTTTTTCTCTTGTCGGTGCTAGTGTTGTCTGGCTTGCCAGGCTTGTTAGGTTTTGCTCTTTTACGGCGAGTAGCACTTTCCTTATCCTTCTTAGACATTGATTGTGCCTTTGACTTTTTTACGCACTTTGGGTAAGCCTTGGAACTATCACCTTTTCTTTTACCTTTGTCGGCTGAAGCACCGCATTCTGGATGTCCTCCGCCCTTTTTCTTTCTGGAGATGTCAACCCACTTTTCTCCAAACCACTTGCCAAGACCGCTATTCTTGTGAACCTTTTCTTGAACTCCCATTTCTTCTTTCACAAGATTACGAATGACATTCTCAAGTGACTCTTTTTTGGTTTTCTTTTTCTTGCGCCAGCCGCCACCTTTATTTTTGTACCATTTAGATGCCCAAGCGTTTGCGTATGCACTAGGATAGACATCAAATTTGCGCTTAGCAGCTGCTTTTGCTCGTGACCAAAGGTCTGGGTTAGTTGGTTCGTTTTCGGAAGCTTCATCAATTATTTCTTCTTGAAGTGCTTCTTTGATTGCGCTTTCAATAAACTGACGTAGTTCTCCAGGTTCCATTGGTTCCTCTTCTGTTTTTGGGTGACGCTGCTCCCAATCTTGTGGGACAAAATCCTTAGGTTGGCCAATCTGTCCATAAGACTGACCACCTGGACTTGTTTCAGCTGGTGGATCACCAACATGCCCTTTTGAATAATCCACTGGTGCAATGAGCCAATCATCACCCTGTGGTGTTTCTTCCCAGTAGCCCTGTTTATATCTTTCAGTTGGACGATTCGGGTCAGGCCAGTTAGGGCCGGAAGTATAGTTCTCAGCTTCTTCTAGTTCACTTGCACCACCAGCACCAAACAACTTCTTTAGATGTCCTGGCTTGATTCCAATTCCATTGAGACGAAGAACATCATTGACGTATTCTTCATCAGTCAAATAATCATCTTCTTCACCGTCTCCATCTTCATCCCCCTCTACTTCAGGAACAAAGTTTCCAGGCTTCTCAATTGTGTTTGGTCGAGGCCAACCTGGAAGATCTCGATAGTTCTGATCAGAGGCAACTCCACGCTGCGGTCCTTGAAACCCTGCGCCGGCCTGTTCTGTTACAGGTGCGTACGGCTCTTCATCATCAAGCGGCACTGGAGATAAATCTTCTTTGTCAAGGCCAAAATATTCATCTTTTGGCGGCCTATTAAGGATGGCCTCATACTCAGCTGGTGTAAGTGCCATGTCTGTAATACTTGTAGGAAGTCTTTCGCCAGAACGAATACCTGAGTTAGATTCCCCACCTGGGTAACCAGAGACGGATTGGGGAGCAGGGTATCCTCGATTGATTTTTTGTTGGCTTGCAATGTTGTAAACAGCTTCTTTGTCTCGTTGTTTCTTCAACTTCTCAACTGGGGCTGCAAGTGGCGCAGCCAATTGGTTTTCACCACCAAATCCAAATGGACCACCTCTAAAAGTAGCAGAACCGTCAACAGAGGAACCCTGCCCCCAGTATCCTGCCTCTTCTAAATCTCGCTCATGTTTGAGAGCTTCCTCTTCAAACTTTTCAATGGCGGATTCCCATTTATTCTTTTTATTTTTCGAAGCCATCGTAGCTTAAGTAGGTTCGTTATATTTAACAATATGTGGAAAAGATTTGTGTTTATTTTGGCATTCCTGCTTTTAAGCTGCATGCCATCACACACACAAACTGCTGCGAACTGCAATAGTCATACAAGACTACCAGCACATGATGCACCCAACTCTGTAGAAAATGATTTCGGCAGACCTGTACTCTGGGCTCAAGATGCGTTTCCAATTCGAGTCGTCATGGATTCGAACATGAGAGAAAAACGTAAAAGGGTTGTAACGCAAGCAGTTGTTGAATGGAACACTAGAACCGGTTTAGAAGTTTTCACGCTTGAGGAAGACTCTGAGCCGTCAGGAAACGGCACCATCTGGATAGTGGAAGAGACACTCGGTGAGAATGAATGTGGGCATCAGCTTTATGGGCTGGCCAGAAGGTTTTACAATCGAGATTTCTTTGGAATAAAAATGTCAATTAGTCGAAGTCGAATTCGTTTACATACGGGCGTTCCTGATGAAAGAATTCTAAGCACTGCAATCCATGAGCTTGGTCACGCTTTAGGTCTTCATCATGACCGAGAACTTGAGTCGGTAATGTTTCCACATAATAATGGTCAAAGAGGTTCAATCACTGATGAAGACAGAGACTATGTTATTATGATGATTAATGGACCAAGGCCAGAGCCACACATTGATTTGAATGTCAGTGGATTCTAGAATCTAACAGCACCAGAAATATCCAAGGTCACCGGAATGGAACCTGTGCCAGGTTGAAGTGAACCTGACCAGAATACTGAATAAGAGCCGTTTTGTTCGGTACTTGTATTTGCTGGTAAGAATGCTCTTCGCAGACCAGAGGAACCACTATTGGTGGTTGCATATCTGAATTCATTTCCACCAACACCTGGAATCGTTCTGTAGAGTTGCGAATTGAATTGTCCAAGATAACCAAATGGTCTTTCGTATCTCCACATGTGTATTGGTGGCGATGGATAGACACTGGATGTGGTGCCCAAAACAATTCGAAGTTGCTTATCGGGCGCTGACAGTGTTTCCCAGTTAGGAAGTCGACCAAAAACTACAGTTGAAGTTGCTTTCCAGCCATCAACAGGTTCAAGTGCAGTGGCACCTGAAATAGGAAATATTGAGACGGCTCCATTGTCGTATGCCTCAAAATAACCATTAGTGTTGTCAGGGAAAATTTCATCTCCAGTTCCAACATGATATAAAACAAGAGGAGCTGGCATACTTGCAGAAAGTGATGGATGTGGTGTGTATGGCCCTACAAAGACTGAGATATGATCATGTACAGTAGCTTCACCAGCTGAAGCATCTCTCCAAACCGAAAAGAAACTATCTTCATCAGCATACAGATAACCAATACTGCCATTGCCTGGGTTGTTGTCTACTGCAAGATATGCCATCGCTCCTTGTGTAAGCCAAGAAGCATCGTTGCCTTCATCACCGGCGTACCTACTTCCACTGATGGATGCTCTTGGCAATGCTCCAACATGAATGTCTTTGCTGGAATCAGCTGAGCCACTAGACCAAACCGGATTTCCTTTGGCGTCGGTTCCATTTAGATTTGTGGTTCCATTCCAAGGGTTGAAAAAATCATAACTACCGGTTTCATGTTGAATGCCAACAGCCGCAGCAATTCCTGTAGCAGAAACACCACCAACGTCAAATGAATTGATTTGTCCAGGCTCAGCTGAACTTGTAATCCCTCCAAAAATACTATTTTGGATAAGCATGTACCATTCCCAATTTCTTAGGGAGCTTGTGTTCCATCTCCAAACAGAAAAGGCGCCATTGATTGGCACTCCACTTTCACTGCCTAGTCTTGCAATTTCAGTAGCGTAGCCGGCTGGTTCGACTTGAGTCTTAAGAAAGTCATAGACGGATCTGTAGATATTCCGAGAGTTTTCATCCGTGTCTCCCGAACTACTAGAAATTCCAATGAGTAATCTTCCTACAACTGTGCCAGCCATTTTTGTTCCTTACGATTCCGTCGTTCCAACAACAACAACGTCGGTTGCTCCAACTGGTGGTGTACCAGTAGAGTAGACATATTGTCCACCCAAAACGCCTCTAAATATGTTTTGAATTGTGGTTCCGGCAGCAGCAGCAGTTTGAACTTGACCGGCCTGCCAGACATCTCTTTTGCTAAATCTTGTTGGAAAGGAATTGAAATTGGGCAACGTTTCTGCTGTAAAATCAAAACTATCCACTCCTTCATAATCAGCCATAACTTACCTCCTACACCGTATCCAATGGGGTAAGCCCCGAACCACTCACAACACCCTCACGACGTCCGTAGTTTCTTCCGAAATCTATAGAACTAGTCCAAGGTGTCACAACCCAAGCAAAGTTCGTGCTAAAAGATTGGAATTCCATTGACGATTTCCACGCAGCCTTACTTCCGTCAGGTGATGTGTATGTATTGTGCATAAATCTGCCAACTTTTGCAATTGGACTGTTTAGCATTCCACAATATCCCTGGTAATCTGGCTCAGTTGAATCTACAAACAAATATAAATCAAAAAGATTCCAATACTGCCCATTGCCATTAGTAGAACCGGAAATGTAGTTTAACATCTCAGAACCAAACGCATCAGTTGTCAATCCAAAACCATGAGTCATTCTCGGGAAGTCAACTTTCAAATCTCTTGTGCAAATTTGGTCGCCAGCAATAATTCCACCACCACACCTGGTGCTAGTACCCGCAACAGCTCCGTTGGTAGCATCCGGCGCAAACAGTCCTTCATTATCCGACTCATTGTTCAAAACAATCAGTGGAGTTTTCACCGAACTTGAAATAACGGAATTGGGCGTATAAGGCGAAATCAACGTTCCGTAATATTGTGCATAATCAGTGTTTTGAGCAACACGACCACAAAATATAGCAATGCTGTCATCATCACTGATGACATGCATCCTGGTTACATCATTGTTGCTAACAGCTTCCCAAGAATTTTGCTTGAGAGAAACATGCGTTCCGCTAAGAGCGTTTGAACGAGGAAAAACAAAAAGCGTATCACCCACTGAACCAGTCGTCCAAACAGGACTTCCTTTAGTATCAGAACCAGGCGAACCCGTTGTTCCAGCCCAAGGATTTGATGTAGCACCTGATGAAGTGTTTACAGAAACCCCTACTGACAAAGCAAGTGCATCTGGAGATGTGCTTCCCTGAACAAGAGCCGGAACTGCCACGCCTGCTGTGTATGAGATTGCGGCATGTAAGTGCAGATACCATTCCCAAGAACGACTTCCATTAGAATTCCATCTGAAGACAGCCCACGCATCATCCTGAAATTCATTTGATTCTCCAGGCCAATTGGTATCTGAGGGACCAGAACCATCCCCGTTGTTTCTTGCAATTTCAGTGACTACGCCAGCGGTTTCAAGTTCTTTTAGGTGGTCCCAAAGAAATTTGAATGCAGAAATAGAGTTGTCGTCATCTGTTCCGGTGTTAAAGAATCCACCTAGCTTGAATCTAATTGGTCCGCTCATGATGTACTACTCGTTACTGTAAATCTTCTGTTTTCAACAAAACGGTCACGACGTTCCATCATCGGTGCATTTGGATGCCAAGGTACAGCAAGTTGTACCAATCTATTGATTCCAAGGTCATCGGTCGGCAATACTATCTTAGTATATTGTGTGTTGTTAATTCTTACAAAGCTTGGAAATCCAGCAGCAATCTGAAGCATGTTTGGGTCAAATTTTCCAATAGGCCCTTGGTAAAAAGTAGTTGTTCCAAAATCATCTGGAGGAGTTAAAGAGAAAACAAAATCATAAAGCACGCCCCTCGGATTTAGAACTCCTGCTGAATAGTTGGTTCGATGAGATTCCCAGTTGTCCGGATCTGGCACTGTTAGAAGTCTAATTCCTCGCATTTGTGAATCGGTTTCATGCGGAACAATAACAGCACCCTGTTCATTACTTCCCGGATTTGTTGTTAGACTTCCCATGTTAATAGGATCGGCACCTGGATAAGTGCTGGGAGACCATGTGTTTTTGAAACAGACAAAATAAGGTAGGTTTGACTCAGTTCCTGAACTGTTTTTAGTTACCTCACTGAAAGGTTCAAAGAGGCCACAGTACATCATTGTCCAGCTAGTGTCTTCATTGTTTCTAAGGTAAATGAAGGTATCATCATCTGAAATAAAATGTGCTCTTCTGTGTGCATCATTACCACCAGTAGCAGAATCAAAGACCAATCCTTCTCTATCTGTACTTGTCACTCCATTCCCAAGAACGCCACTCACTCCATTGGCATCTGGAAAAATAAACAACTTGTAGTCTACGGAACTTGTTACCCAAACCGGGCTTCCTTTAGTATCAGCATTTAATGAACTGGTTGTACCACCCCAAGGATTTTCGGTCGTTGAACCAGAAATTGAAATAGCTGTAGCAAGATGAAACCCTCGTGTGTTTCCAGTTCCTGGAACACTAAACCCAGGAGCACCTGGGCCCGATGGTCCTGTCTGGTCGCAGTTTTGAATGAGCATATACCATTCCCAAGAACGGTTTGAATTAGAATTCCATCTAAAGCATGCCCAACCGTTTTGACCAAATCTATCAGCTTGGTCCCACCAACCTGTACCACCACCTCGACCATTGGTGAATGAACCTGTGTTTCGAGCAATTTCTGTCGTGATGCCCAATCCTTCAAGGTACTTCAGGTGATCCCAACAAGCCTTGAACACACCCTGATAATTGCTGTAAGCATTCGAGTTGGTGTCCTCAGTTCTTGAGAATACAAAAAAATCGGGTGATATGATTTTGTCGCCAGCCATTACTTTCCTTGTTCACCTTTAACTAGTAGGATTTTATTACTTGAAACCGATTATGATAACATTGATTGCACCGGCTGGAGGCGAACCTTCCGAATAAACAAAAGTGCCTGGAGGATTCTCACCCCTAAAGATTGGAACCTGAGCTGAAGGTCCCGAACCTGTTGATTCTCCCGAGCTAACTGCAAAATCTGTTTTGAGGGATGCGGTTAGTTGAGTCATGCCAAACGCACCAGTCATAAACACAAGAGGTTCTGAATAAAATACACCGGTCAAAGGTTCAACGGATCCTGTCCATGGAATGGTTAGAGTTGGGTGAGACGTGTTTGATGTCCTCTGAACTATCCTTGGACTGGCGGAACCAGAACCAAGCAAATCACTGCTTGTTAATGATTGATATGAGTTTCTAACAAGGTTTAGATAACCCAACGGTACATTGTAGCCAAATTGCCCATCCTCAGCCCCAACTATGTAAGGCCACTCCTGAATTTGCCCGAGTGAGTCAGACAATGGAATAGGTGCACGATAAAGATTTTGATATGAAGTTACAGGAATAAAGACGCCCAAATTTAATCCATTGTCTTCATTAGCTTGCTCAAGCGTGGTTGAAATTCCTCCGTTTGCATTGTTACTAACAGCAAACGAACCCAAGGCAGTATTTTGAAGCAATGCATTCATGCTTTCTGCCCCATAAGAAAAATACGGATGAGAGTAATTGTAAAATGAATTATATCGCTCAAAAAGAGCAATTGAATCCCAAATGTTGTTGTCACTTTCATCAAGCACAACTACAAAACTATCGTCATCTCCAGCGATATTAATTCTGGTGTTTGCCCCAACTGCGGAATCAAGTAGATGGCTATACTTTTGATCGACAGCATTGATCCCACCAGCCATACTTTGTCTTGGGAATACTAAAGATCCGGATTTCCATGGATTTGAGTTTTCAAAACTGTCGGCACCATCATTGTTCGTAGTTCCAGCAAATGAAGCACTTGAACTATGAAATGCAACCGCCCAACTAACACCAAAATCAGATGCTCCACAGTTCCAGTCACCATTTGTACCAGCGTCTGAAAATGAGTTGTATGACCATCTCCATGCAACGTCATAAGCTTGGGACCCACTCACATTGCGCCAGATTACCCATGCGTTTTCTCCACTTTGATCCGACGCATTGGTAAACCCAAAACCAGTGCCGCTTGTTCCAAAATACGAGGCAATTCTCTCAAATCCTGGGTGTGATTCAAAAAAATCAAAAACATGGGTAAACGTATCCCTGTTTCTGCCAGCTAAAGTAGAAGCAGTAACAAGATTCAAAAGACTAAATCTAAGTTGACCTGCCATTAGCTACCTCCTATAAAACCCTGAACTAGACTTCCACTAAAGCCTGCGGGTGGTTGGCCTGGCCAAGGAATAACAATTGCCTGGTCAGTTCCTCCGACCATCTTGAACGTTTGTAACGTTCCTTGGTTTAGTGTTGTTCTGGTATTGGCATTGTCCTTGGTTGTTCTCAAAATTGGCATAATGCCTGCAAGTTGGTAAAATCCAGTTTCGTACTGATACAACAAGATTGGAGATGAAGCAAAAGCGTTGTTGTCATTTCCATAAGTTCCATCACCTGCCTGTAGATACTGATCAAAATCAAGTCTGAAGGTTCTTACATCAGAAGATTGGCTTACAGAAAGACCACCATCATCAGCTGCTGCCTGAGTGATGTTGCCATATTCAAAATTTGTAGTAATCTGGTTGGTGCCAATTTGGAAGAAAGGCAAATCTGTTGAGCTTGTATTATACGCTTCGTAAATACCCATGCCAGCTAGGTCATCAACTTCTGGATTTTCTGCTGGTTGAATTTCAGTAAGAATAAAAAATGCGTCGTTATCTCCAACAACATGAATTCTGATCGGACTTGCGATTGAAGAAAAAAGCTGCAACATAGCATTTCTATCAGTATGATTTGAACCTCCTGGACCATTTGTTCTTGGAAATACGATTGAACCAGACTTCCAAGGCACAGTAAATGAATCCGTACCATCGTTGTTGGTAGTTCCATTCCAAGCTTCGCTAGAACTGTGGTACGCCATTGCAATAGCAAAGCCGAAGTTACTGGGCGTGTCCCAGTTGTCATCGTAAAACTGGTTGTATGACCACTTCAGGGCTACATCAAATGTAATAGAAGCACTAACTGCTCGCCAAACGCCAAATGAGTTTTCATTCGACTCACTTGTAAAGTTGGTCGGGCCAAATCCAGCACCACCATCAAAATCAGCAGCAATTCTATCGTATCCTGGATGAGTGTCAAAAAATCTAGCACATTGCGCAAAAACATTTCTTACGCTAGGAGTGTTAGCACCATCATCAGAATAGGCATCTACAAAATATCTTATTGGACCAGCCATTAGCTACACACCAACTCAGAGTTCATAAACGTCGTTATCGGTGACGCTGAACCGCTTCCATATACTCTTACTTCATATACAGCAGCAGAAGATGGGTCAAAGTTGATAGCACTAAGAAGGTTGACAGATTCAACATTCGTTGGGGTATTTGCAGTAGAGCTAAGTTCAGTGATACCAGTTCCGCCAATCTCCACAAAAGCACCAGAAGTGATGTTGTAAAGCTGCACTACTGCACTGTTTGAAGCAGTTGTCGTCGACACTACAGCCCTGAACACACAAGTATTTGTGTTGTGCTCAGATGGTACAAAATATCCGCCGCCAACAGCCTGTGGATTAGACGAGGTTGCTTCAGAGATTGTGTAGCTTCCAAGACTTAGTCTGGTTGGAGGAGCGGTTACAGCACCAGTAACTCTAAGTTCTGCACCACCAATAAATGCAAACTGAGAACCTGTCGTGATAGCACCTTGAAGTTCATAGATTGCTCTATCTGTTGCGAAGTTGGTTGCACCTCTAAGGTTTACAGATTCAAGCAGGGATGGGTTTGAGCTAGTAGTCTCAAGAGTTGTTATGCCAACGCCACCAACGTGAACAAATGAACCAGATGTGACATTGAACAATCTAACAGAAGCTGTTACAGTGTCGACTGTTGTCGATAGAATCGAACGAAGATGAACGGGACCTGTGTACTCAGATGGATCAAATGACAACTGACCAACTGCTTCTGGATTTGAAGCTGTTGCATTTGTGGTTGCGTAATCAGTAATGCCAAATGAAAGCAAAGAACCAGTAACAACATCTCCACCACCAGAAGCAGTCGATGTTATTGTGACTGCACCATTAGAACCTGTTGCAAGTGTGATATTTGCACCAGCAAGAAGATATGGTGAGCCATCAGTAAGAGTTGTTAGAGAACCGCTTAAACCACCATTGGCAGTGACAGAACCAGTTATTTGCACAGAGCCAGTCGTAAATGCTACATTTGCAACGTCAGATTGCCAAATAAGATTTCCATCTCCGCCACTTCCGTTGGACTGTGAAAGTATTCCACCTTTAGGTCTGTATTGAATGCGGAACTTCTTTAGAGTTCCAACCAAATCCCCGGCAGTGTTTGCACTCCCAACAACAAAAAGCCAGTTTAGGTCTCGAATGTTTTCGGGAATCGCTGGGTCAAGCAGTTGACCATTTGTAAAAGAGCCCCAATGCGAACTAGCTCTTGCTTGATATTGATCGGGAGCAGGTAAAATTTCGGCTGAGTTAGCTGCGGTAAATGAATCTGCACCATCTGGCCCAAGAACAAAGAACTGGAAAACGTTTTCATCAGCATAAGTGATACTATTATTTGTTGATGTGCCAGCTGTTGTTACTGTAAACTGTTGTTGAAGACCTGCTGAAAAAACTTTGGTAATTCCAATGTTATATGGGCTTGCCAATGCTGAGCTTATTTCTAAGACCGCTTTAACACTTTCAAAGTTTTGACCTTGATTTGAACTGGAAACCACCGCTTCAATCTTTAAGTCAATTTCGTTGAAATTGAATGTTGAAGGAATAACACCGCTAAGTGGAAGTGCAATAAGGGGTGCGGTTCTAGTTGTATTGTTGAAATCTGAGTTTGTGGTGTTAAGCGAAATCTGAAGTCCAGTGCCGTTAGAGTATGACATGAACTGTGTAGCGCTTGAATTATTACGTTGCCAAGTAAATGTACCAGTTGTTCCTGGGATTGAAAGATTACCATCACCTTGAATGTCCTGGTTGGCAAAAGTAGTAAAATCTACATCATAGAGCGTAATCCATTCAGAGCCCGAGACAACATTAGTAACACTGCCAGTGTTGACTGAATTGATTGTAATCTCACCACCAGACCCTGTAGCAAGAGTAATGTTTGAACCTGCAATAAGGTAAGGACTTCCATCCGTAAGTGCAGTAAGAGATCCGGAAAGACCGCCTAAAGCAGTAACGGAACCAGTTACTCTCAAGGACCCAGATTGTTCTACTAGGTTGGCAGTATCAGAGTAGAAAAAGGAATCCCCGCCACCAGGTGATGTACCATCAACTGTTAGGTTGCCTGATACATGTAAATTTCTTGCGACTTCAACATCGCCTTTTATTCTATAAGCCATTCTTCACCAATCCAACAAAACAGGAGTAAATCCAACAGGAGGTGTTGTGGTCTTAAATAGAGTCTATGTGGAAATAGAATAGCGAGTACCGAAATAACTTCTGATGTTCGTTACGTCAGAGTTTTGTTCATTTGCCAGTGAAATTTCGAAACATCTATTGGTAAAGATTTCCCAAGAGCCGTTGAAAAATTTAGAACCAATTCGGGGAATACGACCAGATAGACTGTCGATATTACCAGAAATTGCTACTTCTGAAGAAGCGCTAGCGTTTGTTCTAATGCCCATTGTAGAGCCATTGGAATAAAATTCAATCAATGTAAATTCATCTTCAGCAATTGAACCACTAACAGAAAAGGTAGTTGTTCCATTGTACATGTAGCCAACAGCATAGTTCTGTCCACCAATTTCTTTTAAGAAGATTCCCCAAGGAGCTGTTGTAACCAAATTAGGCTGAGAGCCTTCGCTGGAAATGGCTCCGACGATAAAATGTCCTAAGGTTCCTCCGGCAAAAGTAATATCATCAAAGTTAACAACGGCAAAAGCGTGCCACTGATTTCCAGAAATATAGTTGTCCATCGAACTACCAATATCCCAGTCCTCAAGACTAGCACCTTGTCCCATGTTTACACCAGTAATACCAGGAGAGATGTCAACACGCAAAGGTGAAAAAGAAACATCATCTTGTTCGATAACAAGGCTACTTCCAGACACCCTGTTGTTCCAACGTCTTACGTCAACTCCAATACCCGGATTATTCAAACTTGAATCGGTGTAATCATCACCTCGACCAGCCCAGGTAGCACCATTCATTTCCCAGGGAAAGTTTGCACCCCCGCCACCACTTGAACTAGTGGTTGCCGCAACAGCATTTATAGATACCGGAAAAGGAAAAATCATGATTCATCACCTGCTATTGCCAAGTAAATGCTCGAACCGTCCGAGATACCTGACAAGATTGAAGTCTTGTTTGCACCAGTGACAATCGTGCTGTTGTTGCCAATAACAGTGAAGAAGTTAGAATCGAAAGTAAGACCGTGACCACCAGTTCCATCCTGTCTAATGATCCAAATATATGAACCACCAGGTTGCTGATTAGAAGCAGTTGACAAGGAAAGGCCACCGGTTGTCAAAGTGTGGAAATGAACATTTGAGTTATTCAAATCAGTGGTCAAAGAAGAACCAGTGAGTGTGAGAGAACCCGTCTGTGTTGGGAATGCTTGTCCGCCAACCGATACGTTCCCACCGACTTCAATTGAAGCAGATGTAGTAAGAGTGCCACCAACATTGTTCCAATCATTGCCAAAGCTGTTGCCAGACCTAAGCAACACAGCCCTACCTGGAAATGCCGAACCAGAAGAAATGGTGAATCTGACATCGAACGAAGAGTTGATGAGAGTTTCTTGTGCAGTAACAAGAGCAAATCCATCGCTTTGCGATTGATAAAGTTGAATCTGAAGGTTAGAAGTATCAAGTCCGTGTGTAGAACCAGAGATGGTGTACACTTCATTAGTTGCATCAACTTCCCAAACACCTGAAGCAAACTCAACAGCAAATCCATTATCGACAACGCCAGTAACTGCGAGAGTAACTGCACCATTAGAACCTGTAGAAAGAACAATGTTGTTGCCAGCGATGAGGTATGGACTTCCATCTGTAAGCGTGGTAAGAGAACCTGAAAGTCCACCAAGGGCTGTTACAGAACCTGTAACCCTGAGCGAACCAGACTGTTCTACAAGACCAGCTGTAGAAGAGTAGAAAAACGAATCTCCACCACCTGTTGAACCTGTGATGTTTGAAACAACACCACTTGTTTCGAACGTAGCACCACCAACAATTACTGGGATTGAGTTATTGCTTGTGAAGAGTTGAAGCTCGTAGTTGGAGCCGCTAGAAGCGTTAAAGTTTGCGGCACCCTTAAGGTCAACAGATGTGATACGTGTTGAGGTAGTTCCAACGTTCTCAAGCGTTGTGATTCCAGAGCCGCCAATTTCTACAAAAGCTTGATCATCAAGATTTAGAAGTCTAATAGATGCCGAAACTGATGCACTGGTTGCTGTAAGAATCGCATTGAGAGTAATCGCCTCAGTGTAAATCGAAGAATCGAAGTGAAGCTGACCAACAGATTCTGGAATAGAACTTGTGTTTGTGGTTGAAGCATAGTCAGCAAGACCAAATACAAGCAGGCTACCTGTTGCAGCAGGACCACCGCCACCACCAGAGCTTGAAATCTCGATTTGTCCTACTGAATTAGTGACAAGGGTGATGTTGTCACCAGCCAACAGATATGGACTACCGTCAGATAGGGTTGTAAGAGAGCCAGAGAAGCCCGAGGAGGCTACTACAGCGCCAGAAACATTTACGGACACACCGTCCTGAACCCAGAAATTAGAACTTCCTGTGAGGGCTCCTGCTAGGTTGAACTGTATTTCGTTGTTTGCTCCACCTGCGCCAGCCGCTCCGGTAACCGCAGCGATGGTTACAGCACCTCCCGAACCAGTGGAAAGAATAACGTTTGCACCAGCAAGAAGGTAAGGGTTTCCATCAGACAACCTTGTCAAAGAACCACTAAATCCACCAATAGATGTGATGGTTGTTTGAGAACTAATATCAGAGGTCGTGCGGAGTGTGCCAGTTACATAAGTGTCTGATTCAATTTCAAATGAACCAGTTGCACCAACAACCAAACGTTGGTTGTTATCCTCGTAGAAAATCTCAGCCTGAGGTGCAAGAACAGAAGTTGGGAATCCATCTACCCACTTCAGCCTTCCACGAGCGCTTCCAGAAGATTTAAGAACAATTCCTGCTCCACCATCATCAGAATCATCTGAATGCACAAGCAAAAGAGTTTGTGTATCATTATTGTTTCTGATTCCGATAGCATGACTAAATGAATCTGTTGAACCAACCAACATGGTTGCAACAGCTGAACCAGCTGATCCCGTAATTCTAACTGGACCATCAGATGTGTTGACAGTGATTACACTTCCAGTGAGATATGCTTGTTGTAAGCTACTTCCACCACCGCCACCACCGGAACCGGAAGCAAGCTGTTGAAGTGTTTGACCAGTTAGATTGTTATCATCATAGAAAACAAGCTGACCACCTTCGTGCCTAATCGAAGCTGAGGTGAAGAAAATATTGTTGTCATCAAGGAACAGTGAACCTGTTCCAACTGCAAGAGTACCGGAAATTCTTACATCACCACCGAATACAGCAACTGCATCTCCAGCAGAACCAGAACCAAATGTTCCAGAGACGTAGAAGTAAACATCTTGACCGTAATTGGTAAGTGTTGGAGTCAAGCTAACGTTGGTGGAACTATCTGCTACAAATCCACCCTTAGCTCCAAAGATACCAGAAACTACGGCGGAACCTGTTACAAGAACTCGATTTGCTCTAAGTTCAACAGAGCTTGTAAGAATGGTGCCAAGAGGTGATTCAACAGATTCAACGATAAGACTTCTGCGAGCATCATCAAATCGAACAGAGGCAAGATCTGTATTTGCTGAACCAAGAGTCGAATTCTGCCAGGCAAGTTCTCCAAGTTGACCTTGAGACGAAAGAAATTTAATTCCACCGCCACCAGCAGCACTGTTATTACCGTGAAGAAGAATAAGAGCTTCACCAGAAGAACCAGTGCTTCTAACCTGCAAACCATAATACTCTGCATCTTCTGGAATAAGCTCAAGAAGTGCAATGCCAGATCCAACACCAGAGCCTGAAATAGTAACTGCATCGCCAGCGGGCTCGATTGCAGGACCGTTGTTGTAAGCACCCTGAAGGCTGGTGCTACCACCACCTCCTGAAGAGGAAATGGCAATCTGACCATTGGAGTTGGTAACAAGGGTAATGTTGTCACCTGCAAGAAGATAAGGCGAACCATCTTCAATCCGTGTCAAAGAACCAGAAAGACCACCGTGGAATACTGCACCTCTAGATGCAGAAACAACAAATCTAAATGGACGCTTGCCGACAATTCTACTACCAAACTGAATGGTGTCTCCACCGGCAAAACTTCCTGTGAGATCAAAACCAAACAAAAGCGATGCGCTGTTGTTGATTAAGTTACTTTGACCACCAAGAATTACTGAGTAGTTGGTCGCCTCAGAAGAGAATCCCTGAATACGGTTGCCCGAGCCAACAAGAATGCCTTGCCAACGACTAACACCGATGGTATCAATTTGGTTGTTTTGACCAGCGCCAATAAACGACTGAAAACCGTCATTATCGATTTCGTTGTTATAACCCGCTACGATAGCAGAAGAGTCACCATCAACCGTGTTGAATTGGCCCGCACCAATAAACGAATTTTCTTCGTTGTTTGTAATGTTATTAGAACGACCAGCAACAATGGCAGATTTTGCTGCACCAACTGCAACACCATTATTTGCACCACCAACTACAACAGAATCTTCACCGCTTGCAAAGTTGCTGTCACCCGCACCGCCGAATGCTCTATCGCCACTTGTTGTGTTGTCAAAACCAGCTACCTGCGCAGCGTCGTTTCCAATGACGGTATTTCGGTTACCAGCACCAATAAATCCACCAGAAAGAACACCTTCAAAGATTTGGTTGCCCTTACCACCAACGATTGCAGAATCACTTGATTGAGTAATGGTATTTGCGGTACCTGCACCAATAAAGTTCCTAGCTGTTAGACCATTACCAAACCCTTCTTGTCCGTTAGAGAATGGCGTAATAACATGGTCAACACCACCACCAATAAAGTTGAAAGGAGTGAGGCTTCCAGTGGTAGCGGAGAATGGGTCGTCAATTCTTGAACCCTCACCACCAATCACCGAACCGGAGATTCTTACGTCCCCGCCAAATACCGAAACAGATTTTTGACCAATTGAAGAAGTAGTCCAAGTGTTGATAGTACCTGAAACATAAAAGAAAACGTCGCTACCATAAGCGTCAGCAAAATTACCACCGCCATCAATCGCAACAGATGCAGTGGTTCTTAGTCTGTTGTTGCTATCGACCCAAGTTCCAGAGAAGAAAGTAACAGACTCAGAAACAATAGTCTGACCCGTAAATGAACCTGATGGTCTAAACTCTGCACCACCAACAAGAACTTCATTAGAACCATTAGAAGTGTGGAGATGAACCTCATACACCGCCTGGGAGGAGGTGTCAAAGTTTACCGCACCAAAAAGGTTCTGAGATTCGACAACTGTTGGAGCAAGATTCGTCGTTTCAAGAGCATCTTGTCCAGAAGCAAGTTCAACATAAGCACCCGAAGTGGCGTTGAACAAACGAACACTTGCAGTAGTTGAAGCATTGGTAGAGTTCAATACCGTTCGGAAATTCAAACTTCCAGAGAACTCATCTGCTGGAAAAATAACTTGACCAGCAACAAGTGGATTGCTGGAAGTGTTTGTGGTTCTTGCAAAGTCAACAATGCCAAGTCTGAAAGCCAAGTTTCCAGAAATGATATTTGTGACAGAACTTTGTGTGATGATTGTGTTTCCGGTAAAAGAACCAGATGGACGAAGTTCACCACCACCAACTTGTGCAGTGTTTGTTCCGAGGTTTGAGAAAAGCTGAAGTTCGTAGATACCAACTGCACCCGTTACAAATCCAGATGCACTAAGAAGGTTTACAGATTCAACAAGTGTTGGTGTGGTACCAGTAACAGCAAGTTCTTGTTGAGATGGACCTTGAATGTCAACAAAGGTCATCGTATCAACGTTGAACAATTTGACTGCTGCAACACCACTTCCAGTGGTGTTTGCAAGAACTGCACGTAGAGTTAGAGACGAGCCCGAGAATTCATTTCCTGGGAACACAACCTGACCTGCAACAAGTGGATTGCCAACTGTCTGTTGTGTTGAAGCAAAATCAACTACACCGAGACGGAAAAGGCTTCCACCTTCTCCGAAAATCTGCTGATCAGAAGTAAGGTTACCAGAGATGTGAACGTCACCGCCAAAAACTGCGATGGAGTTGTTGGCAGTGTTTCTTTCGCCGATACCACCGGAAACGTAAACGAAGGTGTCGACACCGATAGAGCCAGTACCAAACTTTGTTGGATCAATAATACCCTGATTGGGCGAAACGCCAGACTGCTTCTCAACCGGATAGAACACAATTCTTGCATTGGTTCCTGACGATCCCGATGAGATAATCTGTGTTGTTTGTATCTGACTGGCTCTAAAGTCTCTTGCCATTATTACGTTCCTAGTCTAGGGTAAATATTCCATCAGAAGAATGCTATGAAATATATTGGATTACTTAGTGGTGCTGAGATCGTTCCTTCGGTTGACGAGTCCGTTACGGTGTCTTCGGAGATAAATACGTCATTATCAAAGTTACCGAAGAAATCCCATGCTGTCTTAGCAAAAAATTGTATGTTGCTACCTGGTGCGTAACTTGCAGTATAATCAGTTGCTAGGGATGCTGTAATGTGACCAGCTGAAACCTGGAAAGAACCAGAAGCTGGAGCAAACGAGCTGCTTACGTCAGCTGGATACCCATCTGGTGAATAAACTGCACGATACCGAATGTTGCCACTAAATGGTGCAGACAATCCAATACTCATTGAGCAAGAGTCGAAAGTTATTCCATAAGGAATGATATAATCATCATTGTTTGGACTTGGCTCTACTGTTAGAACCACAGCATCAGGCGTGTTTGTAAAACACGAAGAAAAAGAAGCAATAGCAGAATCGGTATTGTTGAAGAAAATCAAACCTTCATCGTATTCACCGATGTTCGCAACAGGAACGACAGCTGATGCCGTAGCTGATGAACGAATGATAAAGAAATCCCTGTGACGAAGAGTTTCCTGAAGGTTGTAAGAAAAGGTTACGCCTGTTTCTGAATCAACAAGCGTTTCCCTTATCGGCTTACGTCTTCGGAAGGAGTATACTCTTCGCCATAGATTTCGGTTCCGACCGTATCTGCTATTATCGTCTACCACACTCGGTAATTACCAAGATGCTACAGAATCTTTGAGCCCAAAGTTGCCAATTTACTTCTTTCGCCTCTTTTAAGTGTAATATGGCCTGCCACATCGTGTTCTTTAAATCTTTCGACAGCAACAGCAAGGCCGTTTGAGACAGAATCCACATACATGTTGTCGATCTGTTCGATGTCTCCAGTTAGAACAATCTTGGTTCCTTCACCTACACGAGTAATGATTGTCTTTAGCTCATGAGCCGAAAGGT
Source organism: Phaeophila floridearum (assembly GCA_036784835.1). NCBI lineage: Eukaryota > Viridiplantae > Chlorophyta > Ulvophyceae > Ulvales > Phaeophilaceae > Phaeophila > Phaeophila floridearum. Next base: position 485,067 of record JAYMFU010051006.1, read on the forward strand.
TCTGTGCTTCATCGATAATCATGTAAGCATCAGCAATAGAACGACCACGGATGTAGGTCATTGCTTCCACTTCAATAATGCCTCGTTCAAAGTAGTAGTTCAAGCTATTTTCACTGTTCTTGGATTTGCGTCCATCGCTTGTGAGGAGAAAACGCAAGTTATCTTTGATAGGTGCAATCCATGGTTCCATCTTTTCTTCTTTAGAGCCTGGAAGGAAACCGATGTCTTTACCAAGCGGTTGAACCGGACGACAAACTAACAGTGACTTATATTTTTTCTTGTCGACAACCTGTTCAAGTCCGGCAGCTAAGGCAAGAAGAGTCTTTCCTGTACCAGCCTTACCAACAATAGTGACAAGATTAATCGAGTTATCCATAAGAAGGTCAAGTGCAAGTCTCTGTTCGAGGTTGCGTGGCTTTACCTTGGGCAACTCATATTCTTCAGGAACAAATTTTGCGATTTCCGAATGCTTCCTGATTAGGAATGGTTTGTTGGAGCCCCCATTTTTCACATGAACAAATTCATTTGGGTTTAGGTCTTCAACATTTTCGGAAACAAACTCAGTCAGGAATGAACGGTCTCTCTGATTGTTCCAAAGTTCAGAGAGCGTTTCCTTTTCTACAACTACCTGCTTGACTCCTGAGTACATGCTGTGAATGCTGTCTGCAACAACATTCTTTCGGTAGTCTTCATTTGGAACCCCACAAGCATCTGCCTTGACTCGCAAAAGCATATCATTGGTAACCAAGATAGCTTTCTTGTGCTTTAGACCAAGACAAACGGCCAATATGTGATTATCGGCTTTATCTACTCCAATTTCTTCTTGGAGTTTATCAAGGTAACCTGATGATGATACGACTTTTAGTTTTCCACCATTGGGAAGTGCGATACCACGCTTCATGGTTTGCCTTTCGGCAACTTTAAGCAGGTCATGCAACTGCCTGCCTACCTCACGAGCATTTAATCCTACTTCTCCTTGGTTGGTTTTATGTCTATCAAGTTCCTCCAGAACAACAAAAGGTAAGATAATTTCATTATCTTGAAAAGAAAATATTGCGTTTGGGTCGGCTAAAAGAATGTTTGTGTCAAGTACGAATGTTTTCTTTGCCATCTATTAGGATTCCTTCTTACCTCTCCCCCTTGTAGTAGTCTTCTTTGTAGTAGAAGAGGTTTTGGTTTTCGATCTTGTTCTGGTTGTTTTAGTTGTCTTGGTTGCTTTAGTGGTCTTCTTGGGTTTTGGTTTTGGTTTGTCGACCGATAATTCCTTTGTCGCTTGAGGAAGCTCATCCTTAAACTCAATCTCCACTGAGACGTTTTCGGTTTCTTTTGGAGTCTCAACTTCCTTCTTTTTACGACTCTTTGCTGCTACTCCCTTTGATGGCTTTCGGGTGGACTTCTCCTTTGGCGGTGTCTCCACAGGAGGAGCCGCAGCAGCAGGTTGGTTCGGTTCAACTTCTGGCTTTGCGAGCCTTCCATCTTGACCAAGATTGGTATGAGGCTTTTTCGGGTCTAACCCTTTTTCCTCAACATCGTATAGTGCTTTTCTAAAACCCATATTAGTCCTTTGATTTATCGAGCTTCACAAGCTCACGAATCAATTCTGCGGACTTTTTCTTCAGATCTCTAAGTTGTGCTCGAACTCGTCGGCCTGCCGCAGAGTTGCCTTTGTCAAGATTCTTATCTAGGTCTTTCTCCATAGATTCGACACAAAGGCGAAGATCTGCCCACAATTCCTTGAGTTCTTCAGCTGTCTTCACATCATTCATTTTTTTCTCCTTTTAGTAACACCTGATTCTTGAATTATTTTGTTTCTCCAAACAAGTGTCTAAAAATCAGAACAATCCTGGGATTATATCCCACAAAAACTTCGCTATTCCTGCTATTGCCCCCGTGAGAAACACCCATACTGCTCTCATCATGTTCTTTCTAGTAGATATGGTTGATCTCAGCTCTTGCAGATCTTTTCCTGCAACTCGTTCAATAGCATTTTGCTTCTCTTCAATAGCTTCAACCTTACGAACAAGTTCTTCTTGGATATCTTCAATATGCTCAGCTTTTTGTTTTATTTCCGAGATATCTTCTTCCTGGCCCTTGTTGTCGTTGATAGCTGTAGAGACTCGACTGTATAGTCCATCGTCTGGATCATACATCGCTTTATGCATATCTTCAATTTTCTTTGTGTGAACATCCTGGTTAGTTTTCACTAACTGAAGCTCATACAAGACTTTTGTGTTGGTATCTTTTATGTTCTCTACTGCATCTGATAACTTATCAAAACCACCATTTAGAGCAGGTGCATGTCGGACAAGCTCAAGAAGTTCATCTAATTTCTTATCACGATCAGAAGAGTCAGACATTTGTTTTTGATACCCTTTACGCCTAAAGCGTCGAACACTTGTAAGTATGAAGTCCACCACCACATTTATCCCACAAGAACGGGTCCATAAAGAGTTATCCACAGGAATCAACCATATTGATTCATTATACTCAAAAATAAATTTCGTGCTTCACGAAGACCTTTATCCTCTTGAAAAGGATAGCTATCACTTCATTGGACAACTGTTGAAAAAGCTCGCTCTATCGGACAGAACGTCCCGTGCAATGGCTTCAACGCTCTTCAAGTCGTGTTACCAGTCTGAACTTTTATCGGCCGGTGGAGCGAATATAGCATATTTGTTTGGGGTAGTTCTAACAAAGGAATTGATCAAGACTCCAATGGACGATGTAAACGTTCAAAAATTACTGGGCACATTCGACAAACTTGTTGATGAACTCAAAAGTCAATTCGAAGCTCATGTTTCCATACCAAAACTAGCAGATATCAAAAATGTCGTCGATAGAACTTGCGGAACTGATGTGTTACTGGCTCATTCTATCTGGGAAGCACTAAATCTAGCTGGACTGGAAGGTCGAATCTTCGTCGAAAATGGTCGGCAGGACAATTTTTTCATTGAACTGAAGGAAGGATATACCTTCAACCTCAAACCATTCAAGTTCATGCTTCACAAGAACTCATGGGAAGCTAGAAAGTGCAAAGTGTTGGTCGTCGATGGTTTGGTAGAGAAAGTATCAGAAATCGATCATCTACTAACCAAGTCCCTGGAAACAAAAGTTCCAATGATGATTGTTGCACACGGATTCTCGGAAGAGGTTGCAGCAACTTTGAAAGCAAACCAGGAACGTGGCTTGTTGGATGTGCAGCCAGTTAGAGTACCATCTGATATTGATTCATTGAACATTGTCAATGACATTGCAGTCGTCTGTGGTTCTTTACCTGTTTCCGCAATGAAAGGCGACCTTGTCGTTTTTACAAAATACGAGGAGCTTCCGATTGTTGATCGGGTACGTTTAGGCGTTGAAGAATGTACCATCGAAAACAGGGGCACTAGAGCGGCCGTAGCGGCACAAGCACAGTCCATCCTAGAGAAGAGGCAGAACTACTTCTTACATGAAGAAGTCCAAGAGTTGTTTGACAAGCGGTTGAAGTCGCTCATTTCCAGCACAGTCTTGATTCATCTACCAAACCATTCTTCCACGAAGAACGATGAACGACGTGTCAAGATTGACATTGCTCTCAGGCAAACAAAAACCATGCTTCACTATGGTACAGTCGATTTGGTTACTGAACTTGAAACGTTTAGAGAAAAAATGGCCTTCATGCAAGATGTAGATAAAGACATGCTCAATCTCTACAAGAGAGTAGTCGATGCTTTTATCGAAAAACTGAGGGTTGAAAAAACAACAAGAGCACCGACAATCAGTGCTCTTGGTGGAATCATGTTGTCTGGCAAAGCAATGTTGCTTCTTATGACAAGCTCAGGTTTTGTAAAGTTTATTTAGCAACAACCTTCAAGCCAAGGTCATCCCAAGCAGAAATGATGTCTGCAACCTGTTTTGCATTCATCTTACGGCCCTTCTGTTGAACCGCATCAAAAACTGCTCGGAAGCTTTGCTGACCTTCGTTACTGAGGTCTTTCATGGCTGCTTGAGTTGCTTCATCAGGCTCTTGTCTGCCTGCTGCTCCAGGTTGTGTTGGTTGTTTTCCTGCGGGCTGAGTTTCGCCTGCGGGTGTTGAAGGTGCAGTTTGTTGACCTTGATCAGTTTTACCAGGAGACTGACTTGCTGCTGATGGAGCACCGCCTCCACGTGACCCAAGAGTTCCACGAAGTTGAGTCATGCCCTGTTTGAATTGGTCAAGAGCTTGTTTAAGCTCTTCTTGTTCTTTTAGAGTTTTCGTCATCCTGCTGCTCCTGCTGCAATGTCAGCATCAATTGTTGCAGCGGCTGCTGCATCTTTAGAAGCGTCATCAATTGGTTTCATAACTGCATCAAGAATTTCCTCAGGGGATAGTCCTGGGAATGGTTCCGTCTTGAACAACGACTTAATTTTTTGAATCATGCCGCCAGTTAATGACTTTAGCAGAATTCTTCTGACGTTTCCAAGATCTTGTTGTGTTACATTGTCTTTGCTGATGATTGGCTCAACCTGCGTATATGCCTTTGCAAGGGCTTCGAAAGTTTCAATGGCCATATTAGCCTGTGAAATAATCTTGCCCTTTGGAGTGGCAAATAGGTTGCCTAGAAGGCTTTTACGGTCTGTGGTACCAGCACGCTTCACTTGATCGAGGTAAGATTTGACATTTCCATCACCCAAAACCGAAAGAACTTTGGACTGCAAATCGCCTACCGGGCCTTTCAAATCAGCTAGAGCGGGAGCTGAATCAACGATGGTCTTTAGTGCATTTACGCCAGAAGTTACCTCCTCAACCGACGCCTCGGCCAAAATAGTGACCGTTTCGTTGATCATTTGTTCGGTGAGGAGATCACCTTTTCCCTGAACGGACTCCGGAACTGGAACCTCGGCACCTGGGATTTCTTCGCCACCAATTTCTCCACCTAACGCTTCTGCATCATCAGGAGTTGTAGCCAATGGCACTCTTCCAACCTGTGTAAGCTCTTCAAGCTCACCATACGTAAGAGTCATTAGCTGACTTGCGATTTCATCAACATTCAGCTTCGGAAGAAGCGAAGAACGATAAATTTTCGAAAGAAGCTTCTTTTCTTCCTTGGTTGGCTTTAATGCATTTGCAAGTGCATCACGTACAGTATATGGGTCGTATCCTACGCCATTTCTGTTTCTGAGCATGTCAAGACGAACATCTGGCTGTTCCTTGGCAGCATCAAAAAGCTTTGTACGTAGGAGAATAGGCAAATCTCTCGAAAAGAACTCGCTGAAGGTGTAGTAGAGAATCGTCAACTTCTTCAGCATGTTAGCTGCCTTCTTGTCGTTTGCTTTTCCTGTGATAACCTGTTGCAATCCATCTTCAGCTGCGCTAAGATATTGTGCGATAGTTGGTAATCGGTCGGCAAACTTTCCGAAGGTGTCTTCGAAAGACTGGATCTTGTCGATTAGTCGTGATACAGTAGACCTATCAATCTTTTCGTTGATAAGAATTACATTTTTTGCTACCCACTTAAAAGCTGCTTCTGAGACAATCTTTTCTTTGCGGGTTTTACTTTTGAGGTACTCTTCTCTAAGTGAGGACATGTTTTACTCCGGCCTGAGTTGCATTTTCACACTTAAATAGTATGGAGAATCATGTCAGGAGAAAATAGAAAAACTTTGAGTCTAGATGAACTTTTTGAGATGGATGATGCATCTATTTCTGACCCGTTCTCTGAAGAAGAAGACAAGCCTAAGAAATATACCAAGGAGGAACTAGCCGAAGCTAGAAAAGACAATAAATACTACCTTCCCGTACTGTCACTGAACCATTCCGACATGTGGCCATCCAAGCCAAAAAGTGAAAGAAAAATGTTCACAGATGAAGTTGCTACAGAAACTTGTCTGTCCAACTGTTGCGGAGTTCCAGGAGTGTTTTCGGCATGTTGTAGGCTCGATCCAGACGATTTAGAACACGTTCTAGGCCCTGTTAAAGAGAAATGGGTTAAATCTTTCCTGCGATATGCTAAAAAGAAGGGGTGGAACTACAAGCGTAGCGACGTAGTTATAGATTACGAGGAAGGTAAGCTCATTGGGGAAAAGTTTTTCAACGGACATCCCATTTTTCAAAAGCCTACCTCATATCCAATGATGAGAATCCAAGCGATGGGTCCTCGATTTGGTTGCAAATTTTTGAATCCTGACAATGGAATGTGCGGGATTTATGAAAAAAGACCTGGCATGTGTAGAGGATATTATTGTCAGTATATTAAAAAGAATTATTTGGTGAGAACGAAGGATTCTCCCAACACATACAAGCAAATAGATAACCAAAGATGGGATTGTCCAGAATGCGGAACGTCAAATCGCAGAAGTGCGAAAAAGTGTAAACTTTGCGGGTCAATAAGACCTGACTTAGAAAAGGAATAGGTAACAACAATGTACGACCAAGAAGAAGTAATGAAGGCACAATGGAATGTGCCCGGTGAGAAGCAGAAGCTTAACTCCGAAGAGGTGTTTAAGCTCATCCGTGCTTACACCCGTGATCCAAACTTCCCAGATTACGAATACGTCGTGGCAGTTGGAACCGATTCCCAGATGATTGGACATGCGTTCCAGTTTATTTCGGTAATCTCTGTCCATCGTGTTGGTAAGGGTGGATTGTACTTCTACCACAAGGAATTTGTGCCTCGTGCCAAGTTCCCGGTTGGAGTACAGAAGATGCGTATGTTTGACGAGGTAACTCGTTCATGCATGATCGCATTGGCACTCCAGGAGACCGCTAAGGTTACTCCAGAGATTCACATCGACGCAAGCCCCTCTCACAAGAAGGAAGAGTTCACTGCAAAGTTCTCTGACCAGTTGAAGGGTTTCGCCCAGTCCATGGGATTCGAGTGTATGCTTAAGCCAGAGTCCTACGTGGCTCATGCTATTGCTGACAAGCACACGAAGAAGAAGCGCCGTAACAGGCGCCATCGTCGTAGCAAGTAGCACCAATCCTTAGCGATAAAAAACAAAACGCACAGTAGCAATACTGTGCGTTTTTCAATTCCAAACTGATACAAGATGCTCAGAGCCTAATATCATACGTATTGAATCGTATGCTTACGGGACCCGTGGGCAAAATGAGGCAATAAGCATGACTGACAGAAAAAAGCTAGAAACAGCAATCGAAAGAGAAGTATTCAATCTTGTCCGCATGATCAAGGAACACACCCGTGATCACACGGTACTTACCGTCCGTCGTTCTGGTCAAAATGTTGACCCAGAATCGATGGCTCGTGTGCTTGATATCGTTGATGGAGCCATCATGGATGGATTCCAGCGTAACGTTGATCACTTCATGAGAGGGCTGGATAAGTCTCTATCCAGTTTTACGGATGAAGAAAACCCTTTGCCGTCTACAGAAGAGTAGAAAAAGCTAAAAAAATAGAGAAGCGGCAGAACTCTATTACTCTTCTGAAAAAGAAAAAATCGTGGGTCGTCATTGGCTTGACGGCCACGTGTGCTTTATTTGCCATAATAGTTAAGATTTTTCTATTCCTCTAGTTATCAATGATGCCAGAATATGTGAAACACCTTGTTGAATGTAAATGCATTCTACCTCAATACAAGAAAATGGAAGAACCTCCATTTCACAAGTTTATTGTCTTTAGCGCTCTTGAAGAGGAAACAGCAAAAGTAAAGCCATCATATGCACAATGTCCGAACTGTGGTGCGATTCATCGTGTCAATGAAGTAGGACTAAGCAAAATCTTAAACAAAGATTCTGTTAGAAGCATGCAGACAATTGAAGATGTCAAAATGAGCATGCCGCAAAAGATGGCTTCCATTCTTGAACGACATGATTGCGATCTCCCCACTTGGCAAGAAGTTCAATTTATTCTTGAGAACGAAATGTGGGGACGTACAGTCATTCTTGCTAAAGAACGTGAAGGTGAATTAATCTTCGGCAAGGTAATGACGATTCTGTCACCATCTATGCAAAAGATTGAGCCTTTTGAAAGATTTGATGGTCTAATCGAAATCAAGACGTAAGAGTTCGTTTTCTACTTCTTCAACGTCATCAGATGGAACAGTATCTTCATCGTCATTGAAGATGTCCTGTATCTCCTTGGCTTGATTTACCATTGCCATATCGCCAGGATTTCTAAATGCATTTGAACCTGGACTTGGATTGTTTACATCCTCTTTGAGTCCGGCCAATTGCATCAATCTCTTTTTTGTGATTGACATCAAACAATAACTTCCCAGTGGGCTCTCTTGAACATGTCAATGATTTTATCAATGTCTGGTAATGCCCCAACCATCAACAAATCTTCGAGTTCATCATAGTTGCCGCCATTGGAAGCTTTTTTGATTGCATCAGTTACGTCACCCCACCCGCCAACATTTCCGATGGCAGCCTGAAGAAAGTCTGGTACTCCACCTTCACGACGAGCAACCTTACCCCATTCACTCTTTAACTTGTGCCAAAGGTCATCTCGGGACATTTTTAGATTTTTGGCAACATCTCCTGCAACCAATTTAGCTGTTTTGAACAGAGTTCCGATATCATCCCAGTTTTTGGAATCATTTGGGTCATACTTTGGGAAGCGTGAAAGAAACTTGCTAGTTAGGCCACCTTCAAGAACTTTTCTCATCAGATTACGGTCGGATTGACTTACAGCTTCAACAAACAAGAGATCAAGACTGTTCTCATGCTTGTAACTTTCGTGCTGAAGCTGGCCCCCAACAGCTGGGCTTACGCTAAAAAATCAAGTTCTACAAGCTCATCCTCGAAAGAACGACTTTCCTTTTTAGCACGCTTTGCGTTGATTGCAAATTGCACCTGGCCAAGAGTCTCTCTTTCGGCTTTGGTAAGCTTCTTGTCGCCCTCGGCCTTCTTCTCAAGCTCTTTCTTTTTCTTCTCAAGAGTTTCCATTGGAATGTCTTCATCTTCTGGAATGCCGAGTTTTTTGGAAAGTGCACCCTTCTTTGCTGGGTCAGTTGCCTTTTGCATCCACTTCTTTTCTTCCTTCTCTTGAAGAAGTCCGTTACCTGAAGCGGAGATTCCTGCTAGTTTTTGCCAACGAGTTAGGTCAATAGATTCGAGATGTGGTTTCACACCTGGGTCCATTTCTTGATTCTGCTCTTCAGCATTATCGGTAACCTGAATCCATTCAGGTTCATCTGGGTCCTTGTAAGTTCTTCCAACCTGTTCTGCAACACGAGCACCAGCAGTGTTTGAGGTCATAGGACCACGTGCATTGTTTGCGATGGCAGGAGCAGTTCCTCCAGAAGCAGAAGTCCAAGAATCTTCAGCAGACTTTCCATTACCGATCTTTTTATCGTCGATACGATCTACTTTTGACTTCTGAGTCGTGATCTCTTCTTCGTCGTTTTCTTTTGCCTTGGCAGCGAGGTCTAACGTTTCTTCTTTGAAGACATGGACCAGAGAAGCGCCTGCCCATTTCTTGGCTTCATTCTTCTTTTCCTTCTTCTTCTCAGGAAGACCTTTGAGTTTAGTGCTGGCCATCTTGTCCAATTCCTTTTCGGTCATAGACTTGGCCATTTCTTTTGCGGCACCAGCTGGAAGCTCGTCTACTTTCCCATCTCTCTTAGCTTGGAGGGCGATTCCTGCGGCACGCTGTTGGTCTTTTGAAACTGCTGGCATTTTAGATCTCCGATTACACTTTCTGAAAGTATTTTATCATGCTTAAGTAGCAATCGAGGTACTAAAATGACAGATAATGAAAAAGAGGGATTTGACAAATTTCTTACTGATGAAGATGAAGCTGAAGAGGGTGTTGAATACATTCAACCAGACATTGAATTAAAGCTTCCTGCTCATAAACGCAATGAATGCCGTCAAATCGTTCAAGAAATCAAAAAGTTTGGTTTGACAGGCCAGAGGCAACTGTTGTATCTCATTTACTTACTTGGTCTTGAAGTCGAAAATCAGGAGACGATGAGAGCAATTACTGCTGCTTGCAAAGTAGGTCGCAAGGAATTAAAGGAAGAAAAGAAACTAATCATAGAGACATGAGTCTCACTTCCAGCAAGATAAAAATATTCGGCCAACCACTCGCAGAACTATGTGATTTATATCGTGAGAAACGAATAAAATTCATTATTGCTGCTATTATGAAAGATGTTATCGCAAACAACGGGGCCAAAAGCACCCTAGTTAATTCTACAACAAAGAAGAATTGCGATGCCTCTCACGAAGAATGAACTTAAAGAACTAATCGTAGCCTACAAAAGACTGCGACATTTTAAAGAAAATGGTGCACTTTGGGCTCAAACGAAATTGTTTGACAACATGATGCAGAACATTTTCCCAGGATTAGATGGTGCCCTTGAAAAAGTCAGGAATAAAAATAGACGGAGTTGATCTCTTTGACCTTCTTCTCAACTACAGACTCGCTGTGCAAAAAGAACAAATCATGGATAGAGTCAAAGCAATGAGACGTTATCGAAAAAGAATAAGGGCTCAGAGAGCTAAGAAATCAATCGTCTCCAAGTAAACTGCTGGCCATTAGGTCTTTGAGCTTACTCTTCATTTTGCGCTCTTCAGCTGCTACACGCTTCTGTTCAAGCAACTTCTTTTTGTGCAACGCCTTCTTTTTCTTTTCTGCGAGGTAGTGAAGAACTCTTTTCTGTTCCGATTCAGAAAGGTCGTCCCACTGTCTCTTGTCGCCAGTCTTACGTCTTGGAGCAGAGTTTCTTGGTGGGATTGCCTGGGATTCTTTTGTTCTCTTCTTGCTACGAACCTGAACAACCGAAGCACTTGCTTCAATATCTTGGTTATTTGTCTCAAGCAAGTTTTGAGTGCGCTTCTTGGTTTTGGTAACAACTACAGCCTCAACCTTTAGAGGTCTCTCGAACTGTAGATCAACCTCCGTAGGAACGAAGTAGTGATTTCCTAAAATCACTTCAAGTTTACCACGGTAGTTTACCTCCTCCAAAAAAGTTGCGGTCTCAGGGAGGCGTGCAACGATGAATCCATCATCACTTTGTTCAGCTGGATAGACCATTCCTTGTTCAGTATCATGTTCTGTTACCACGAACCTAAATCGTGGTCTTGTTGAACCGATATCTGATGACGAACCTTCAATGGAAACTTTGAAGGCTAGCTCATTTTCTTCTTCAAGCTTCAAGTTAAGTTTTGGAATGCTCATAGCAACTTCTTCTTTCTAGATACTACCTCACCCTTAATTAGGGCCTTAGACTTTCTAAGTCTAACTTCAAGAGAACTTGAAACAATTGTCTTAATTGGAATCAATTTTACTCTGTCGATTTCACAAACTCTGAGAAGGTCATTGGAGGACGTAAGGATGTCTGCCACAACCTTGTAAGGTTCTTTATCACTATATCGAAACTTCAATTCGTCAACATAGACGTTGATTGGATCGTATTCCAAGTGGTATTTCTTTTCCGTGCCTTCGTCATCAACGATTTCATCATTTGCCCGATATATTTCGGATTTAATTTTGAAATCGAGTACAATGCGGCAATCTTTTTTGAGTGGTTTTGGGCGCCGACGTTGAGGTCTAGCGCCACTTCTTCCCACTCTCTTGGGCAGTACGACTCTTTGTCTGTCAATAAGACATTGAACATCGAACCCACCGTCATAAAACATGCATGGCTCGTTATAAACAAATCGAGGGTCATCATACAAATAAGGACCGGGTGGAATTATGACGGAAGGTCCGTTTGACATTACTGCTCCTTAGCAAGCCTTTCTTTTGTATCCTTGTAACCGAGTTCAATCAACTCAAGAATTTCCTTGGGATCAAAAGTAAAGCTGTCTTCATTTACTTCTCCCTTAGGATCATAAAAGTTTAGCTTCACATTGTGTGAATCACAAACTGCATCTAGGTCTGTTGCATAAACCTCATCGCTGAGTAAGCTTGCAGAACGAAGACCAACGTCAAGAGCAGACTTAAATTTACCTTTTTCAAGCTTCACTCCACCATCACGAGGAGCCGTAAGGCAAATGTCAACTTCAGTTACGCCCTCATACTTGAGAACATCCATCACTGGAATGACATTTCTGATTCCACCATCAACCCATTGCTCTCCACCAATTTCTACTGCTGGGAACATCACTGGGAAAATGCAACTTGCCCAAATCCAGTCAACGGCCAACTGGTTGTTTCCTGGATCACTTGAAAGATTTACTGAGTGGTAATTTCCAGACTGAAGTGAAACAACACCAACTTCAAGTTCAACACCACTATTTCGTAGCGCACAAAGGTCAACCTCTTCAACAAGAATGTCTCTGAGAGGCTCCATGCTGTAGATGCCACCTTTCCAGAAAGACCAAAGGTAGGTTAGAATCCAAGGAGCCCAAGACTTGTAAATGCTCTTGTCACCTTTTACAGATTCAGTCCAAATTCGATATAGTTCGCCAAATTTTTCTGCCTGCTCTTCTGGTGGATACATCGCAATGTGTCCAGCATTCAAAGCACCTACAGAAACTCCTGCAACGACATCGTATTTTCTACCGGCCTCAAACAAAGCCTTTAAACAACCAACTTGATAGGCTCCTTTAGACCCACCGCCACTCAATACCAATCCTCTTTTAGTCATGCCAAAAATCCTTCTTCCGTTGTCAACGGACTGATGATAAATAGCCTGTTAAAGGTTTAGTATTTTAATATATTACAACAATCCCATTGCTTGTAATGCAGCAGTGGTTCCTGGATCGTCTTCTGATGTGCAATAAAAAGTAGCCGTTGCTCTTTCACCACCGAAAGAAATATCATTGACATTTTTGATGAAAACTCTCATTCCCAAAGAAGCATAAATTTTTCTCACAGCAGCATAATGGAACTGGAAAATGTTCTTTGGTTGCGTATACCCTCTTCCATTACTTGAAGTAATAACAGGAATTTGAGGGAAGGCCATAATAGCTTCATCAACCAATTGGTCTACTGTTTTGTACAGAGTAGACTCCAGTGGAATTCTTGCATCATTTGGAAGTGGTCCACCATTCGCTTGAATATATTGAGGTGCAAAGATTGCTGCAAATCCTTCAACACCCATTTCAAGAGTAGTGTTGTAATCAGTATCATGTGAGAACTGAATCTCTGCCTTTTCCATAACAAGGGTTTTGTTCGGAAGCGGTTCAAGATACCAATAAGAAGAACCCTTGTAAGAGAAGCATGCAACCACATCTTGTCCAGTCCAATCCTGTCCTGAAACTGGTGTAATAGTTCCTGATGCATAATCTACAGTGTAATCTCCACCAGTAGATTCAAAAGAACTTCTCTGTGTCTTTACTACTCCACTAACAACAACATGTATAGAATAACCATGAGGGTCGCCCCCCGCTTGTGCAGCAAAAATTTGTTGGTCTTCAACTAGTCCTTCTTCATCAAACATTTTACCATGCGTCATGTCAATCCAACAAGAATTTAATCCAACGCCTGAGTGATACCAAGAAGAACCTGTCATAACAAGAGATGCACTTGTTACACGGGTACTTCCATTGTACCAAGTTGTTTCATCACAAAAATTATGTGTTGCATAGATGGTTTCAGAGCCAACTCGACCCTGAATAGCTACAAGTGGAGCACCGTCTCTTTGAGTTTTTTCAAGAGCAAAAATCGGCGCTCCAGTCGTGCTGCTGGTTGGGTCGCTTGGCGGCACACCGTCGTGTGCCGCTAGGACTCCACTTAGAATAAGCTCTTGATCTCCAAGAGCACCTGTTGTAGGAAGTTCATCCTTGAAGATAATATCGAGTACATCACCATTCTGTGTAATGCCGTCCAAAGCAATGGTAATGGTCGAATCCCTGATCTCGGTATCGAGTTTCTTGGGACTCACCTGACCGGCTGCAATGCTTCCGGTTACACTGTATTGATAAATTGTAGCAACCATATTACCCTCAATTTTAGGTCATTATTCTTGTTTGTTTAGTTATTACTCGCCATTTCCATTTGTAAGAGGTGAAATAGAAACTCTGCAACGTCGAATTCTTGCAGTGTTTACGGCACCTACTCGACGGAAAACAATGTCAAGTGATGGAGCGTCAAGATCATTTGATGGAACAACTACGGTTCCTGAGAAAGAAGTATAGTTGGACTGAGCAGTAGAATCGAAAGCTCTTTCAACACTGTTCCAGAGAACCTGGCAAAATATACCAGAGCCATCAATGTCAGATTCCATTGCGATTTCACAGTACCAACTAACAAGATAGTCTCCTGCCTTTAATGGTCCAGACTCCAAGCTGATAGCAGTTGCATTTGTTGTGGTAGCGTTTGTTTGCTCTGCATTTGATTGTGCTCTCTGAACACCTTCAACCAAACCAGTTCCCTGGTGAGCAGCAACGACTGCGTCTAGTGTTGTTTCTTCATCAACAGTAAGGTCTGTATCAAAATCAATTGTTACATCATCACCATTGATGGTTACACCTTCAACTGTTGCAGAAATTGAAGAAGCTTCAATTTCAAGCTGAAAAACTGTAAGATCGACTGCCTGGTTTGGAAAGTCGTTTGTGACTGAGTATTCAAATTGTGTGGCCATTGTTTTCTCCCTTGTTTTGTCAAAAAATGTACACTAACCAACTAAAGTTAGCTGGAAACTCTGTATATTGCGATTACTACATCCCAACAAGAAGCTTCAACTCCACCACTACTGGTCCTCCATTGAAAACGCCAAGTATATGTTCCGGCAGTCAAAGCTCTAATGTATGTCCTGCTTAAGTAATGCCTTTGATCAGATGCTGTTGTACTAAATGTTCCTGTGGAGTCTTGTGGTTCTTGTTTGTGAATTTCCCCGAGAGTTACAAACCCTCCTCCGGAATCTTCTTGAACCTGACCTTCAAAATCAGACGCTGTTGTATCGGCGTTCCAACCATAAGAAATATCAATTCTATATGTGCCAGCAGGCAAAACAAGCGCACCAATGGTCAGCTTCGTTTGGAAAGTTGTACTCGTGGTTGTGCTAACAGCTAAACTTTCAGCAAAGTTGAACTGATCACCAAAAACAGGATCGATAGTTACTTGACCGCCACCATCATTTGTTACATCAAAACCTGGACCAAAGTTCAAGATTCCCGCTGCACCAGTAACAATAGTGTTGTCGTTTTCAACAACAACATTAGAGCCAGCACCAGGCGAACCAGTGTCTCCCTTTTCACCCTTTGGACCTCTAACATTAAAGATAGTAAGACCTGAGCCATCTGGTTTTGAAACAATAGTTGCAGAACCAGATTGACGATTCAATTGAAGTTTTATCTGGTCTCCGACATTTAGATCAAGGACAACTGAAAACGCTCCTGTGTTACCATCCGTCCCAGAGTTTCTACTATAGTTTGCAACCCTGGTTCCTGGAACTTCGGTAAAACCACCACCAGTATCGATTACCAAACGTCCTTGCGATTCGGTTCTGTTGTTTCCAGAACTCTGTTCAATACCAATGTAACCGTTGATAACATAGGTACCAGCAACATTTATTGTAACTACTGCTGCGCCGGCCCCATGGGTAAAAGCAGAAGTCTTTTTGTTTTCTCCACCAAGTGGAATATCAACAAATGTGGTAGAAGTTGACGAAGTGCCACCAGCAGAATCATAACCGCTGAAAAATTCAGAATCATCTCCTGTGGTACCTTGGATTGTATTTCCATTACGGATTAACAAAGTTCCATCAGGAATATTATCAAACGTAATTCGAGTAGTTCCGGAGTGGAACGCAACAACATTAGGTGCTGGAAGCGTTCCTTCAAGGTCGTTTGAAACATTAGCAATCAGGTCTTGTTCTACAGTCAAGTCTTCACTAATGGTAGCACTTGCAGTTACAACAAGATCGTTTGTTATTCTCAGTGTGCCAGTAACAAACGTTGAACCTGGAATGGAAACACCGCCGCCAGCACCGATGCCAAGATAACCACCAGTCGTATCTTTTTCACTTCTTGTTTGATATTGGAATAAGCTGGAACTTGCGATAAGATCAGCACCTTGAATCTTTGCATTCAAAGCACCAAGAGTTCCAGAACCAATGTTGAAAAGATCTGTTCCATGTGGGTTAGCAGAACTAGAAACGTGAGAATCGTAGTCTGTAATCTTAGATGAAAAACCTACGCTGTTGATAGTTCCAACATTTAGAATATTGGAGCCACTAAGGTCAATATCTCCGGGAAAAATATCTGCTTCTATTACTTCTGGTGATGCAATGTGCGTCGCCACTAAAGAATCTAAGATGGTTTGATCGCCTCCGGAAAGCGAACCTACAAAGTCAATAGAAACAGTCTGGAGTCCATCATCAGCAGTAACACCATTCAAAGTGTTTACAATGGCCGAGGCACGAATGAAGTCATCAAGCACTGCGACATTCACAGAACCACCAGCAGCGACAAAGTCTGCAAAATCGTATTCAACTACAACCATTATTCTCTAATCCTTAGAATTGTTAGTGTTCTTTCGTTGATTTCAACAGAGTTATTACCTACAACTTTCCAAAATCTTCCTTGAATTGTCTGTCCAGCTGTGATAGTAATTGTAGCTTGCGTCGCAAGAACTCCAAAAACATCATCAGACTGGTTGGTGCCACCCCAAATTCTTCTACTGCCAGCAATATCCGTACCATCAACAGCCAGACCAATCGCAAGTTCAGCGTTGTTGTTATTATGTAGGCCATAGGTACTAAACCAAGCGATGTAAGTTCCAGCTTCAGGAGTAATAGTCATTCCAGTTGCTGTTTGTGGAGATGTATTCGTTGTGGTGATGTTAGATGTGCCTGTTACTTCATTTGAAACAAGTGCGATGGAACCAGTGCCAATGCTTTGGATGGTGGTGCCATTTCTTTGAAGAAGTTGACCATCAATGATGTTGTCAAAAGTAATCTGTGTAGAAGCCGAAGTAAATGCGATTACATCTGGATTTGGAAGCGCACCAGAAAGGTCTCCTCCTACATCCACAATTTCATCAATTGCTGCTTGAACATCTGTAGCTGTTAGACCAGAGCCAGTATTTACATAGGTGATTTGGTCAGCTGAATAATCTCCAGCTTGCGCAAGCACTGCGCCCGTGCGTCCGAACACAGAATCGACATCTTGACCGATGATGTCGGATGTAGTTCTGAAGAAAGCGGCAACACGGTTACCTCCAGCAGACCCTGCCCCAGCGGTAGTGTTGAAGTTAATTACAGAGCCCGAGGGAACATTGACAGGAGAGCTAAGAACTTCAAATCTGTTTCTTTCTGCAATGGTCGTAATAGATGCAACACTAGTAGTTGTTGCATTGAGATCAACTTCAACAGTAGCAGAACCTGACGTATTATGATCAAGAGAAAGTGCAAACAGGAAACAGTCAAATGGAACTGGAATACCAGAGCCTAGTGGGGTTTCATCACCATTACCGAATGACCACTCATATCCACCTCCAAGCGATGCGTTTTCTTCTGCCCAAATAGAGAATGAAGTTCGACCAACTCCCGAAAGAGTGTTTAAAGCATCTGAAATAAAGTTTCCTGCAACGGTTGAATCATTCACAATCTGCGAACCGCTATAGTCTCCAACTTCAGCTACAACATCACCAGTTCGACCAAAGACAGATGTTACAGCACCCACCGAAGAGGTCGAAACACTAACAATCAGGTCTCCAACCCTCTGAAGAAGTTGACCATCAATGATGTTGTCAAAAGTAATCTGTGTAGAAGCCGAAGTAAATGCGATTACATCTGGATT